>JAMJFZ010000596.1:3222500-3720000 GCA_026225945.1 Cricetomys ansorgei | reverse complement strand
TTCAGCCTGGAGGAGGAAGTGCCTAAGCCAAGTTTCCATCATCACAGCTTCTGGGTTAACATCTCCAACTGCAGCCCTATGGCTGGCAAGCAGCTAGATCTGCTCTTCTGGGTGACTCTTACTCCAAGGACTGTGGGTAAGGACTTTGAGTCTCCCAGAGATGAGGAAGAAAAGAGAATTGGCATCTTGGGGGCAGGATTAAGGCTTGGAGGCAAGTCAGAACAGATTGAGCCAGTCAGCTCTCCTATAGCGTTTGTTATTGTTCACACATTGGCTCGGCACGCCTGTTCTGAGCTGGGCTTATTAAGCTCACTTATTCATCTACAGGCAGGACAGGTTGATTACAAGACTCCATCGATCTAGGCTACATACTGTTATTCACAAAAGTCCCAGCCAACATCGTTTGAGACAACTGAGCTTACTTAACTCTCTACCACATAGCTGGCCCTGTTGAGAAATGCACAAGACACCAAAGGAAGCATGGAAGGAACACGCACACACATCTGCCACATACTTTTAATTCACCTGGATCCGTTTTGTCAGTCTGCTACAGTTCTTCACTTAACTCTGATATATCGGAATTCTCTTCACTACCATGATCTTCGTCTGTAAAGTGAAGGGTGAAGACTCATAGGGATTCAGTAATGAGGAATAAAATATGAGGACCTGGAAAGTGGAGGGGAGGGGGAGAGGAAAGAGAGAGACAGAGAGAGAGAAAGAGAGAGAGGGTAAGGGGTGCTAAAAGCCACTTCTAAGAACTCCCATGCTCTGAGGTTACCACATGAGCTTTTCCTCTCCTTTCCTTTTCTGTCACTTATTTCTTTTGTTTCTTGGTAAGCAAGCAAAGACTCTCAAGTCCCTGTCTGGTGTGGAGTTCGCTCCCAGATCTGTGCTTTTTCCATTGTGGAAAGGACAACTCCGATAAAATGACCTGTCCTTCACTCCTGACATCTGCGCCTCTGCCCTCCCCTCTTCTCCTCTGCTCTAACTTCTCTAAGACAGCCTGGAGACCATAGAACACACCTGGTGGAAACCAGGAGTAGCTATTAGGTGGATGATAGCTGTGCCCTGCCCCCCACCCATCTGTTTTATGTATCTAGGTGCTACATACAAACTACTCCAAATTATATTGGCTCAGACAGTAACTGGTTTTTATGCTCATAACTATGGGTCAGAAATTCGAATAACACAGTAGTTCAGATGCATGCACCAAACAGCACAAATGGAATAATTCAACTGGAGATATGCATCTGGGGCCTTGGTTTCCCTCTTGGCTCAATTCAGTTTATATCCATGGAGACGCTGCATGACTAACATGGTGGCCTCCACATAGTCAGACATCTTGCTGGCTTTGTTAATCCCAAAAATGGGAGGAGAAAGACCACTGACCCAAATCATCATGGTCAAACTAATTAAAACAAGCAATTAAATAAAGCAAGCTTTTTAATTCACAGGGTCTGCCTCTCCCTAAAAGCAGGGTTCTAGAGGTCAGCATTGGAAGGTTTTTATAGCTCAAGTGTAGGGGGTTTCCAAAAGGGGGATTTGGTGAGCAAAATAGGCAGGATTACAGGAGCAGAACATACAAATGGTCAAAACAACAGGTTGTCATAACAACAGATAGTCATATCCTTTTTGAAATAAAGGTAGGGTTGCAAGAAGGTTATAAATTTTTTGAAACAGACATGATTGCCATTCCTGGAACAGGCAGTCCAAAGCCATTTGTAGTTAAGGTTACAGGTGGGGCACAGCCCGGTCCTTGAGAAACAGGTTTAATCATAAACAGAATGAACCTAGTTTGCCTTTATTATGGGATGGCTTTTAAGCCTAAGATGGAGGCAGGCTGGTTCTTCATAGTCCCCTAAAAGATCAGGTCCAGATCCAGCCACCTTCAGTGGTCTAGCCTCTCTATTCAGAAGGAAAGAAACTGGGGGCTGGAGACTTCTCAAGTTCTTCCTGTGCTAACCCCTCTTGTCTCTTCCTCTGCCTCCCTGCCTCTGCTCACAGATTTGGCTGTCATCATTGGTGCGGTAGGAGGTGGAGCCCTGCTGCTGTTTGCCCTCGGACTCATCATCTGCTTTGTAAAAAAGAAGTAGGTGGAATCAATTTTGGTTGATTTGATGCTTCTCCTTGGGTCACACAGATTGGATGGATGGATGGGTGGATGGATGGATGGGTGGATGGATGGATGGATGGATGGGTGGATGGATGGATGGATGGGTGGATGGGTGGGTGGATGGGTGGATGGATTTATATAGGGTCAGGATGGATGGATGGGTGGATGGATGGATGGATGGGTGGGTGGATGGATGGGTGGGTGGATGGATGGGTGGGTGGGTGGATGGATGGATGGGTGGGTGGATGGATGGGTGGGTGGATGGGTGGATGGTGGGTGGATGGATGGGTGGATGGATGGGTGGATGGGTGGATGGATGGATGGGTGGATGGATTTATATAGGGTCAGGATGGATGGATGGATGGGTGGATGGATGGGTGGGTGGGTGGATGGATGGATGGATGGATGGATGGATGGATGGGTAGATGGACGGATGGGTGGGTGGATGGGTGGATGGATGGATGGACGGAAGGACGGATGGACGGATGGATGGGTGGATGGGTGGATGGACGGATGGGCAGATGGATGGATGGATGGATGGGTGGATGGATGGGTGGGTGGGTGGATGGATGGATGGATGGGTGGATGGATGGGTGGATGGATGGATGGGTGGATGGATGGGTGGATGGGTGGATGGATGGGTGGGTGGATGGATGGGTGGGTGGATGGATGGATGGATGGATGGGTGGATGGACGGATGGGTGGATGGGTGGATGGATGGGTGGATGAGTGGATGGATAGATGGATGGATGGGTGGGTGGATGGATGGATGGGTGGATGGGTGGATGGATGGATGGGTGGATGGATTTATATAGGGTCAGGATGGATGGATGGATGGGTGGATGGATGGATGGATGGATTGATGAATGGACGGATGGATGGATGAGTGGATGGATGGATGGATGGATGGATGGATGGATGGATGGATGGATGGGTGGGAGGATGGGTGGGTGGATGGATGGATGGATGGATGGGTGGATGGACAGATGGGTGAATGGATTTATATAGGGTCATATATATCCCAAGCTGGCCTTGAATTACTTATCCTTTTCTACCTCCTTGAGTACTAGGATTATAGACATCTGTCACCACACCCAGCTTATTCATGCCAGTGATGTTGGGGGGGTTTTGCTCCCCAGTTTCCCCCAAAGATCAATGTTAAATTTTTTTTCCAAGGGCGAATTACAGTTTTGAAGGGTGGGGAGGCATTCCTGGGGGAATAGCATACATATATATACACACACATATTGTGACATCCTGGCCCCAGCACAAATTCCCTGTTTGCTCATTAAGCCAATGGTTGCAGGAGTGATCTTAGCAGGAACCACTCCCTCTGCTACCTGGAGGGAAAACAAGCCTTTTGCCCTGGCACGTTCTCCCATAGTTTCTTAAACAAACTATCTGCTTTGTGAGTATCTGTGGGACTGCAGACCTGTGCCAAAATATAGCCCTAGAGCTAGGAGGACTCAGGACCTGATAACTGCCTCATCTCCTCCCCCTCAGGACAGCAGCTTCCATTGCTTGAAAGGTAAATGACTTTCTAGATGAAGTTTACTTTGACACCAGACTTCATCAGTTCTCCTACATTTGATGAAAATAAGAGATCTCCATTGACTTTATCATGATTTAAACGTTCTATAAAGAAAAAGAAAACTGCGACTGTGTGTGTGTGTGTGTGTGTGTGTGTGTGTTACACGTGTGTTCTGCTCTGGTCCTGTTGTGGAGGCCAGAGGACAATATCAGGTGTCATTCCTCAAAATTCAAAAATGTTGTATTAGGTTTTATTTATTATCTGTGTCTGTGCATGCGTGCTCACACAGCCCGTGTCTGGTGGTCAGAGGGCAATCCGCGAGACTTGGTCCTCTCCACCATGTAGGTCCTTGGGGACCAAACTCTGTCACTCACCAGGCTTGTTCGACAGTGAACCCCCACAATCTGTCTCCTCCTCCCCAGCACTGGCATTCCAGATGCATGCCACCAAGCCCAGCTTTTGACATGAATGCGGGGATCCGGCCTTGCCTTCATGCTTGTACTGAGGGCACTTTACCAACTATCTCCTCAGTCCTCGATTTTTTTTCTTTTTAAGTTCACTATGGCCCTGGGCAAATTCCTGCTGTGCAATAGGACTGTCTTAAAATGTCCAACTGTTGGGGAATATCTGGCTTCTTCCTAGTCAAGAAGCCTTTTCCTATGAATACACATTACCGCATAAGAAAGGGAGGAAGCTTTCTTATCTGGGATACACAGCATGTTCCACTGAGTTAGGACACTTGCTATTAACACTGAGCCCCCAGGAATTTGATTGAGAGGAAGTCCAGTCATCATGCCTCCTTTCCAAACTGCTCCAAATTGACTTAAGACTTGCTAGTCCAGGCAGTCTTTCAGCGGTCTTCAACTACATGAAGCCACTGGTTGATGTGATTGTGTGAAGCCCCTGTCTCTAAGTTGTGTGTGTATGTGTGTGTGGGGGGGGGAGGGTGTTCTGCAAGGACAGGAGGACATAGTGGCACTAAACTTGTTCTTGCTGTCAGTGTTTGCTGAGGGTCTCCTTGGCACTAGGACCCATGCAATGAGCTGGGGATAAACCAGGGGGAAGACGAGTCTTTTCCACTCTCCATGGGTGGAGGGAAAAGCCGGGCACTGTGAGGACATGAGGGAGGGCCATCTGTTGAAGGCCTCTAGCAAGAGCCTGGGGACCTGGTCAACATCACATGGATTTTTACCTCACAAAGCACAGTCCAGGATTAGTGAGCTGCCAGCATTTGCATTCTACAGCCTGTTGTGCTAATTGGACTGACAGCCTCCTTTGAGTCAGCTATTGTCCAAGTCCCTGCTGCTTTGTTCACTGAGGGCAAGCTGTGTACCCAAGGCATGCCAACAACTGTCCACATCTGAGTACCAGAGAACACCACACAACAAAGAGATGGTTTACTGAATCCTGGATTTTGTCTGCATTTTAGTTTTTTTTCCCTGGTGGTTGTTGTTGATGGGACAGGAGCAGAGCCAGTCAGCTAATGGTGAGCTGTTCTGTCCTCAACTCCAGCAGAAAATTAGCTAGCTTGTACCCTTCTCTCCTCCTGAGTCGTGGACAATAACTATTTGGAATTAGCTGATCAGGTTTGCTCTGTGCAAGAGAAGCAGCAACATTAGTACAGAGTAGTACTGAATGTTCTAGAAGGTTGGCCTAGGCATACTGAGCTGATGTGCTAAGAAAGTCTTGTGCATCCCCATCTCTGGGAAAAGGGGGTGGAATTACCAGGTTCCTCCATTGTTGGTTCCTCTGTAGTCTATTAGAGGCAAAAGAAATTCACTTAAACCACCCCTTTTACTTGTGACCCCTCAGTTTTCACCTTTGAAACCTGAGACAAAGGCTGTTTGCTTCTGAGTAATCTCTAGGACAGTTTCAAATACTGATAGGCTTCAAGGACTTAGGTGAAATAGAGTTAGAACCCCAAGGACTTAACTGAGAGTTAAGTTAAACAGTTTTGTTTCTCATTCTGTTGTGTCGCTCTCTACGAACAGGAAGAAGATCAACAAGGGCCCTGCTGTGGGCATCTACAATGGCAATGTCAATACACAGGTGCCCCAGATTCAAAAGTTCCAGAAAAGACGAAAGGACAATGACTCTCATGTGTATGCAGTCATCGACGACACCATGGTATATGGGCACTTGCTGCAGGACTCTGGTGGCTCCTTCATCCAGCCAGAGGTGGACACCTACCGGCCCTTCCAGGGCCCCATGGGGGACTGCCCCCCCTCCCCACCCCCTATTTTCTCCAGGACTCTGACTGCAAAATTCACTGCAGATGAGCCGGCCCCTAGCAGCCCTCCTGAGTCTGAGAGCGAAGCCTACACTTTCTCACACCCCAACAAGGGGGAGATAGACATCAGGGAGACAGACATCCCCTTACTCGACACCCAGGGGCCAGTGAAGACAGAAGAATAATTTGGCCCCTTCCAAAGACTTCGCTAAGATGCATGGCACCACGCGTTGAGACACACTCAACTGTCCCAACCAGAAGTCAGATGAAAAAGCAACTAGAAGGAAGAGTGGGTTTTGCAAGGTGCCACCACATCCTGACATCTTGGTGGACTCCTACCAGTGATGGACAGATCATGGCTTCTTACGGGGATGTTGCATTAACAGCTCAGGTCCTCCTGAACTCAGGTTGTGTTGGGGCTGGCCACAGTGGCAGAAGAGAGGCATGGTCCGCCCAGACAGGACTACACGTAGCTGATTCCCAGGAGCTCTGCTTGAGGTCTTTGTTCTCACTGGAGTCCTCTGGGTGAAAATGATACTGTGCTTTTTTTATTATTAGTAGTAGTAGTAGTATTTATTTGTTGGTCCTATATGTTTGAAAAAACAAATCCACATATGGATGTGGAGCTGGGGGTGTAGTTCAGTTGGAGAGTGCTTACCTAGCATACACAAAGCTCTGGGTTCCATCCTTAGCACTTCATAAAACCAGGCATCATGGTGCATACCTGTAATTCCTGCACTCAGGAGGTGGAGACAGAAGGAACAGAATTTCAAGGTTATCATAAGTATAAGTGAGTTGGAGACCTTCCTGGTTTATATAAGACCCTCTCTTTAAAGCATGTACGTGGCTCCTTGTACCGAATGTAGCGATGACTTGTGCTAACTTGTTTGGTTTCTGCAGACCACTAGATAAGTGTGCACCTGTGGGAATGGTTGGTGATCTGCCCAGACAGAAGAGTATGTATGTGTATCTCTTACTTGGTAAGAGACTTTCCAGTCTTCCGTGGCTGCATGTGGTTGTCTCCCTGAAGAATTTGTCACAGGCCACCTCATCCCCTACTTCTGGAAATTAGAGAAATTCCCTTGAGCTGTCCTATGTGGTGTGTGGCTCTCTCAGCTGCAGCAATACTTTGACACTTAAACAAAAATTTTGAGAATAATTTGATCCTTTAAAAATATATAAATATACACCAGACAGTAGCCATCTGTATCAGTCTCCTGTATTGCTGTACCACGTCCTTCCATGGCTTAAAAACAGCATAAATACAGTTCTGGAGATCAGAATTACCAAGCTAGCCTGACTGAACTAAAATCAGGGTGCTGTAATACTGTGCTTCCGAGGCTGTCTGGGGAGTTTCTTTGCCTTTCCCAGCTTCTAGAAGCGTCCATGGGCAGGCAAGTCTGTGTCACATGGCATCACTGGTCACTTGTTCAACTACTTCCTACTTTTACCTGGAAATCCAGTGTAGTTCCCCTATCAACAGCAATAACTTAGTCACCCCCAGAAAAGCCCCTTTACTGTGTTTCAGGTACCACACCCACTGGCTGGGAAGTGTGAACACCTCTGAGAGTAACAGGAAGACACTGTTCTGTCTATCCCACCTTCCTGCCACTGCATATCGTTGACCAGAGATGCCCAGCTAAAGTGAGCATAGGATGTTCAGGGCACCTTAGTCCCCATCCTTCCCTGTTGCCTCTGCTCTGAGGCTATGTGCTTGTGGCTGTAGATTGGCACAGAACTGCATGAAAAGCAAAGGGTGGAACTCCCATCACTGTACTACAGAGTGACAAGGCAGCTAAAGTCCCTCCTGCCGTGACCTAGAGGGAAAGCCATGGTAGTGTAGCTTAGCACACCACAGAGCTCAGGATCTCTGGCAAAACCCTCAAGAAATAAATGTGCTTCACAACCTCAGGGAGTTGGCTTTGGAAAGGCACCTCATCATCCTGCCCATGTAGCCTCTGAGACCGTGCACTCTGGAATCTCATCAACGGTTCGAACTCCAAGACCTCTTGAGTTCTCTCCAGAAAGGAGAGGATTCACTTTTTAATCATACTTTGAGTGCTGCTCATGTACCTTTCCTTTCTGAAAGCTTCTCTCTAAATCCTTTTCCAGGAGAGAGGGTTACCGCCTACCCAGCTACCAAGGTGCTGACAACCTTCCATGAAGGGCCAGGGGCAGCTATGGCTCCTTCCTCCACCTGGAATCACCATGCTGAGCCAGTGTTCTCTGTGTTTCCCCTCCACTGGCTTCTGCCTTTCAAGTGCCCCTTAGTGCTTCCTGTCCACCTGCAGTTAGCCACCTTTGGCCAAGTCACATGTCATTTGCAAGAAACCCGCTTGGCATTCCAGGCTAAGTTGATCTGAATGGATGAGTGTTCTCCAAAGAAATGCCTCAAGAAAAGAAAGGCCCAGCCAGAGCAATCCCAGTTTGTACTTGGAGTCCGGGCTCCGCTTCCATACAGCGTTCCAGAGCCGTAGGGAGACAGTCTCCTGTGTTGGTCTTACTGTGTATCGTCCAGCGCCTGTCTCCTGTGTTGGTCTTACTGTGTATCGCCCAGTGCCTTCCCACCTTAGCTCTGCTAATGCCCAGGAAACCTTTGCACCATTGGCTGGGCCTGTGGCTGCACATGGAACGAAAAGGTTGACTTCTATGGGGAAAAGTCAAAGTCCATCAGCTATAATGTCAGAACGAGTTGGAGGACCAGTCTCTGTGGATCTGCAATGCATACATGAAAATAATTTATTTAATGTAGAGACATTTTAGATAGGATCTTATCCATTTCCTATACTTTTTTAAGTAAACAGATATACAAAATAAAAGCATATCCAGTTGTTTAAATCCTTCTGCTCTTTGTGCCGTTTCCATAGAGGTTCCTGTTTAGACAAGGTCCATGTGGGCTAAGTGGCTGCCCTTCCCATTGTTCACCAAAGGTTTACTGCATAGGAAATCAGGTTTGTGCTGTGCTCTCTTCCCTCTTCATCTGATGCCATGCTCTGAGGGAAGCAGATATTTTTGTCTGAAATAAAAATGAGTCCTAGCCAGTCAGAGTAATACACACATGTAATCCCATACTAGGAGATCGAGGGAAAATTGTGAGTTCAAGGCTAGCCTGGGCAACATAGCAGGAACAGTCTTATATTCTACTATTTTGAGATCTGTGGCAGTGGCAGTGGGCCAGAGATGCAGTTCCACCCCAGCCTAACTTATTTTTTAGGACAGGGTCTCTCACTGAACATGGAACTCCCTATTTGGCTAGACAATCTAGGCAGCAAGTCCCAGGGATCCTCCATATCCCAGTTCTGGGATTATAGGCACGTGTCATCTGCCTAGCTTTTCTTTTTCTCTTAAGATTTATTTTTATGTGTATAAGTAATACACACACACACACACACACACACACACACACCGTTGCGTGCCTGGTGCCCATGGAGGTTAGAAGAGGGCATCAGATCCCCTGTAACTAAAGTTACAGATGTTTGCCAGATGTCATGTGGGTGCTGGAAACCAAACCTGGTCCTCTTCAAGAAAACCAGGTGCTAGCAGGTGGTGGTGGCACACGCCTTTAATCCCAGCACTCGGGAGGCAGAGGCAGATGGATCTCTGTGATTTCGAGGCCAGCCTGATCTACAAAGTGAGTTCCAGGACAGCCAAAGTTACAACAGAGAAACCCTGTTTCTCTGAAGAAAAAAGAAAAAGAAAAGCAAGTGCTTTAACCCACTGAACTGTCTCTCCAGCCCCTCTTCCCAGCTTCTGTTCAGGTGCTAGGGATCCAAACTCAGATCCTTAAAATGCACAACAAGCATTTTGCCAACTGAGTTCCCAGCCCCCAGAGATGGTGTTTACCAAGAAGAAATTTTTAAGCTGGGCATGGTGGCACATATTTGTAATCCCAGCACTGGGAAGATGGAGACCTGGATCTCACTGGCAAGCTAGCCTACTTGACAAGTTCCAAGCCAGTAAAGGACCCTGTCTCAAAAGGTAAAGGGCATCTGAAGAATGCTACCTGAACTGTCTTCTGACCTCCATACATACATACATGAGCATGTGCACCTACACACACATACACATACCAGAAGCTGAGCAGATGCTAATACCATGGCCTGGGGCTCCCCCACCTTCGGAACCATGAGCTAAATAAACCTTTCTTTACAAAGTAACTAGTCTCAGGCATTTTGTTAAAGCAACAAAAAACAGACTAAAGATAGGTATGTTTAGCTATCTCATCCCAGCCTCTTATTTGGGTTACAGAATCTCAGTATTGATGAGAGGTGACTGAGAAGTCCCAGCAGTGTGATCCACAGTCTAACAGATTCTAACTGGTTGTGTGTGTGTGTGTGTGTGTAGGCTGAGTGTAATGACTCATGAAATTGAGCCTGCAGAGAGGTCTTATGGTGGTTGGGGAGAGAAGGGTGAGTGAAGAGTGACAGCCTTGATTGAAATATGTAGTGGGGCAGTCCTGGAGGTGGAAAGGGGTAAAGAGGATTTACCAGAAACTTTAGAAGACCCTGCTGGTACATAGCCTACAGATCAGCTCAGGCAGGGCTGTGGAGAGCAGGCAGCTGAGCAGTTGGTGTTTCAGGAGAAAGATGGGTTTGAGAGTAAGTTGGTCCCTACTCTCAGCCAGACCGACGGCATGATTGTACGATAGGTTTGATAATTTTTCTTTAGTTTGCAAAGTACATTCACAAACATTCATTTTTTACCTCACGCTCAACTCTGAGCACATAAAAATTCAATAAACTCGGAATTGAGTAAGTTCTTAGAACCACCTGCCTCTCGGGGAAGTAAAAACACCTAGATTTATTGACTCCTCTCTTTCCCTTCCATCTCTTTCTTTCCATGCAGTATAAGGAAGTCTAAAGAATATTGCCCAAAATTGTTGCCAGACCCAAGTCCATCTGCTTACCACTTGAAAGCTAATACCCTAGAGTGTTGATGAGGAGGAAATCCAGGATATTCAAGAGTTAGCTCTCTAAGAACTTAGTGGGAGGGGCTATCAGCCACATAAAGGTCATCTTAAGAAGTCAGGCACACAAAGGGATGTTTATAGGGACAGAAAGAAACATGACAGCAATGGTCAGGAAGACCACATGTTACTGGGATCTTTGTCACTTCTTTTCCCCCTTTGGCTGGAACATTCCAATTAACCTTGATTTCCTGGGGTACTTTTCTACACAGTCAGCATTATAGCAACATGCTTGGTTTGTGTTAGCTGATGCAGAGCTAGAATAAGAAAGACATCACACATTTTGATGTTACCAGGGCATCAGCAGAGACGCTGGGTTTTGTAAATTAGTTAATAAAATTATAAGTTAACATTTCAATTGTTTAGGTTTGTCTTTTCTCTAGAAGTAGAATGCTGGAGAAGGGGAGGGGGAGTCACAGGACAAGCCCTTACCATCAGAAAGTGTGAAGCTGATGGGAGCCAGCAAACCTGCTGCTCAGTAGGGATGGTGGGGACTTCCTCTACACTGCATGTGCCTCCAAGGTGTACTCATAAAACATTTCAGTGCTGCTGGTCTCAGAGTGTACAGCAGAACAGGGACCTTAGAAACAAGTGCTATCGAACAAAGCTAACCTGTTCTCTTTTTGTTCATATGGCTTACTATAAATAAAGTTACTGTGGGTTTAAATCAAAATTTATTTTATTTTTTTGTTTTTGGATTTTTTATTTTTTCGACATACAGTTTCTCTGTCGTAATTCTGGCTGTCCTGGAACTCACTCTTGTAGACCAGGCTGGCCTGGAACTCACAGAGATCTGTCTGCCTTTATCTTCCAAGCACTGGGATTAAGGTGTACACCACCACTGCCTGGCTTAAAACAAAATTTAAAATTGTGAAAGAAATATGAATTCATTTTCAGACACCAGATTGAGAGCTGCAAAGGGAATGACACCCGGTTGGCTTCTTGCTTAGGCCTCTCGTAGGTGTTCGTTTTAAGACAGTAAGTTGCTAAAATGGCTAATTTTGTCTTGACTTTACTGAGCTATAATGTACTCAGATGTATGACCAAACCTTACTGGGGGTGAGTGCTGTGGCTGTATGGAAGCCAGGTGAGGCTGTACACACCTGTAATTCCAGGACTTGGGAAGTTAAGGCAGGAGTTCAAATCCAGTCTACGTTATATAAGACCATATTTAAAAAAAAAAAAAAAAAAACTCACAAAGATCGAGGAGAAAATTATCTCCCTCCCTGACACTTATATAAATTACACCAAGCTCTCGTTCTAGACAGGTGTCCTCCAGTGTTTACCTACCTGCTCTGGTCTCTTCAGGCTCTTCATGGCTGCCATCTGTTTTCCTATCCTCAGGTTCTGATTCATGACCTTTGCTCCTGACCAAACTTGACTTCCTGAAAGGTGGCTGGTGCTCAAAGTCAGAATAAGCAGCTGACCAAGAAGTAAATTTGTCACTTTGCCTTACAGTTATTCATCCCTTCATCCTGCCCTGCAGTGAATTATTTACTGAGTGCTAACGAGGCCTTCGGGATAAAGCAGTAAGCTTGCAAGGAGCAATAAACAAAAAGCAAAACTGATAACTAATGCACTGTGTTATGTAAGTGTTGTTAAGCAAAAACTGGGAGGGAAGAAAAGTTGGGAAATCACACTGAGGAATGATGATCAAATAACCCTAGGGAACAAGCCTCCATTTCTGAAAGCCAAGAATCACAGTGAGCCCCTGATGGAGGAAATACAATGAGAGAGAGGAAGACAAAGCAGGAGGGCTGGCCTCAGCTCAGGGCAGCCCTAGCTGTACTTGTAATCCGAGCATTCTAGATGCTGATACAAGAGGACTGTGAATTCCAGCTTAGGCTACATATAGAGTTCCAGACCAGCTTGGGTTACACAGGGAGACTCTGTTCCTTGAAATAAATAAATGAATAACATAATCCAAGTAAAAAATTGACAAAAGAAATAAGAACAGATGTTTCACTGAGAGAACATGCACACGGTAGAAAAAATAAAACACACCAAATACCAAGTGTGGTGTTTCACACCTGGAAGTCCAGCACTTGAGAAGCTGAAACAAAAGGATCATTATCATTTCAAGACCTGCTTGGGCTACATAGAACATTCCAGGACAATCTGGAACATTCTCCCCCCAAAAAAGTCAAAGACACAAGTTAACAGCAAACATACCAACAGTAGCTAGGCCTATTAGTACAGGCCTGCAATCCCAGCTACTTGTGTGGAAGCTGGGGCAGGAGGATCACAAATTCAAAGCAAAACCATGGCTCAGAACATAGTTTATAGCTCAGGGGTAAAAAATTTGCCTTGCATGCACCAAGTTCTACATTCAATGTCCAGTTTAAAAAACAAAGCTGAGAGATGGCCCAGTAATTAAGAGCATTTGCTACTCTTGCAGAAGAGCAGAGCTTGTTTTGGAAGCACCTGGTCAGGTGGCTCACAACTGCCTGGAATCCAGGGGATTTGCTGCCCTCTCCTGGCCTTCACAAGCACCTGCACCCACATGCACATACCCATAGACAGATATGAATACACATAATTTAAGATAAAGTAAAAGGAGGAGGAGGAGAACAGAAACAAGACACAAAATTTGGTATTAGATAACCATTGCCCTTCATTTTATGTGGTTAAAAAAATATAAACCCCCAGGCAATGGTGGCCTTTAATCCCAGCACTTGGGAAGCAGATGCAGACAGATCTCTGAGTTCAAGGTCAGCCTGGTCTACAGACTGTGTTCCAGGACAGCCAGGGCTGCACAAAGAAACCCTATCTCAAATAAATAAATAAATAAATAAACACCTAAAATCAGAAGGAATGTTAAAGATTTATTTCATGACCAAACTATCCTTTTAGTGATGACGGTCTCCCTGGCCCAGCTGAAGGGAGAGAGCTGGGAAGTGTGCACTGTAGAGGAGATGCTTCCTCATTTAAGTGTGATCATCTCTCCTCACCTCTGCTCCAAAGACAACTCAATGACACTTCTGCAAATACAGCTTCTTTGTCAAACATGGCCAAACAGAAATTCCAATGATGAAGATAAATTGCCATATGCCTCTCGTGTCCAGTCACTTCCAGTGTTCAATTGGGTTACTTTAAATAGCCCACACATGGATTGAGAATGAAGTCTCTCTGAGATAATAAAGTCTTTTGTCTCTGTGTTTAAAGGAAAAAGTAGTCCATCTACAACCTCCAAGCTAGGGACATCGATCTTTAAGATGATAAATTGCAATTTTGCTACACTGCTGCCAGCATAGATTTCTTGGACAAACTTTACCTTCAGATCCTTGCCAAGGTCTGAGCAGTAACTGAACATGGCATCACATCTGCTTTGGTTTGCATGAAGACTTTTAGTGCTGGTAGCACTAAAGCAAGGGGCGTTTATTCTTCTTGGCATCTGATTCAATCCAGTTATTTCCAGTCAGTCTTACTGAACACCCATCATGTGCAGACCCCCAAGCTGCATGACAGAAGCTGCCATCTAAAATGCTGTGAAGGACGTGTAAGGCGCAGAGTGGGCCTTAGACAGTGGCAGTTGCTCACTTGTTTCCCAAGAATGATCCGAAGGTGGGGATGAGTACACTAGCTACTTCCCTTGAGCTGTTAATGAGGCTGACAAGGAATAAGAAGCAAACTACACGAGGGTACAGACTGACATACAGCTTGTTTTGTTTTTGGAGTGCTGAGGGTAGAACCCACAGCCTCATAAATGCAAAGCAAACTGAGCTACACTCCCAGTTTACCAGATTAATGCAATGTCAGACCATTCCAAACCAGCTGGAACCAATGTGACAAACTCAGAAGACCACTGCCTTAGTCAGTGTTCTATTACTCTAAAGAGACATTGTAAGAGCAAAAGCTATATTTAATATTGTAATATTGTGCCTACGAGATCTGTAAAACAAGGACAGATAACTTATAACTTCCTGGAATGCTGAGTTGCAGCTGCTCGTGTGAGATATAGAAAGACATAATCCTGTAATCCCTCTTGCCCAAGGACAGATGACCTCCTGGAATGCTGAGTGGGAGCTGTTTATGTGAAATAACAGATTCCCTAGGCAAGTTTGATTAATCCAGCTTCACCAGATGTGCTTAGTCACTGCAGATGGGAGATACCCAGACAGGAAGTATGTCAGGATGTATGCTTGCCCCGATTGAACCTGATGGGAAGTACATAGCCTTATGGATTCCGCCTTTGTAAGTATCTGCTGCAAGTGACTCAGCACTGTTTGGTGGGAACCCCTGAGTGTGACCCAGAACCATTCGGTGGGACCTCTGAATGGTCCTGATCAGAGTCTATCTTACTGGCCAGTATTTAGTTAATTTAATTAAAATTTAGTTAATTTAATTAATTAATTGCTTCAAATTTGGCTCAAAATTGTGGTGATGGTCTTATTATCGACCAATGGGATCTACGACACCACGACGCAGAAATTTTTATAAAAGAAAGCACTTAATTGGGGCTTGCTTATAGTTTCAGAGGTTTAATACATTGTCATTATGGCAGGGAGCATGGTACCATCCAGGCAGACATGGCACTGGAGAAGTAGCTGAAAGCTCTACCCACCTGGATCCACAGGCAGCAGGAAGAGAGGGAGCCACTGGGGCTCACCCCAGTGACACATTTCCTCCAACTCGGCCGCATTACCTAATCCTTCTAAGTAGTACCACTCCCTGATGACTATGCATTCAAATATATGAGCCTATGGGGGCCGTTCTTATTCACACCACCACAACCACTGTCCTCTGCTTCAAAATAAGCTACAAACATTAGTCTGGCAAAACCACCTGCTCCCATCGTGCATCTGATGTCAGAATATATCCAGAAAAGTACATACAGAAAAGTTGAAGAAATTCTATTCTGGGAAAATAATGATCCACTCTCAAATTCCTCACCTCTTCCCCACCTTCAACACATAAATAATAATATCCTCTCCATTTTGCACAGTTTCGCTACCCAAAAGCTCAAGACTGCAACTAGCTGGAAAAGCCTACTCCCACTCCTTGGGTGTACATGTCTGTCTTTTCCCCCAGCGGCTCTTCAACAACTCCCGCGCTTAAATCTGTATATGCTTCGTCTTTATAAACCCTGTAATATTTTTACTCGGCAAACTCGTTCTTGGCTTAATAATTCCCAGCGTTGCTTCGTAACAATTCTTCCTGAAATTCTATTCTTCTATGTCAGTGAAGATCCCAGCTTCACCTGGGTAGAGAGCTCTGAGAACAATTGGGCAGCACAGCCATTAGCGAGCTGTGAGTCCTGCTGTCAGTAACATTGAGACACCGCTAAACCAGAGGAGTGGACTGAATGGGCATTATTACGGTTGGAGGGACAGTTGTAAAGAGTTATGACGGTTCTCAGCTAAATTTGTTTCTGAGACAGGGTCTCATGTAGCCCAGGCTGGCCTGGAAGGATAGCCTTGAACTTTTGATCCTTCTGCCTGCACTTCCCACGTGCTAGGATTACGGAAGTGAGGAGGAGGGAGAGACTAAGATGGACTCAGATAAGTGCTCTGATCAGATATTATGTCACTGGCAGGGAGGACACTTGATGTCCCGCTGTGTGCAATCACTGCCCAAAGGCAGCCCGGGAAGTTGGGCCACGCCACTGCCCCAGAGGTGGCAGCCACAGGCGTTAGTGCTATCAAAGCAATATAAAAGAACTTATGTTCTTGGGTCAGTGGTACAAGTTTCTTTTTATCAATTTAAATTTTTTAATTCATTAATAATCTGTGTGAGGGTATGGGGGTGAGTGAGCACATGCCACGATGTCTATGTGAAGATCAGAGAACAGAGTGTTGGAGTCAGCTCTCTCCGTCCACCTCGTGTGTTCCAGAGATCAAACTCAGAGCCCAGGCTCCGCAGCAAGTGTCTTAAGCTGCAGATCTTGCTGATCTTGGTACAAGTTTCTTCCTTCCTTCCTTCCTTTTCTTTTCTCTTTTTTTGGGGGGATGGGGTGAGGATAGGGGTGGGAGTGGGGAGAGGTTCCAGACAGGGTCTCTCTGTTGTAGTCCTGGCTGGCCTTGAACTCACAGAGATCCACCTGCCTCTGCCTCCCAAGTGCTAGGATTAAAGCGTGCACCACCACCGCCCAGTAGTACATGTTTCTTAATCACTGAATCTGTCAGGACCTGGCAGTGGTTCTCAATCTGTAGGCCTAAAACCATCTGCATATCAGATATTTACATTGCTATTTGCAACAGTAGCAAAATTACAATTATGAAGTAGCACCAAAAATACTTTTACGGTTGGGGTTACCACAGCATGAGGAGGCCAGTCAGAGATCTGCCTCTGCCTCTCGAGTTCTGAGGCTAAAGGTGTGAGCCACCATGCGTAGCTCTATAAGAGAGATTTTTAAGAACCTTAATTGTACATTCCGAGTTTTAATATTGGGGAGGGGGGAGGAATGCTTTTCTGATAACCCATATTAAGGGACAGAATTGAAATCTTAATCATAAACTGCATTAGCCAGTGCTTCAGGAGTCCTTCAACCTCAGTGGCTTTCATCAGGGGTGATTTTGGACCACAGGTCACATGCACCATGTTTTCAGACAATATGGTTGTCTCACTTGGAGCAAATACTGATGGCTTGGGTGAGCAGAGATCAGGGCCACTCCTGACAGCCTTCAACACGCAGGATACCCCACATCTAAGGGTCCACTCAGCAAACCACAGGCTGAGGTCAAGGATCTCTTCCCTACTCATCTTCTAGGACCTCTTGCAAGAAGCCAGTGGCACAGGCACTGGCAGTGAAAAAAAATTAGAAACATTCTAGACAGACCTACGAAGTAGACATAGCAACATGAGCTTCCACATAGAGAAACTCACTGAGCCAATCCAGTGTGGCAGAGCTCAGACAACCCTGTCCTAACATAGGGCAGTGAAGTCAGACTGCAGGAAGAATGACTTTTATTCAGAGTTTGTAGAAAACCCAGAAGTCTCTGTGCCTGCAGAATCACAGCGTCTTTCCTATTTAAATGACAACTCCCCACCCCACCCTGCCCTCTCACGCACACGTCTCTTTCACATACACACCCTGCAGAAGTTACAGAAATAATTGTCAAAAGGACTGTACTTTAAGCCCTGACGCCAAGCAAAATACTCTGCACACAGTGACATCCACAGGAGATGTGCCCACACCTGCCCTGCCATCCTGTCAGCCAGGCTTGGAATGTGATTTGAACTTGCTTTTCTTAGAATCTTCTGGGTTTGTCAACTGCCAGAAGAAATGTTCCTCATAAGTACTGGATAGAAACGCTGAGAGAACATTCTAGAACTTTGAGTATTAACACCCCAGAGGCGTTCTACCTAGAAAGTGTGGCCTGGCAACATTTAAAATGTATGCTTAATGTCTAAAACTGCAAAACACTTCGGGGACCAAGAAAGAAAAAGAAAGCTTGCTTGCTTCTTTGTCTTCCCCACCCCCAGACCCTGCCACCTCTGACTCCTGTGTTCTGTGTCTCAAGCCACATGAACATCAGCTCTGGAGCACTGTGGATGTCAGAGCACTGTGCGGATTAGATGAAGCCTGCATTCCACGTCTGTCCTCTTTGTTCTCAGATGGTATCTGACATACAGAAGGCTCTGCCCAGGCAGCAGCACTGTATTACCTGGATCTGTGAGGCCAGGGGTTGGTAGCTATGGGTGGGTGGAGGCAGATGTTGAGAATCTTTCCCCCTTATCCTCTCTGTACTCTGGGTAGTATATACAGTCTGTGGTGGCTGTGTTCTTCGCTCAGATACTTCTCATTGTGCAGATCCACTCCACAGCCTCAATAGTGCCACCTGCCCTCTGGCTACTCCTTGCTTGTGTAGAGACCAGAGCACAACCTTTTGGTTGGTTCTGCCTTTGAGCTTGGCCCTGGCAGCCCAGTGTTCTACTGCAGAAGAAACCACAGTTTTGTGGCAGTGTCTCCCCAAGGCCACAGGACTAGAAAGCTGCAGAACTGGGCTCAAAGTCAAGGGCTCCTTTCTAACCTAGAGCTACTGCTGTGGAGCAACTGAAAATCTGGTTCATGGTTCACCCAGTTACAAAAACTCTAGCATTTAGAGCAAACCCAAATTTCCCTTGCTATTGTCCTCATGCAAAAACCACTTTCCCACTACAATGTTTAACTCTTCTTTTTTTTTTTAAAGATTAATTTATTTATTTATATGAATATTTTGTCTGCATCTGCACACCAGAAAAAGGCATCAGATCCCATTGGTCTACAGTTACAGACAGTATGTGCAAACAGGTGCTGGGAATTTAACTCAGGACCTCTGGAAGAGCAGCCAGTGCTCTTAGACACTAACTAAGCCATCTCTCCAACCCCAGCTTATCTCTTTTCTTAAAAATATAAAAACAGAAGAGCAACTCTCAAGACCAAAACCAACCTCATCCCATGGTCTCTGAACTTATTCCAAATCCAAGAATTCCACCACACAGCGATGGCTAAGGAGTTGGCTGAGTGGGGCAGAGAGAACGAGATAGGCGTTTGGCCATCGCGGGCACCAGGTCTAGGCCAGTGGGCTGTTGGGAGAAGTACTTTGCACCCAGCTGCTTTCTACAGGGAACAGAATCCCTTGGCATTCATCTTCAGCCAGCTCTGAGACCTTAGCTAATCCTGCCCTGTGGCAATGCCATTGTAAGAGTGTATTCGCTCAGCTGTGTGTTCACAGTGCATGAAACAACAGTGAAGAAGTAGTGGAGAAGGAGGGAGTTGTTCTGAGGGTTGAGCCAGATTTTTCAACTTGATGAACATGAGTCTCATGAAAAGCAGGCCTCAGAAATAAACCTAGAAATTCTGAATGGAATTGTATTTTTACATAATTCTGTATTCCCAATCACAAAGACACCACCACCAAGTGCTGGCACCCCTTTTTGAATTTTTTCACTTATTTATTTATTGTGTGTATGTGTTTTGGAGTTTAAACCTAAGTCTTATGCATGCTAAGTGTTAGGGTTTTTATTCAGCTCAAACAGAGGTGGAAAAGTGGCCTGGCATTCAGGAGTCCAGGAACCACACAGCTCTGCCATGAAGGTGCCCAGGCAGTCGGGACCATACAGCTCTGAGGTGGGAAAGGTGTCCTCAATAGAAAGATATTTTGACATTTGGGAAGCCAGGAACCACACAGCTGTACGGTTGGAAAGTGTCCCCAATGGGAAGATATCCTGACATTCAGGAAGCCAGGAACCCATGCAGCCCTCACAGCTCGGAGGCAGGGAAGGCTTCCCCAGCTGAGCTGAGGTGTTTTTACTCTGGGCTCAGCTGAGGTGTTCTTCAGGATTCCTCTCTGCTTCTCTCCTGGTTGCCTCCAATTGGGAGGAAGGCAGGAGCTAAAGCTGCACTCCCTCCCTAACTGAGCAGGGTCTTTATGTAGTGTCCCTGAGAGGGCAGAGCCTCCCAGGGTGGCCTGTGATTGATGGGATTTATTGCCCTTATTGTGCGAGTCTGGAGAGGATTGAGGGGCTCAGCTTAGGGCCATGTGTGTTAGTTGGGGCTGCTTCTGTGCTGCTCTGCCAGGTTGGGGGAACCCCACAGCTGGCTCAGAGTGTGCCACCTGTTTATGCACACACACACACACACACACACACACACACACACACACAGCATGCGTGGGCAGTTTTTTTTAATAAGATAAAAATAAACTTGTAAAAGAAATTGTTCAGATGAATCCCTTGGTGGGACTGGAATTTTGTTACAGTATGGAGACCTCAAGCTTGGACTTCTAAGGCACAGCTCAAAAGTGTGTAATCACTGGAAACAATCTTGTATAGTGATCAGCTGACAACTTAGGCTCTTTACAAAGGATACTGAGGGCAAAGGATTGAAAAGTACTAAATTAGCAAAGTGAATTTAAGTCTTTTATAACCCAACCCATACTTTGAAGTGTTCCTCTGATTGCCATCCTAGAGCTTTTTATAGTCGAGAGCAGTGGTTCTCAATCTTCCTGATGCTGCAACCCTTTAATACTGTTTATGCTGTGTTGACTCCCTGTAAATGTGTTTTCTTAAAGGCTGTAAACAGTTCTAAACCCTGGGTCTAAGCTTTGAAGCCTTTTGTAACTGTTACTTTTCACTGGTAACTGACTAACATCTTCTGTCCCATTGACGACTTTCCCAGTTATCTCAGTAACTCTTCTCTGTCTGCAGCTTCCCAGCAAGAGTTTGCCTTCTTTCTTTTCTCTGGAACTGTCTTTATCTGAGCCTTGTTTCTGCCTGCCTCCCCTGTCACTAACTTCTGGAGCTCACTGTCTCCCCCATCACGGACTTCTGGTGCTTACTGTCTCCCCTGACACCAACTGCCTTTTCCAATTGAACACACTCTCTTAAATAGCTTCCCCAAAAACTGTTCCCAGAAGTCCAAGCAGCATGTAACCATAAGGAAGGCTGCACAGTACAAAAGAATTCTTGGCATCTCACTACAACTCCCAACATAAAATTATTTTTGTTGCTACTTCATAACTGTAATGTTTACTTTTATGAATTGTACTGTAAATATCTGATATGCAGATGGCCTTAGGCGACCCCTGTGAAAGGGTCATTTGACCCCCAAGTGGTCACACGACTACAGGTTGAGAACCTGTGCTCTCCAGCAACACACCATGAGAATATCAGGATGTGATTAAGAGCTAGACTTTTGAGGCAGGAGGATTCTGTGAATGAACCCTGAAGCTCAAAGCCAAAGTCAACCTGGACATCATAGTGAGATTTTTTCTAAAAAACGAACTCACATAGCTGGGAGGACTAGGAGGACAAGGGGACTGAGTTTGAAGTATACCCGTGTCCTAAACCTAAGAACACTCCAGGCTGGTGAAGAACAGAGGATCATTCTCTTTCCCACACTGCCATCTTCTGATGAAAGAAGGCAATGTTTATTGCCTGCCCAGTTGGCTTTCTGTCAGGACTCAAAACTTCTTGGGAAAAGCATGAAGGAAACCTGAGCAGGACTCTTAGGAGTTGGAACTCTTGGTCTCAGCAGCCCTGCTGACTGATCATCCTGATCAGCCTCACTCTTGAATGTTCCCACACTAACAGCTGTGGCTCTCACCCATGACTCGAATTCCAAACAACAATGTGCCATGATAGGCAGCCTGGCGGTAGAGTACACAGCTCACTGCAAGCTGCCTGCTCCCCAGTCAATCAAATTGCACTGCCATCATTGTGGCACTGATGGCAAGGCACAATGGGCCTATCTAGAAGCAGAGGATGCTGGGAAAGTCCTTCCAGTGAACTAATGGCTGTGCTGAGGGGATTAGGAGAAAGCACCAGAGCTAGGTCCAAAGGGCTAGTCCTTTGGTAGCCAGGTCACACTAGAAGCTAGCCAATAGCCACTGGAGGAAAGGGAGGCACTAGGCTGCTTATGTTTCATTTTGGGGAAGTTCTAGTCATGTGAGACCAGTATGCAATGGTGGTGGGAAGGCCTGGGCCTGTGGAATCAGTCCTTGGTTGAACTCTGGTTTTGCAATCACTAGATTTTCATCAGCAGGAACCACTGAACTTCCCTATGCTAGGCTTTCCTTCTTGTAAGACAGTTATAGTATCACAGCTTGTCCTTTGGATAAAGCTAAATAGACTACACACTAAAGTTCTTGCAATATGGTGGGCTCAGTGATGCTCTGTGTTAACATGGAACAATGTGGAACCCTGGCTGGCTGGCTGGCTGTAAGGAGTGGGAGGGTGTTAGGGTTTTTTATTCAGCTGGAACAGAGATGGAAAAATGGCCTGGCATTCAGAAAGCCAGGAACCACACAGCTCTGACAGGAAGGTGCCCAGGCAGTTGGAAGAGCAGGGACCACACAGCTCTGACAGGAAGGGGCCCAGGCAGTTGGAAGCCCAGGGACCACACAGCTCTGACAGGAAGGGGCCCAGGCAGTTGGAAGCCCAGGGACCACACAGCTCTGACAGGAAGGTGTCCAGGCAGTTGGAAGCCCAGGGACCACACAGCTCTGAGGTGGGAAGGTGTCCCCAGTGCTGCAGCTCTGAAGGGAAATATCCCTGGCTGAGCTGAGGTGTTCTTCATGCATCTTCTCTCCGTGGTTGCCTCCACTTGGGAGGAAGGCAGAAGCCAAAACTGTGCTGCCCCCACCCCAATCTCAAGTCCAGAGGGGTGCTCTTTATACAGTGGGGGGAGGAAGGGTCAGAGCCTCCCAGGGTGGCCTGTGGTTGGTGGGATTTATTGCTTTTATTTGGCAAGTCTGAAGGGGGCTGAGGGGCCCAGCTTAGGGTCATTTGTGTTAGTTGGGGCTGCTTCTGTGCTCCTCTGCCAGGTTGAGGGACCCCCACAGCCATCTTAGAGTGGGGTCCCTAATAGTCCTAGGGGGGAGCTTTCTTATGGGTGGTTTCAAGTCCCAGAGTTCCCTGGCCTTGAAGAGCCAGACTCCCTCAAAGGGGAAGTAAGCTAGCTTCCCAGTGGTCCTTGGCACCGTTTGGAGTTCATGGTTGGCACAAGGGGTGGTGGCTGGGGCCCACCATCCCCAGCAGGGTGGCGAGGGAGGCGAGCAGGAGGCCCGAACAAGAGTTGGCAGCAGAAGGGGCCAGGCTTGCTGGGGAAAATCAGATTTGCTCCCCAACAGAAATACAGATAGCTGTGAGGTGCCATTTTCGACTGGGAGCAGGCAACCCAGTCTTCAGCTCCATCTTCCTGCTGCCATGGCTCCCTGCAGGGCTAACCCTGAAGCCTTCCAAGACCAGCTTAGGCAGCTTGACTCTTTGGCACTTGGAGGAACATTGGGCCTGACAAGTTGGGGCAGAGCTGAGGCGGAGCTCCCTTCACTCTGAGGGGTCCCACTATGGACCAGGCCGGTAAATATAGAGGGTGTCAGGTGTGGAGCTCACCACAGCCGCAGGAATCCTCCTGCGTTGTGAGCTGTGTGGAAGCCAAGCCCTCTGGAAGCAGGAGCCCTGGTTTGTGGGTTGTGTGTAGGAGCGCAGGGCCTTTCAGGCTTGGGAACTCCAAACCGCCGACTATGTAGGGTGCAGGGCCCCCCCCAGACGCAAGGCCCGTGCTATGGATTCTGCACCCTGTGGAACCCCTACAGAGGGAAAGGGAAACACTAGCCAGGTTTCTGGACCAGCTCCCTGGGATGAAGATAGAGGCAGATAGGAATCTCCCTGGGAAGCCTTCACACACCACTCATCCTTTACCCCACAGCAGGCCCCTGGGTGTCCAGGCATCCCCAGATAGATCCCCAACAACCGCCAGAATTGTGTTGCATTCCAACAGGGGAAGTGAATTCTTCAAAAGGCAGGCTGGAAACGTGATTAAGGCTCTCCTGGGTTTGGGAACAAGCTCCTGGAATCTTATCGGTACCCTAATCTGCCGAACAGCCAACTTCAGGGAGTCTGCACCAACTTTATTTACAAAAACCAGGCAGGAAGGAAACCAGGATAGAAAGGGCTCCCCACCCCTCTTCTCTGGGCCCTGCATCAGCTTGTTTCTCCCCAGGAACTACCATGCCCACCCCCACGCACAGATGTTCAACTCCGCCCACCCATGTCCCGCCCACCACAGACCACAGGCCCCACCCACCGACACCCCTGTCTTTTCGTAGGCCACACCCTCCCTGGCCCAGGCCCCGCCTCTCCGTCCGGGCGGGCTACACGATGGCGAATTGGCAGACGTAGGGCAACTGGTCACGGCATCGCTTGTCGAACCACTTGCCGTTGGCCGGGCCGGCCAGGGCGGCACAGTTCTCGGCTTTGCCGCCGTCGGGCTGCGCCGTGATCTCTGTCTCCCAATTCTTGTAGGCCAGGAGGGCGCCAGTCATGTCCACCCAGGAGCCTTCCGCGGCCATGTCGTTGAGGCCCAGCCAGATCTCCGCCTCGCTGCCCACGTTCTGGCGCGCATACTCGAACAACGCCTCGTTCTCTAGCCCCGACTGCGGCGCGCCCAGCGTACCCCCACGCGAGATGCAGTCCTCGCTTGCCTCATGGAAGGTCTTCGGCTGGGTGAAGGCCAGGAAGCACTTCAAGTTCACCTTGGTGCCCTTCAGGCACACTGTAGGGAGAGACAGCTGTCGCAGTAGATTCGGACGCTCCAGGCCAAAGAGACCCCTTCCAGGCTGCCCTCCCAGCCTCCATCCCAATCTGTCTATGGCTTGAAACCTTTGCTTTTGCTTGCTTCAGGATCCTGCTCTGGCAGACACTGAAGAGCCGGCATTCCTGCTCAAGAGCACTTGGTGCCCTGCTCCTGGAATGGTCACCCCTCTGCTGCCTTTTAGCCAGGGTCACTGACTTCCAGAGTTGAAGGGAGTGCAAAAGTCACCTGGTCTCTGCCAGGGGCAGGTAGTTCCCTGGGCCACAGAGGTTAGCACCAGGGTTGTTCAGAGTTTAGGGTCTGCTGCCTTCCTCACCCTCCCCACGCATGAGACTTCAGTCCATCTGAAAGGCAGCTTCCTCAGCCAGCCAGAGCTTCCTAGAGTGAGCTCTGTCACCGGGCCCCTCTCTAGGATCAAGCCACTAGCTCACGGTGCCAGGCATTTGCCTACTTGAACTGGAGACCACACTCCAGGCATTTAGGACCTCCCCTGCCCTGCCTAAGGACCAACTAGCTTCAACACACAGGGAACCTTGGCCAACTCCCTGGCTGGTTGGGTGGAGCTGGGAGAGTGAGCTGAGACTGCAGGGGCGTTTGCAGCAGAAACGACTACAGGAAAAGCAAGCTATTCTGAAGTGTGCTCAGTGCAACTGGCCTCCCAGGTTAGGAAGAAGGTACTTCTGGTGAGCTTGGTGTAGCAGTTTGTGTTTAGCTTGATTTCTAACTTAAAGAGCAGGCAGATTGGTTATGTGTCTCTTGCTGTGAGATCACGTATGTCAGGGGTCCATATTGACCCCTACCCCATGCACTTAGCCATTCCACTCTTCAAACATTCAAGAGATTATTCCCATGTCCCTAAGGGATTTGACACCAGGCTCACAGAAGTGTCTATTCACAGTGTGTCTGTCGCACACCCACCAGACAGCCAGGTTCATCACATACCTAGGCCAGGGCCAGCACACACATGGTATGCCCACTACACACCATGGAACAGACACAAGGTTACAGGGGAGTAGAGTGTGGGAATAGAGACACTGCAGGAAGACCATTGGAGAGGAACAGTTGTTGTGGAAGTTTATTTTTAGTTATGTACAAAATAATTGTTGTATGCACTGTTGAGTGAGGGACTCCCTAGGTCTTGGCGTTCTGTATTGTCTGCAGGCGTTGGATTTATGTGGGGGATGTTTGGTGGCTAATGATCTGCATGTGCTATCAGTAGAACGCCTGAGGAGTTCTGTATCAGTAGAAGCACCTGAGCTGGGATGCTCAGGGTTCCATTGTCCAGTATGGCGCTTGCCATGATGGTGGTTCCCTCTGCTGAGGAAGGGCAGAGTTTGCCATGCATGAATATGCCTCCTTGTCTTCCGTGCTGAGCCACCCCGTAGGAGTACAGGTGTAGACAACCAACTTGAAGGAGGACTGGCTTGGCAGAGTAGATGGCCACACCTCCCTGTTTCCAGGCTTCACAGCTCTGTGCTTCTGGCCAGCCTGCTCCCCTTGCCTCTAGAGGGCCCAGGCTGTGAGACCTTGGCCCTGCTCTGGCATGCTCCAGCAGGATGACCATGAGTCTCCCTCTGCCTCAGCCCATCTTTTATTCTTTTTAAATATTTTAGTCCCTATGTGGGTGCTGGGGACCAAACCCAAGTCCTCTGGAAGAGCATCTAGTGCTCTTAATGAGCCATGTCTCCGGCCCCAAGATTTTATTTTACTTTTTATCTTATTGTTCTGTTTTTGAGATGGAGTCTCACTGTGTGGCCCATACTGCCCTGGAATTCACTTTGGAGACCAAGTCGGCCTTGCCTACCCCTGCCTCTCAAGTGCTGGAGTTAAAGGCATATGCACCATGCCTGGCCTTGTTTTTAGTTCTGAAGTGGGGGGTGGGGTGCACGTATGCAGCACAGTATCAATGAAGGACAGGACGTGTTAGATCCTTTGGAGCTGGGGTTACAGGCAGTTGTGGCCCACCAGGCATGGTGCTGGGGATCAAACTCTGGCCCTCTATGAGAACAATAAGCATTCTTAACTGCCACGCCATCTCTCCAGCTCCCATCAGCTGGCATATCTGGTTATGTGCTTCAGAAAACTGTCTGTAAAGCCACAGACACAGGGTGGGGGTGGGGTGGGGGTGCAGATAGACATGGCAGGGAGGCAGTGTGCTCCAGGGCTGCGACACTCCTGAGTACAGTTCGCCTAGGCTGCACTATGACCCTTAACCCTGCTCCAGAGCTCTCACTTCCACTGGACCATGGTGGATTCCTGTTGGAGTCCTTCTGGCCTATGGAGCACTCCGCCCCCACACTCTAGCTGTGACCAGGCTCAGCTGTGCCTGACTGCGTGGGCTTTACAGGTGTAAGTTAGGCAACCTCCCCTGAGGAAGCATTTGGGGATAGGGCCCTCTGAGCTTGGCACTAGATGGAAACTGATCCTTCTTCCCCGATGCTGCCTATTACCAGCCTGGACCCTTCTCAGGTGTGTTCCTCCAAACAGCCACTCACCAGTCTGTAAGGCCTGCTGCTCCTTCAGTAGGGCCACCTCCTGGGCCAGGATGTCCAGCTTGTTTTTTAGCTCCTCAAACATCTTTGGGCTCACCACATCTAGGACAGAGGCAGGAGGCAATGAAAACCTGAGGCAGCCGATGTTCCCTTCCCTGTCTGCCAGCCCCTAAGAACCTGGATCTCTTGATGTTTCTTCTTTCTCTGCCTCTTGTCTTATCCTCCTGTGGGCCCTTTTTGCCTGTTCCTGGTTTCTCTCCAGGCTTCCCTACCCTACATTTGTCATGGCGGGACTAAGGATTTGCAGGACTTGAGGGAACAGCCACCTCATCAGCTCTAGCCAGGCAATGGGCCATGAAATCAAGAGGTCAATTCTCCCAGGAAAGGGAGGAGGTGAGCAGAGGCAGCAAGCCCCAAACTGAGCTGAGGATGACAGAGTGGAGACCAACACAGTTCCAACCTCTCATATAGGCAATGAGAAGACAGCAGCACTCTGAAATGGCTCTGAGGAAGCCCAAGAGAAATGACATAGCACAGGGCGTGTGCCCACTCAGCTGCAGCAGGGGGAGAGCAGGGACGCTGCTTCCCAGAGAGCAGCCACTTGCAGAAGCTGGGCCTTTCTGTGCACCACCTCAGCCATGATCACAACCAGCCCTATGCCATGGGCAAGTACCATCCTGAATCTCTACCATTTCACAAACAAGGAAACTACCGCCAGATTTAAATGACCTGCCTAGGGCAGTAGAGCAGCTAGTCCAAAGAAAGCTCTGATCCAAGTAGCCGCAGAACCACACTCTTCCTATCTGCTCCAAGGTACATGATATCTCTGCTAGAGACTACCTGTGGGGGTGAATGACGTATGCATCGGCAGGTGTAGGTGAGGGACCTGCCTGTGTGTGTTAGCTGAGAGCCGTAGGGGCTTTCTGAAGACCCAAGGGTTCCTAATAAGGCTCTGCTTGGCTTGAGGCAAAGGGTAGGGGTCACTTCCATGGGCCATTTCATGTAAAATCCACATTCATGAGGTCAGAGCCTTTCCCCACCCATTAGAAGCTTTGCCAAGGAACTGTGGCCAAGACTTGGACTTTCATGTATAAAAATCAGGGATATAACATCAAGTATGGGGAAAGTAACACCCAATGGAACAAGAGCAAAGCAAAACAAGATAGGGTTGGAGCCAGTAAGCAGAGTCACTCTGAGCCCCTGCTTCAACCTCTGGGACCACAGAAGCTCTGTGTACACTTGTGTGGAGCACCAGCACAGGGCACCACGTAAATGATGGAAGTCAGAAAGTGAACAAGGTCATTAGCCTGAGCTCCCATCTGAGACCAGAGCTTGAGTGTGGCCATTGCTGGTGACCCAGGCAGCCCTGATCCGATCCTCTCCTTTCCTACAATTGACATGATTTGCAGGATGGATGAAAACTTGAGAAACTGGCAACCGTTTTCCACATTCAGAAATTCTGTTTGCCATTGACTCCCCGTCCCTCACACAACACGTCTTGGTGGCGACGTTGTTAATGCTCACGGACAGAATCCCGCTCATGCAGGGTATTCAGTCTTCCCACTTTAAAATAAGCATTTTATAGACAATTATATAGTCATCGGATTTAAGAAATCAAAACCATCCAAAAATCTACCTCTCGGTCAAGACTCCTCCCTGCTTTTCTTCCCAGAAGTAGTCTCAGTTACACTTGTAGATCTTTCCGGAATCGTTCTATACATATACAGCAGATGCTTGCTTTTAGCCAGCGCATTCGTATTTTCTAAATAAGTATTGGCGCATGATGATTGTGCAGATTAGTCAGATTCATCTCCATACACATATGCCTCACTGTAAATCCCTTTGTCAAAGTGATGTTACTATAGAATCCATTCTGTTTGAGTTTTGTTCACATTGTACACTCAGTCTTTTTAGTATTTTGGTTTCATCTGTTTTTGAGAAAGGGTTTCCCTGTGTAGCCTTGGCTAACCTGAAACTCACTATGTAGGCTAGGCTGGCCTCAAACTCAGAGATCACCTGCCTCTGTACTCCATACTGTACTGTACTGTACTCGGTACTCCAGAGTACTGAGATGAAAGGCGTGTGCCTCACACCCAGCTTTGTCTTTGTGTTGGTTTGGTGCTGAAGAAGGAACCAGGGTGTCGCATATTTTAAGCGTTCACAACAGAGCACAGCAGGAAATGTTAGCCCTAAACCCTGGAGTTTCGTTTTGTTTTTTGAGACAGGATTTGTAGCTGGCTTCAAATTTTCTATATAGTTGAAAATGACCTTGGATTTATAACCTTCCTGCCTCCATTTCCGGAGTAATAGGATTAGAGTGTGTGTCACCACTCTGGGTTTTATGTGATGCTGGGGATCAAACCCAGTGCCTTGCAGATCCTCAGCAAACACTACCAACTGAGTCCTCCTGCTCTTTGCTGCAGCCTTGTGGCTCCAAGGTGCTGATTTGTACATGTCATTGTCCAGGTACAGAGGGCCTACAGATTCCCCACACCCCTTCCTTTCTTTGGCTGGGCTCTGGTGTCCTGTCTGAGTCTCCACCTCTGACTCTTCCTGCCACCTTCCCAGTCCTGTAGGGGTGACAGCCTCGGTCATTGGCAAAACATTGTGCCATTTCATTTCCACCCCTCCCAGGATGAGCTCACTGCTGGCAGGACTATGATGGTAGGTCTTGCTTCCACCAAGATGATCCAAGAACATTCCACCCTCAGCATTTCAGATTAGAGCAGAGATGCTCTGAGCTCAATCTGAGGTGACAAGGCTGATGCCCCATGGAAGTAAGACTCCACCTGTCCCCATCTCCCCTTTGTGTGCCAAGCATAAATTTGTCCAGAGGGGCCTTTATACATTTTACATTATTAAATGCTGACTTCGAGTCTTTGAGAAAATTCTACCCTCCTGGGCTCACAGTTAAGGAAACCCAAGTTGGTGCTCCCTGGGGATAATGGATCATCTCCAAGCTGGAGGTTTGATTTCTTTAGCATTAGGTTCCAGAGGGGAAGCAGATGCCAGTTTAGAAAATCCAAAAGGTTCCTCTCCATTCTAAGAGTCAGGGACTCTTGCAGTTCTGCCAGCCATCCCTGCTGTGAGAACTCCCAACCACCAGAAAGTATTTCACCAAAGGTCCTCGTCAAGATAAGGGAAGGAACATAAGGTTCCTTATGAATCAGGTAACATAAGGGGGACAGCTGCCCCCAGAGTGTGGGAAAGGGTAACTGCTCCCCTGAAGATGAAGGGAAGGCTGCCCCTAGAGGACATGGAGGGGTAGTTGCCCCTGCTTACCTTTCTTGACATTTGCAGCCTTCTTGCTCTTAGGGGTGGGTGATTCGGCAGTGACCTGGGACAGGATGGAGAAGAGGCAGAAGAGCAGGCAGGTGCCCCAAAATTCCATATTGCTGTGGCTGGGCTGCAGTGCCTAGGTCAGAAAGCAGTGGCCACTGCTTTCAGTGACCACAGAAAGTCTGGGCTGCACGTCTTAAGGCTGTGAACACAAGGACCTCTGTCTCGGAAGTCCTCCCAAAACTTGGCTGAGAACAGGCGAAAAAAGAGAAAGTTTAAAAAAAAAAAAAAAGTGAAGCAAGCCTGCCAAAGGAGGATTTGGGGGCCATGGTTGTGCTGCTGTGGACAACCACCCAGCAGCCTGGCAAGTTTCCCAGAAAGTCAGCATTTCAGAGGATTCTAAGAGACAGCCAATAGCTGTCATTGCTCAATTCGTCCAGTGATTATCTCAAGCAGGAGCCAGGTTGGGTCTGGCATGGGCTCAAAGAGTCTCTGCACCCACAGAAATGTTCTTTGTTGAGGAAACTGAGGCTCAGTAGGGTAGAGAGTATGCACAAGCTACTTAGCCACTAAGGGACAGTGACCAGGCTAGCTGCCTTAGTGGTCCAGAATGCTTGTTGTATTCACTTTGTGATTTTATTACTTCTTTTCATTAAAAAATGTGAGATCTCCCTTCCTCACACTTGTCCGCCTCTCAAAAGTCCTGTCCTGAATCCATAGGAGGAATAGAGCAAAAGGGGACCAGAGCAGAGAAGGGAACCAGGAGACCCTAAGCAGAGGTGTTAGAGAGGACACCACCTCTGGTGTCCCAGATGTGCGGCAGGGGTATCAAAGTTCTGCAGGATGGAAGAAGCCCTGCTACAGTGTTGGAATCCAAGCACAGGGAGGAGAAACCCTGCAAGCAGGAAGGTGGTGACAGAGCCCAGAAGAACATTAATGGCATAAGCAGACCCTATTAAAGACAGTGGAGACTAGGTTTCTTGTCAGAGAAGGAAATTATGAACATGCAGAAAGAGGAAACTGGAGTAAACCCTGCAGTGCATCATTAGAAGCAGAGTTATCAGTGAGCCCCTGTGAACATGAGCATATTCAGAGAAATCCATATGTCTAGTTGACATAAGCATGCAGATACCTCTGCCTCCCAGCTGGCCCTGGAAGGGCCCTGGAGCTGTAAGACCTCCAAAGGCTTGAGTCCCTCTGGCATGAACATACAGAATGCATCATTCTACTCAAGGATCCAGAGCATGGCAGAAAGATGCTGGGCTCAGGGAGGGAAGGAAATAAACCCAAACATGTCATACTGCCGGAAAGCAAGAATACTTAAAGAATGCTGGGACCCAGTCAGTGGGGTACAGTCGGCCTGAAGGGGACAGTCAGCCTGAAGGAGCTGCCTCTTGTGTGAATCCAGAAGTGTTTGGTGATTTGCAGATTGGGAGCCATCACGAGGAGATGACTACACAGTGCCACACATAACCCTGGACTAGAACCTTGGAATCTGAAGGACAGTTGACAGCTGATGGAATGTAAGGAACCCGGGGCAGAGCTGTGTCCCTGTTCCTGTCCCAGCTCCAGTGGGGATGCTACAGTGTACGAGTGTGCTTTCCCCTTCAGGCAGTGAGGCAGCCCAGTCAGACAAAAATGGCTTTTAGGGTAAGGTCCTTTGTAGAATAGCTGAAATTTTCTGTGAATTTGATCTCTTAAAAAATAAAATGCTGGACTAAGGGTGTAGCTCAGTTGGTGGAGTATTTGCCTAGCAATGAAGGAAGTCCTGGGTTTGAACCTTAGCATGGAATAAACAGGGTATTGTGCACACCTGTAATCACAGCACTTGAGAGTCTGAGGCAGGCGGTTCAGGAGTTCAAGGTCTGGGAAAAAAAAATCAGTACCATTTCATTCAGCTTTCCCCTCCTCTCTGGATCAGCCTTGATCCATCTGACTGGGGAGGGACATGCTGTCCAGGCCCAGGAGAAGAAACCTGTATAGTGGCCTGTGGAGGTGTCAAGGGTGAAGCACCCGGCTGGAAGCAGAACATCTACAGGGCCCCTTAACTGATAGAGAGCACCACCCCTCTGTTTCTTAAGTGGGAGAGGGTTCATATCACAGCTGGAACCTCAGTGAAACAATCTGGGGACTGGTGATTGCATAATCTAACAAGGAGTCTTTCTTCCAGGAAAACTGGGTGGGTAGAAAATGCAGGGGTAAGTTAACAGTTCTTTTAAAGAACAAACAAAAACCGCGTTGCTTTCCCAACCTCACCTTGGCCTGACTCCATTACAGCCAACACAAGAAATGGGGGTGAGTACCTAAGTGTGTGTTAGTGTAAGACCTGTTTCCCAACATGGGCCTGACTGTGGAGGCCCTGCCCTAGGTTTGCTGGGGAGGTTGTCCCAGGCATGCAAACCATGGGAGAGCCTTAGTGGGCCAGCACATATTGGGAACGGTGCAGGCTCACGGTGCCTTACAGTCATAGTAGGTCCTAGGGATGCACAGGAATAGGGGGTGGTGATCCATGAAAGACTCAAGGAAAAAGGAGAAAAGACTTATAGCTAAGTGACAGAGAGGCACATCCTGGTTCCTGTGCACCCGTGAGGACAGGGACAGGGAGGGGGCTGACAGAAAGCTAGCAATGCAGATGGAGACTGCAAGCCACAGGAAAAGATTGGAGGTTATGGGTAAGTCACATGCGGAAGCTGTGATCAGAATGAATTTTGGGGAAAAGATGAGCTGAGAGTGGGCGGTACACTGGGGACTATCTGCCTAACATTAATTCCAAGCATGGGCTTCACCTGCCCTGAGGAGTGACTTCTCTACTTGATCTAGCGAGTGAACCCTGGGCCTTGAAGGTCAGCTTGTGGGGGGGTATTTTAAGCAGCAGGTAACATTCTTGGTCGTTTCACATGCAGGACTTTGAAAGGAGTGTGTGCGTGTACAGAACACAGAGCTCCATGCAAGCACGAGGAACCCCATTTGTACTGTTAAAATGACTTCTCTAGAACTAGGAGAGTGGGAAGAGTGTCTTGGCCAGGGGATTCCACAGGCTGAGACCTGCTGTGTCTCTGCACAAAGGTCTGCACAGCTGGAGATGCTCCAGCTGTTTGAGGGAAGGTAGTTTATTGCCCATCAGTGCCAAGTGTGGCAACCTCAGAATGTTTCAAAGCCAGGAGTCACGGTGGCTCACGCCTGTAATCCCAATGCTCAGAAGGCCTGCCACCAGTTTGAAACCAGCCTGGATTACAGAGACCCTGTCTCACAAAATAATGTTCTAAAATACAATCCGTGGGGGCCAGCAAGACTCAGCAGATGAAGGCAGTTGCCTCCAAGCCCGATGACCTGAGTATGAGTCCCAGAACCCACAAGGAGGGAGGACAGGACCAACTCCCTTAGGTTGTCCTTTGACTTACACATATACAAATGTCAGCTGATTTATTTTTATTTTAAATTGTGTACTATGCATATGGGATTATGAGCACACACCCATGGAGGCCAGACGAGGGGTTAGATCTCCAGAGCTGAAGTTACAGGAGTTGAGAGCTGCCTGGGACAGATAGGTGCTGGGAAGAGTGAGAAAAGCTCTTAACCACATCATTTCTTCAGCCCTAAAACAATTTAAAAAAATCCATGTTGTGAATAGCACACCGCTATGTGTGTTTGTGCCAAAATGGCATTTGGTTAAATGTAAGCATTCATCACTATTTATGTGGCCCCGCTTAGCATTTTGTCATTAATTGCTTCAGTGGGTTTCAGAGATGAAGCAGCCCACTGTCTCAAGTCTGCCTTAAAGAACAGAGAGTGGGAATTGGGGGAGGGAGGGTCCAACCTCCTTGCCCACCATAGTACTGGGCTTAAACCCAGGGCCTTGTATATATTAGGCAAGCACTCTATCCCCCAGTTCCATTTCCTGTTTTGTTTTGTTTAACCTTTTGTGATGCAACACAGCCTATACATGGGGCCTCTTTGGGGCAGCCTGGGTCTCCTTTTATAAACGCTGGTGCACAAGCTCTAACAGCAGCCCTGGTTCATCTGTTACCCGTGCTGACCTTGGGTCTGTGAAGCATTTATATCCTCTTGTCCATTCCATTTCTCCCTAGCCAGGTGTGGAGACCAGTACAGCCAACTGCAGTAGATTCTGACAGACCATCTGGAGCCCTACCACCTTCATCTCTCTCCAACTGCAGATCTGTGGCGTTGTCCCCATCACGTGTCACAGGAGTAGCCAGGGCTGGTTTCAGCCAGGACAGACGTGCTAGATTAATGTTTCCCCAAGGAATTGTGTGCAAAGCCTTCCACCCTTAAGAGCAAGTCTCTGTGCTAAGTGTTCAGCACAAAGGATAATCTTGCAGCTGGGCGGTGGTGATTCAAGCCTTTAATCCCAGCACTCAAGAGGCAAAGGCAGGAGAGATCTCTAAATTCAAGGCCAGCCTGGTCTACAGAGACCAGTTCCAGACAGCCAGGGCTACACAGAGACCACGTCTCAACAACAGCAGCAAAAAAGAATAGTCTTACCAAGCCTAGAGCAGAAAACTGTGAAGACGGTCAAGGCACACTGCAGTTTTCCAGCATTGGGTTTTGTTTGTTTTTCTGTTCTTTCCCCCCACTTTGAAATCTTTTTAAAGTCAGAATTAGATAAAACAAGGCCTGGGCACCACACCCCGTATCTGCCCAAACATGAAAACTCTGGCCCAGCATGGAGTTGGCCCTCACCCAACCCCTCACAGATGTTTCCCTTCAGCCTTGCAGGCTCTGTGTCAGCAGCAGTGTGGCCCAAGGCTGACTTCCCACACCCACTTCAAAGTACAAAGATTTCCACCCGTAGTCAAAGCCCTGGCCATCTGTTCAAGTATCGGCTCTGCCCCTGTGTTCCAGGGCCTGTGGGTAGGTCCTGGGGAGACAGCAATGTTCTACCCAGCCTGGTCTCAGATCTCATGGGGCTCACAATATTTGAGGATGGAAAGGGAACCGGGAGCCCTGTGTTCCCAATCTGGAGACACCTAGAAGTTGCGTCTTCTGGACGCATTCAAGCCCAACTTCTCTTCCCTAAAATCATCATCATCATCATCTGTTCCATGTGGGATCCTTTCGAGGGACACATGGGAGTCACTGTGAGAGACAGCTAACAACCTCAAGGTTGAGGAACGAGGGCAGTGCTGATCTCCCCTCTCTGAGAGATTGCGACTTCCAGAAAAGTGATCAGGTATGTTGAGCTTAATTCTGTACTCTCCTGATGAGTGCTCAAGATGCTTCCTGATTCCAGTCTGTCTAGACTCAAACTCTTTCCCACACATTGTTGTGGATTTTGGCAGGTGTGAGCCCTGCAGCATTTGGGTGTCTTGCAGGCTGAAAACCGCACTAGCGTCAAAGGTGTTGCTGGGGCCTGATCCGGAGCCCACACCTGGAGTCTACAGATGTCCCAGGAAGAGACCAGTTGGTGAGACTGCTTCCTGCAGAATGCTCTCTTCCCCAGGATTTTAGGCCATGTACAATCCTTCTCTCTCCTCTTTGAGGAACTTTGCCTAGTGACCCAAACAAGTTTCTACTAGCTAGGAATACACAAGCAGGGATCCTTCTCCCTACATGCAAAACGAACTGCCAAGTGTGGACTCTGGCTCCCTCACTGCTGTCTCAACTGGACCTGGACTTGGGCTCTTCCTCTTTCAGCAATTTCCCCACAGAGCCAGAGATAGATGGGAGGTGGCGTAGAACGGGTGGCCTGTGCCTTGCTGTGCTCATGGCACTACTGGTGCCTAACCTGAATGTTCACCTTTATTACTCATGTGCACATATAAAAGCACTAGCTGTCATTTATACATCCCCAAGTGATCTAGTGAAAGCAGTCCTTGGAACTGAAGGCCTATGTACCTTATTCAAACTGGAGGCCCATGTCTGTACCACAACTGTCAATCATTCCTTGTGGGTACACAGTTGGCACTGGGCAAAGGACAAAGCCTGCCTCCTGCTCTGTTGAGAACATCATGTCATGGCATCTATAGTGGCATCCACTGGGAAAATATAAGGCCCAGGCCATCCTATCAGCAGGCAAGCAGCTTCCCTGCGATACACAAGTCCAGCTAGCTACTTCTTTGCACAGAGATGGACCTGGCCACAACAGGGCAGGCACCCCTGCCTGAGCCTCTGAAGGCAATGCCTGAGGGCTGCAGCTCACTGTTCTTTCCATTAGGTGAGAAATTCCTAAGACCTCACCCCATCTGACTGACTCAGCGTGGAGGCGTGCAAATGCCATTGGCTGAAATGTTCTCCATGAATCAGCTCCCTCCCAAGAGCCCTATGAGACTGATTTGGGAGCTTTGGTTCCCCTGGAAAAGAAACAAAGACTCCTCTAGCCATGAAGCCTTAATTCCATTATGCTGCACTGTAAGTGGACCATCTTCCTTGCTGTCCCCAGAGAATGAAAGCTAGGTGGGTACGTCAAATGACAACATTCTGTAAGCAGTCTTAACAGTGCTGATTAAACATGGCCATCTTATGCAACATCAGGGAGGGGTTATAAAACACGAATGAATTTCAAAACCAGGGTGAAGAGTCAGATTTGCTAGAATATGCCTGCAACCTAACCCCAAGCAGGAAGATTGGGGTTCTGAGGGCATCACTGGGCTATACAAGACTCTAACTCAAAACAAAATCAAGAAAAATGTAAGAATGGTAAGAAAGGATGGCTAAGGACCCAAGCGGCCACTAAACCCTGACCCGAGGGAGAGTCTCCTGGATCTCTTGGCTGGCAGGACCTGCTGAGGTATAACTGTCAGGCACACAGGCAGGAGGCCGGGCCTTCTTCTGTGGCCATGGCTTCTTTATTCCTGGACTTGCAGAAACATCAAGTACACAGAGGAAGTGAATTGCTTTGTAACTACTTCTCCTTCTTCTTTTTTCCTTCTTCAAGACAGGGTCTCACTATGCAGCCCTGGCTGCCCTGGAACTCACTATGCAGGCCAGGCTGGCCTCAAACTCACAGAGATCTGCCTGCCTCTGCTTCCCAGGTGCTGGTATTAAAAGAGTGTGCTGCCATTCCTTGACTTGTGATTCTTACTGTGAGACTTTATGAAGAAAAAAGAATTCACAAATACTAATAACAAACCATTTCCTTTAAACCACTTTTCTGCAAGGAATCTGTTTTTGAGACTAGGCCATGTTAAATAGTCTTAAGCTTGAAATCCCACTAGTCCAAGTATTATAGGTCTATGCCACCATGCCTAGCTTTTACTGGGTCTTTATTTCAGTGTTTGCTGTTATTCTCTTGTACCTTGGAAGCAGGCAGCTCCCTGGAAGACAGTGACCCTCTTCAACTCCATCCCTGGCAGCAGACTGCTGAACAGGATGGCGTCATGGTATTTAGCTGAAGATGCTAGCAACACCAAACCAGACCAAAAAATAGACTTTATTTTTACATGTACAAATGCTGACTTAAAATTTTAACAATTAAGAAAAATATATACAAACCAGTTTCCGTGGAAAAGTGAAACAAACAGCGCCCACTACAGGAGTGATGACTATTACCCCAGGAACCCGACTTTCGGCCTCTTGGGCCCCAGGCTTTCTTCCTTGTGCAGAAGGCTCTGCAAGGACATGTGCAGCACCTTGCCCACTCGCTTGCTGCTCTGCAGGACAAGAGGGACAGGACAAAGGTCACCTGGGGGCAAGGCACAAACTGATCAGAAGCCCCCACCTGCTTGCCGGCCTGCCCAACATCCAGACATCTGTCTGTTATCCCAGAACTCTCAAAGCAGCTTTTCATCTGCCCTACGTGTTAGGCACACAGTCCACTGAGCTACCCTCCAGCTCTCGAAAGGACTTTTTGTTAATACAAAGTGAACTATAAACCCCTGTAGTACCATGATTACATTTTGGAGATCCTCTACACACACAGAAAGGCTTCCCAACCATCCATGTCTTGCTGCCATGACAAACAGCCACACTGCCAACCAAACCTGGCTTTGTCACACTGTCTTATAGGAATAAGGCACAGAGACTACCCAGGCAATCTTAATAAGCAGTTCCTAATCCACCTGGCACCAAATCCCCAGGCACAAGTGCTCAGGTGCCAAAGTCAGCTCCTGGATGGGGCCTTTGGGTAAACTGCAAAGGCACCTTAGAACACTTACATTTGAAGAGGTCAGACTACCCACTAGTTTAGTAATTAGCAGCCACACAGCAGGCAGGCTAGAAAAAAAGACTAAATGTACAAAATGTCCCAAAGCCCCCCAAAACAAAAATCTTCATGTTATCCTGTCTCCAGGCTCATGAACAATTTTAAGAATACAATGCACCAACCTCAAATCTCCACTGCAAGCTCTGAGTGTTCCCACAATCTGTGGCTGTGACTTTGCCACTGGATTGGATCTCAGCGTCAGAGAGAAAGACACTAGGCCTATACCACAGCCCCAAGGCAGTCAAGACCTTTGTGTTTACCCTGGCCCTGACAGTCATGTGAAATGAGCCTGTAGGTGACTACTTATGCAAAGATTATTGTGGATTGGAGTTCAGATTCCCAGCATTCAGTAAATATTGGGCAGATTTGGTAGCCTACCTGTGATCTCAGCTAACAGGGAGCCAAGACAGGGGATCCCTACAACAAGCTGGTGGACTAGACTAGACTAGTCAGACTGATGAGCTCTGGGTTCAAGTGGAAGAGTCTGTCCCAGTATATAAGGCGGAGAGTGACTGAGGGAGACACTCAATGTCAAACTCTGGTCTCCACATGCATGCACGCTTACATGAATAAGCACACACACACACCGCACACACACACATGCATGCACGCTTACATGAATAAGCACACACACACCTCACACACACACATGCATGCACGCTTACATGAATAAGCACACACACACACCTCACACACACACATGCATGCACGCTTACATGAATAAGCACACACACACACCGCACACACACACATGCATGCACGCTTACATGAATAAGCACCTACACACACACACACACACACACCTCATACCAGAAAGATGTCCAAGTCTATCAAACAGCTGGTCTGATTCTTCGTGAAAATGAAGGTGAGAGAAAGATAAGGTGAGAACAAGGACAACAGGAGTGAAGAGCAGAGGCCACCGTCTGCAGAGCTATCCAGAGGGTCTCATGTGGTGGAAGTTTATTTTTAGTTGTGTTTAAAATAACTGTTTTTGTGTACTGTTGGAAAAAGAGATGCATAGGCCTTAGCATGTTGGACTGTCTGCAGGTGTTGGATTTTGTGGGGGACGTTTGATTGCTAATGATCTGCACATGCTATCAGTAGAGCACCTAAGGAGTTCTGAAAGCACAAAAACGCCTGAGCTGAGACGCTTGGGGTTTCACTGTCAATTAAGTATGGTGCTGGCCAGCCCAGTGGTTCCCTCTGCTGAGGTCTGGCAGAGTTTACACATATGAAATAAGCCTCCTTGCCTCCTTGGTGAGTCTACGCACCAATGAACATCACTTCACCACTGGGAATTCAGAATCATTGTGTTTATGTGGGAGATGAACAGCCACAGGCCTGTGGCTCCTTGAGCAGTTTGCAGACCCCACTCCCAGGTCAGGGAATCCCAGGCTCAGTTTACTGGTAGAGCTAATTTCCCAGCAACTACAGCCCTGGCCCTAAGCTCATGTCAAATATAGGCTGACAGCCCTGGAGTCACGGCTATAGCACTCCAGAAAGACCTGCTTATTCTTCATATCCCCCAGGTTCTTCATCTAAAAAGTGTGGAACAACCGTGGAGGATAATAGACAGGAAAACACTAAGAACAGTCCCTGGCATGTAGTACACAATAAATCTGTGCTACTGTTTAAAACACCCAGATTTCCCACTAAGTTCTCTGGCGTGAGCCCTTTCTAAGGGAACGTGTAAGCTCCTCTTGTCTAAAGAGGTCTTTGGTGGGGCTCCTACTGCATTCTACCAGCTTGTAGAGAAACCAAAACCCAGGCTGCTTAAAGAGTGCAGAAACAAGAGCTAATTGGCACTGACCACATGTCAGCCCCTGTGCTCCTCATAGCCTCAAAGCAGCCTAGGCAGCCATCCTTCTCAGCCTTCAGGAGACATTGAAGCCCTGAGCTGGGATGCACAGCTGGGAGACATGTCTTCACAGCCTACACCTGGGTGTAGAAGCCTGCGTGAGAAAGCTATGAACTATGGATGGGGCAGAGTAGAACGTTCTTCCCACAAGGCAGCTTACTAAAGAACTACATAAACTGAATGCACTTGAAAGCAAGGACATGAAGGGATGCCCTGGCATGTCCACACTATCTCTGTGCGAAAGACAAAGGCTTGGGAAGAATCTTCTTGATTCTTTTCATGTGACCAAAGATGGTAAGACATAACACCAGGCATATCCCCTGCTGCACTTGTGTTTGCTTAAGCCAACTGTAAATACCACCTTGTTTTGCTCGCTTGAATAATAAAGACGAGAAGTGCTTTGTTTGTACTACCCTTGAACTCAAGTGCCTGAGTCCCTGGTTCCACGCACAGGTCTTTGGAAAATTTAGCCTTGCTGGCCATGGGGCCTGGGCTGACACCCGGGTCCAGGCACACTGCCTATTACACCCTTTTATGTGTTCAAGGAAGCCAGAGGTCGACATTAGGTACCTTCCTCTATCAGTCTTTACCTTAACTTCTCAGACAGGGTCTCTCACCGAATGTGAAGCTCATCTACTGGTTAGAATAGCTGGCCAATGAGCACCCAGGATCTACTTGTCTCTGCCTCCCTGTATCTGGATTACAGGCATATACCGCCCTGCCCAGTTTTTCATGTGGGTGCTGGGATCTCACCACTCTTGCTAGCTTTCCTGAAATACTTCCAGGTTGTGAAGAACCTGGGATAGGTCATTCTTTAGTGCTGGTCCTATCTATTCTCCCTTTGAAAGGGACAGAAAGTCAATTCCTCATCCTGGTGATAATTATGTTACTCTTTACACCATCAAAGTCAATACTCTCAGACCAAAATGTAGCCACTGGGGATTGGAGGGAGAGAGACCTGATGAAGATAAACGTGGTCACTGGCAGGACCTGACACAGAGTCCAAAGCTCTATCTACTACCTAGTCTACCCACTATTCTCCCAGCCCCCAAGTTAAGGTCCTGGGTGTGAATGGGGAAGACACATGGATGATGGAGAGGTGGGAAGCAGTAAACTCCCCAGCTAGGCTTGCCCAGCACCATTGACTTACCTCCATCATCTCGAAGATGCTCTCAGGATCCAGGCTGCCCTTCCCCACTTTCCTCATGCATGTCACAACTCCCTTGCTGGTCACTGACACCAGCAAGCTGGCCAAGGAGCAAGCCTCTTCTTGAAGGGTGGCATCCACCACATGCCGGCAGCCGATCTGCAAGATCAGGTTGCTTAGCACACATGAGAACAATACATCAGAGATCCCAGATTCCCCTGACACAAAGCCTACAGAGCCTATACATATATGGCCCATTCCAGATCTTCAATTCTGCTCATCTGGGGAGTGCTGGAAGGAATGATCAGCATTGCTATCGTGGTCCATGGAGACAAAGGGCATGGGGGCACAGGCAGCATCAGGACAGAGGCCGTGGGCTTTCCAACGGGGGATACAAGCAAGAAACACACAGGTGAGGCCACATGATATCTTGTTTACTCCAAAGTGAATCCAGAGAGCCCAGCTAAGAGATGCTCAAGATGACCCATCCAACAGAGCTCTGCTCAGTCCCAACACCCTGTGAACATTTCCTTAGGATCCCAGTTCTCGGAGGATTTTCAGTGAAGTTAGACTTGACCATTTTTTGTTGGTGTAGCCCCACTCACCAGGTCTGATATACAGGTCAGGTGGTCTCAAGCTTGCAGCCCTCATACCCCCACCTACTGAATGCTGGGATTGTGCGCATGAGCCACCATATCCGGCTCAGTTTCTTTTGTCTTTCTTCTTCTTCTTCTTCTTCTTTTTTTTTTTTTTGGTTTTTCGAGACAGGGTTTCTCTGTTGTAACTCTGGCTGTGCTGGAACCCACTCTGTAGACCAGGCTGGCTTCGAACTCAGAGATCCACTTGTCTCTGCATCCTGAGTGCTGGGATTAAAGGCATGCGCCACCACTGCCCAGCTTCAGTTTCATTTTTATATCACAAGTCTGTCGTGGAATGAGTCACAATCCCAGCCAACACAGGCCTGAGGCTTTGCTAGATGTCAGGCTTCAAAAATCTCTGGGCTCTGTGAAAACCATACCTGACATGTGACACCTACGACTGGCCCCAATCCCTCGCTCCTGGATGTGGATATCAGGGTCCACAGAGGAACACTTTGAGACCCTACCAGTGTTTGGATACCTTGGACTCCAGGATAGAGGGAGTTAATTGAAAATGAACACAGAACAGTGCAATAAAGTGCAAGGCCTGCAGAGGGAGCATGACAGCCCTACTGCTAATGAAGCACCCCTCCCTTGGGACTTAACTGAGCAGAACGCAAAGAGCATTACATGATGGTGTCTAACGTAGCTGAATTATTAGATTTGGGTTAAAGCTATATCTATAAGGTCTGTACAACTACAGCCTCTCAACATACGGAGAAATCTCAACAGGCTAGGGTTGGGGGGACAAAAGCATTAAGAGACAAGCTCGCACCTTGCACAGGGTGACAATGCAGGGGACATTCTCTACACTCAGCCGGATGCAGTCATAAGGATCATCAGACAGTTCAATGTCCTTTGCCCCCTCTTCGTCCTCTAGAACACGAACCTTTGGTATCCTGGAAACAGAGGCACAGTTAAAACTTCCATCTACTAGAAGGAGAAAGCATAACCTTTTCTGAGACTGAGAAAAGGGGTTGAAATTCCTGTCTTACAAGCAGGCATTTCACTAATTCTATCTTGTTTTCATCCTCATCACCCATCAAAAGCTGAGGCTAGAGCTTCTATCAGGGGCCAAAGTACTAAGTAATATCCTACTTGAACTGGGCAGTAAAGCTGTTTGAAATTGGATTGGTATGTCAAAAAGAAGCCTGTACATGAACACACACATACAGAGAGAGAGAGAGAGAGAGAAAAGAGAGAAAGGGGGGGACTTTTAATTTCCTAATCCTTTGGCACCAACATAATTGGGAAGAGGGTTAGGAAAGACAGGGTGACATCGACTCTTCTAGAGAACCCTGATGTCTCTCTATCCTCTATTCAAGGGCAACATGTGATCCCTGCTCCTTGCTGCTTGGGGGTAAGCCTGATAGCTGTTCATGATCTGGGTAGCTAGGTTTCACAAGCTGATGTCCATTTTCCCAGAACTACCTACAGCAAAACAGCTTCCCCCAATTCTCTGGCACCCATGGGAACCAGCTAGCAGAGCAGACTAATCTCAGAGGCTTAAGACACATCTGATTGCAACTTCCTTTCCTTTTCTGACAAAGCCCAAGTACTGGATGCTGTTGGTGGGGTCTGGCACACAAGCTCTTATCATGGTGGAGTGCCAGGAACACCTCTCAGAAGGTCTGCACAAAGTTCAGAGTCCAGTGGCACATGTGGGTAGAGGGCACTACAGCTCCAAGTCTTAAGAATACTTCATCTTTGCAAGCTCTCATGTAAGTTTAACTTTGTTTTCATTTGTTCTGTGGTCGACATTTACAATAGAAAGGGTCTAAAATCTGTGTTAAATTGTCCATAATATGACACTGAAAACTAAAGATAGTGAACACTGGAAATATTCTCAGATATATTAAACACAACTACCAAACGCAAAGTAAAACAATCATCTAACAGGATGTGAAAGCTGCATTTAGTGCAGTTTTTCTTGTTAACAATCCTCTGAAAATGCTGCTGTGTGTATTTTAATCTCTAATGTTACAAGACCGGCTGTTCAACTTTTCACCTCTAAAGACACAAGGGATACTCCAGAATAAACATATTTTCTCACTCACTCAAAGTTTTCTTTCCCTAGTGGCTTATGTGTATGCATTTGTGCACAAGTTTACATGTGTGGAGGTCAGAGGACCTCAGACTTCCTTGATCTCTAACTTACTTCTCTGACAGTGTCTCTCACTGGAATCTGAAGCTTGCTGATTCAGTTAGACAGGTTGGCCAGCAAGTGCCATGGATCCTCCCATCTTGGCCTCCCAAGCACTAGGGATTACAGGCATGTGCCACCACTCCTGGGTTTTTAAAGTGAGTCCCAACAGCCTCAATTAAACGTTTTTACATTTCACTTTACCCCAGGAAATCTCGAGCTATCCACATCCACCCACACATTTACTCAAATGCTAGACTCTCTTCACAGGCATATAATCCAAGAACTGTCAACACAAGCCTTAGCTCCTTGTGTGTTCACGGACTATGTTTACAGTCTATCTATGAAGGGAAACTATAATGGGGAAACCATGTTTTTAACCAAAACCAAGCTGCTCCCCTCCTATACATGTCCATAACCAAAGAATGTGTGAGCCCCTCCTGTGTGCTAGGTGCTATGGGTAGCAATTGGACATGAGAAAGAGTACGGCCATTCTCAGAGTCCATCCTGTAACAGGTAGACAGACTGGCACAAAAATACATGTATCTTACTCAGTTTTAGTTTACAAAATCTCTTTTCTGGAGCTTAACATTAGATAGCACTCCTTTCAACACTAAAACCATTTTAGACAGTACGATTTCCTTATCAATGCTCCATGGTAAGTTCTACACAGGCCACAGGACTGGTCATTAGGAAGACTTACCTTGTGTTAAAAAGAGCAGCCTTCACAGCAATGGAAATGGCATCAAACAAATTCCCACCACATTCCAGCAGCTGAGAGACAGACACAGAGAGAAAAGACAGCATTGATTATCACTAAACATAACCCAGCTAAGAAACAGATCCCTAAACCACGACGAACACATATTTAAAAAATAATGACAAGAAACTAGACATGGTGGTTCACATTTATAATCCCAGGACCCATGAAGTAGAGGTAGAAGTCAAATCAGAGGGTTGAGGTCAGTTTGGGCTATATGATGAGAGTTCAGGCTAGCCTGGGATACAAAGTAAAACCCTGTCTCAAACCACAAATTGCAAGCTGGGCGTGGTGGCATACACCTTTAATCCCAGGCAGATTCAGGTGGATCTCTGTGAGTTCCAGGACAGACAGAGCTACATAGTCAGACATTGTCTCAAAAACAAGAACAACAAAAAATAAACAACAACAAAAAAAACCATAAATTAATTAACTAAAATAAAGATAAGAAGGTGGGCTGCTCTTCTTGGCTAGCTGAACCGTGAGGAGCGTGACATGCTCCCTAACTCTCCTGGCTGCAGTTACACAGGCACACATACAAGGTCCCCACTGCCCTGCTGAAGTGACAGGGTTCTCACAAGCAGTTGGCTCAGTACCTCAGCTCAGTACCTGGCTGACTTAGCTTTGCCTCAGATGGCTCCCAACAGCACTGCAAGCCCCACTCTAGCCTTTGCTATCAGATAACCGACAATGGGTATTATATATTGTATGTACAGAGTCGGGGCACTTCTGGTGTGTGACTAACAAGACACACACCCAGTGCTCAGACCTGTACCACTATACCAATTAACTATACTAACCGTCCATTAGTTATAAAAGCCAAAGTTTACCACTGGTAGACTCTAGCAGGTGAAGTCAGACCATGTATCGCATGGAAGTGGCAACTCTAACCTCCCAAGAAGCCTCTGCCTGAGGTTCTGGAAAAAAAGCCAATAGCCAGACTCCTCAAGAAGACAGAGAAGTCATATGTTGAGAAGTAACGAATCTCCCTCTGATTTTGACAGGCATAACATTTTTATGTGTTTGTATATCCACCAGCCCTCCTTAGAAAGACCTTAACAATATCCAGCTGTATAGAAATGCCTATCACTAACCACATACTTAAAACCCAAATGAAAAGATAATTCTGGGATTAAAAACTGGATGCTTTTTTGGGTTTTCGGGCAAAACACCCAGCACACATTCCCAAGGGTCAGCTCCTGCACTTAAGCCCTGACGAGTTCTAAGAGGCTCACTGAAGGTAAACCAACAGTTCTTCCTGACATGGCACAGCAGGCTCTAACCCCCCAGAGAAGCCTTGTTAACTGCTATTTTCCGGCCATACTCATCTGTATATTTATATGGAGTCTAGCGTCCTCCCTCCCAGCCTGGCTGAGAGCTTTACTTCTGTAGGTCTCTGTTTCCTCACTAGCCAGAGACAGGGGCCTAGTTTCTTTTCTTCTCTGGGTCTCTGATGTCTACTCACAGAATGTCTGGAAGGCTTACCTGAAAATTCATGAAAAGAGCTTATCATCCCACGCAAAGTGCCAATTTGCTAAACTCTGCATCTGTCCAGTACTAGCCAAAGCAGCGGTTCTCAACCTGTGGGTCGTGACCACTCTGGGAGTCAACCAACCCTTTTACAGGGTCGCCCGCCTATCAGATATTTCTAGTATGATCCTTAACAGTAGCAAAATTAGTTATGAAGTAGCAATGAAAATAATTTTACGGTTGGGGTCACCCAACAAGAGGAACTGTACTGAAGGGTCACAGCAGGAAGGTGGAGAACCACTGATCCAGAGGGTTCTTGTTTTTAATCCCCTGCTAACTCCATGGGTAATTTTAGGTACAACTCTGGTATGACTACAATTTTATTAAAGAATGGTGTTACATATACTATTTATTAATGTTTTGTATTTAGCTTATAAATAAGATTGTTGCTGAAGATCATCTCTTCTCAAATAATCTGGCCATGGAGGCTCAAAGCACCTCCCCATGAAGAGAACAGAGAGGAAAGAGACCAACAGGTCCTCAACATGGGTGGTGTGAAGTACGGACGGTGCAAAGTGACTCACCAGTACGTCCACGTAGAGAACCCAGCAGTGCTCCTGAGGATTGATGCAGAGGGACCTCAGGTCTACGCTGCTCTTGTTGTTAAATATCCGGTAAAGGGTGTTCGCGATCTCTGTGCCAAGGTCATCACCTCCTCGTCCTTCAAATTCTGGGGTAGCATTGGCTGAACTATACGGGATAGCAACAGAAAAGCTGAGTAAGTCCACAAATACAAAGAACTTGTTCTCTGTGGAATGGGGGAGAGCAGCATAAAGAATGTCACCAGAGGCCAAGGCAGCGAGTTGCCCTAGCACGCTTGCAGCAAGGGGAAAAGGCAAAGTCACTGAAGTGAGAAAAGGCCGGCATTAGGTACCGCGGCCACAGACACGTGCAATGACCTCGCCCAGAACTGTGCCCTGTACCTGCCAGAGGGTTTGACAGGCCTTCAAGCAGGGGTCTTCTTCAGCCAAGGAGGGAGACCGATGGTGATGTGAGCCCGGCTGGTATGACGAACTCTTATCTTTAGAGCACAATGGCCTGTAAAGCGAGGAAGCCTCGGGGCTGAAGTGTGGCTCAGAGAGGCCTCTCACTCCCCACACCCGCCCTGGCTCTCAGTGCAGCGTAGCGTCATGCCCTTCTGGAACGATTTAGAAGGTACACATGACAGCAGGACAGAGATCCAAGCTAGGTTACCACTGCACCGAGAAGGAAGTGAGCAGAAACGTGAGAACACTGCTGACTTGTTAGGCTTTCGTATTTGACATCACTTGATATTTTCCAAGAGAGGAAAAAATTCCTTTTTGGACTCTTGATAGATGCTTAAGGCTTTGCAGGATCTTTGAGAGTTTCGAACTGACAGTAACCAGCCTATTAAGTCTGTGAGGTAAGTAAACATTACTCATCTAGTCAGGAAAGGCAAGTGGCCAGCTGCGTCAGCTCAGACGCTACAAAATCATGTACAGAAGCTTCCTGGTTCCTGAAAAGCTGGAGGGTATCAGCCCATGCTAGTATCAGAGGCTGGAGACTTGGAAAGTTGGGTGGGGTGGGGGAGATGTTGGTGGGTGGATATATATACATCTCTTATCCCTGAAGGGTCAGGAAGTCACAGATCCCAGGGAAGCATTAAAGCAGCAAGGGAAAAGAGGATCTCCATGGAAAGCAGCATCAGGATGGTTACCCACAACTGGGCCCGTGTATCTATTTAATGGGAAAGGAATCTTGCTTAGTAATATAGTCTAAGAGTGGATCACAGGGCAGCATTATTGTTATTGTCTCTAATCACCTGTCCTCCCCTTACACCATCACCAAGCAGAACCCGAACTTAAGAGCATGAAGAAGCTTCACTGCCGCCACAGCAATGTGGCAATCCCCAAACCTCCTCAGGCTCAGCTGCAGCAATGAAAAGCAGCTGTTATGGAGAAGCAGTCAAGACCAACAACAACTTACAGCCTGTTTCTAACGTCAACACCGAGCAGCTAATATAAAGTCCTATGTGGCTAAGTGCCTAAGGACATATCACACAGGTCTCTATGTGCAAAAACCAATCGGATGCTTGTCCTCAACTCATGTGTTCACTGAACACAGTGGGCACACCTTCAACTTCCTAGTCCCAGGGTACAGCATTAATTTTCTACAGCCCTGAGGACTGTTCACAGCTTCCCCGGTTCAACTGTCTGTACTCATCTTTCCACAAAGTCAGGCCCTACTGTATTTGGGACTAAGCTAATTCAAAGTGAAATTTTACCCATTTAAAACAGCTTTTTACTTTCGAATACATCATTCTTTTGGCATAGTTCACAAGCAAGCAGAAAGGCTCCTGCAACCATGACCCAGCACTATCTGCATGTCTCCTAGTTACAGGATGATACAGAGGAGGCCAGGGAGAAAGGAAGTAAGTGTTCAGTATGGGGAGCAGAGCACATGTTTTGGGCAGCATAAAAAAGCCAGAGAGGGGCTGGAGAGATGACTCAGTGGTTAAGAGCACTGGCTGCTCTTCCAGACCCAGGTTCAATTCCCAGCACCCACATCTAACTCCAGTCTCTTCCAGCCTCCATGGAACATCTTTACATGTAAAACAAAATAAGGGGGGAAAAGCCAGAGTGCCTGTATCTTGGCACAGAAGGAACGGAGGGGGGTATAGAAATGAAGGTTCTGGCCCATCATTGAAACTCCTAAAATAGGAACCCTTTACAATAGAGGAAAGGACCACAGAGACCATCTCCAGGGGATAAAAACCAAATGTCTCACAAATATTGGCATGCACACACAGCAATGAGCAACACATCCAATGAGGGAGACACTGGCATTTCCCAGGTCTGACTAAAGGCATTTCAGTTCCTTCAGTTGTAGAGTGTGGTGGCACACACCCTTAATCCCAGCACTCAAGAAGGCTGAGGCAGGCAAATCTCTGTGAGTTTAAGGCTAGACTGGTCTACAGAGTGGGTTCCAGACCAACCAGGGCTACATAATAAGACCCTGTCTTAAAAAAAAATCCTCTGGAAAAATAAAGCATCACATAAAATAAATTAAAAGCTGACAGGTGGTCTGTGGCCTACAGGATGACACTGTAAGGCCCAGAGGAAACAATTGTCATTTCATAGGGTCGCAAACACAATTTTACAAACGTTTGCTATGTGCTAAGCTCTCGTACTTCAGATGTACCAGGCCACTTTTGTTCTCATTGCAATTCCAGGCAGTACCGACTACCTTATCTGTATTTAACTTAGTACTGGGAAATGAAACTGAGGCTTCACACAGGCCAAGCAAGCTCTTTACCACGAGCCACCCCCTTAACCTCTGACATAATTCAGATAACGAGAGCAATCAAACAGGTGTACCTTGCTGGCGGTTGCACGAACAGTGTCTAGGCAGCTAAGGGTCTAACACAGGCACTTGGGGACCACCCAGCAACTTCCTGGATGTGTCACTGTAGCTCAGCCTGCAGCGTGACCTCAGTTTAGCTTTGCCTCGGGCTTATATTTTGCCTCTGATAATGAATGGGTGTTCTGCTCATGGGACCTATCATTAGACCACAGATGTGGTCAAAGAAAGCAGGCATAATGACAAGCTTCTCTGTTACACAAGAGAGAGAGAGAGAACGAGAACACATACAAAGGATGGTAATGGGCCTCTGATTACATGTATCATCACAGTAGATCATAAAAACAAATACTATTAACTACCAAACCAACTCAGACCCTCCTTAAAGCATGCTCCAGTCCCTCTCCCAGAGCAAGAAAAATAGCTCACCAGCGGAATGAACATGGGTCCTCCCAGCTCTCCACCCTCCTGACTCATCCCCTCCACCCTGTTCCTGCTCCCTGGCATATCTTTGGCTTAACTGGAGTAAGGTGAAATCAAGGCTTTATCTACCTGTAGTGGGACTCCAGACTCTGAGCCCATTGTTGCTTCCTTTGCAATCAATATAGCCTGAAAAATCTATGCAGCGTAGGGCAGGACAGGCTACTACAGAGAATGGCTGTCTTTGGCTGACTCCTGTGTGTGCATGCACTCATTTCTGAGCCCAAAGAACCTTCCATACATATGAAACAGCAAGAATAGCAGCACATTTTCAACCTTGCTTTGTAAACTAAGCAATGCCATCAGCCTTAGAGACCTAGTACAACCAACCTCAAATGGCATAGACTCTGATTCTGTGCTAGGAAAATACACATGATCATACTAAAATCAGTTAAGATCCCAAAGGGAAGTGATAGATACTTGGCACATTGAAACCAGGCATGACAAACGTTCTCCTGGATCCCCCAAGTAAAACGTAAGCCTTTCCCAGGTCCAAAAGCTCTGAGGAAAGTCAGAAATTGGGCAGTGACTCAATGAGCTGCCACCTAGTGGCAGCTCACAGTGACATGCAGCCTACTGAATTCTTTAATCTCAGCTCTATGGAAACCAACTTTTCTTACAGTTTCAAAGTTTTCATTTAAAACAGACTTTTCTTAGCTACTACAAGCAAGGCAAAGACCCATGAGGAGGTTTAAGGTCCACTTTACTTCTAGGCTAGTATAAGTGATGCCTGGAGTTGCTGGTGTCAGGCTGAGACATACTAAGGTGTTGCACATATCCAAGAAGCAGGCCGAATAGAGGCAGTGAGGAGCAGTATCTACAAGGGACCATGCTATCAACCCAAGGAGACAAACCTGAAGGGAATGAGTTAGCAGAAAAGCAACTAGCTTTAAAAGACCAGTACCACTGAGAACTGAAATAATAAAAATCTGGAAGTTGCTTGACAGTGGTAGTGCACACCTTAAATCCTAGCACTCAGGAAGTAGAGGCAGGCAGGTCTCTGAGTTTAGGTCAACCTGGTCTACAGAACAAGTTCTAGGACAACCAGGGTTATACAGAGAAACCTTGTCTCAAAAAAAAAAAAAAAAAAAAAAAAAAACTAAATAAATATATAAATAATAATATCTGGAAGTTGCTGGTAAGGAATTAAATAAAGCTGGGCTCAGAGTGGCAGGAAGAACCCCACACCAACACAAATTCTAATACTTTCCTCCCACTGGGAAGCAACCATTATACATACTGCTGGGCATGTTCCACAGGTGCCCAAGAGCCATTTCTGTTTTCTGGGCAGCAAGAGGGATTGGCCTCCTCAAAGTCTCAAGTGGGGCTCTAGTACAGAGGCAGCCGGCAGGGCCAGTAACCCTTTCTCTTCTGCATCAGCTTAGGTTTTGTGCCGCTAATGGCACCCCAGGGCACCGATAACGGGGTACAAGGAACAGGTTTATTTGTGATATGGACTCTTCTCTGCTTCTGTCTCCTCTGAAGATGTTTAAGTGACTAGAGAAGAAACCCAGCACCTCCATATACTAGGCAGGCACTCTACCACTTACTGACGCGTGTCTCTCACTGGATTCTAGGCAGGCACTCTACTACTGAGCTACATCTCCAGCCCTCTTTTTATTTTTATTTCTAGTAAAGCAGAGTTGAAGTTTACTAAAGATATTTTAATATAGGTTTAATCATGAGGATTAAGAGAAAAAGATTTGCTAAGAAGAAAGTAAGTCACACCCAAGAGTACGGGTGTGACTCTGCCTCCAGGGAAAACCGCACTAGCTAAACCTTGTAAGGAAGTTAGAACTCTCTACCTTGAGACTATTCATCCTGACAGGCTTCAGAAATCCCTGGAAACTGGAGCTCCTAGTGAGGTCCTCTGAGATTTAGAAAGGAGAAAAATAGACCAGCAGACAGCCATTCTTGGCCAGGACAGTGACGTTGCTTTATAAACTAAATCTTGAGAGGAAACAGCTCAAAGAATCTTTTCACATGGGAGCCATACTGCCTTAGACAACTGGGATAAGGGGCAAGCACAGCAGGCCAACCGGAGTCATGTCCTCATGTTCAGACACACAGTTTACAGGAGACTAGTTCTCTGAATTCTAGCCAGAACTCCGCCTTGCAACAAGCCATGGGGTTTTTGCATGTCATACTGCAGGAAAGACATTGTGCTTCCCACACTAGACAGTGTTTCCTGAGACCAGCAGAGCGTCTGGTAAGGGCAAGGATGGCACGCAAACGTGCCAGCATTGCTTTTCAATCTGTACCTAGGCTGTGTGACCCCTTAGTCACCTCTACTGTGTCAACATGAGCAGCTCTCTGGACCCAGGCTCGTATCAGTTTTGCTACAGACTTAGACAAAGATAAAACAGACCTTGGCAAGAAGAGGGTGCGTGACTAGGGGAAAACGCAACCATCCATCACCATCTTCCACTCCCTAAGCAAGCCCTACTAAAACTCACTTCACTCTCTAGGATGGACAAAAACAAGCCATTCTCTGGGCTGCTGCTGTGAATCTCAGGGGTGAGGAGGGACAGATATTAAGTTTTCATCTCTCACAAATCAGAGCCAAGTGAAATCCTTCCTTCCCTACACTCCAGCATCGGAGTACAACGCTCCTTATATGGTAGCCAGCACGTTTTTGGTCCTCCTAGAATGTGTGAAGTGTAAGGAAAAAAAGGGAGGGAGAGGAGGAATAGGAAAGCAACTACAGCTTCCCTGTCTGTAAATTCATGGAATCTGCAGATGAAGCAAGGAAGGCATTCTGCTTCCTTCAACAGTAAAGGAAGGGACAACACTACTGTACATCTAAGCTGCGGGGTGGGTCAATTCCAAGACATCTCAACTGGTGAGCGCAGCCAAGCAGGACACTATTGGAGATGGGGGTGGAAGATGAGCTGGAAGAACACAGGCCAGAATGATAAATGCACATTATCCCTCCCTACTCAATAGCCTTCTTAAACTGGCCTGTGCATTCTGTAGGTGTAGAAGGAGCAAGATACAGAGACAGACCTGAGCTGCATTTTCAGCCACTTGACTTAACCCTGGGAAGTCACCTCCCCTCTATAAACTTCATTTATCTTTTTGTTGTTGTTTGTTTGTTTGATTGCTTTTGCAAGACAGGGTTTCTCTGTATAATGGCCCTGGCTATCCTGCTGTCCTGGAAATTGTTTTGAAGACCAGGCTGACCTCAAACTCAGAGATCTACTTGCCTCTGCCTCCCTAGAGCTGGGAGTGTGCTAGTGTTACCATGCACAGCTTCGTTTGTCTTTCTCTCACAGGAGTCTAGTGAGGATCAGCTTCTGTGTTTGGAGATGAAGACAGGATGATTAACTACCATACAAGCATGGGCGCACCTGTGTGGAAAGGGCTGGGACACAGTGGCCGCTGTCCTAGACTTTGCTAATCGATTCTGTGCTTTCCTTCTAGGAGTTTGAGCTGTGTAAGAGCAGAGGATACCTATGTGGCCAAACCTACTACAAATCCTGTGTAGAATATCTGAGTGGCAGAAATGTTTCAAGTAAGCTGCTGCATCTGCAAAAGCTATGACAAATTTCAGCCATGTGAACAACCATATGCTAAGTCCCATGGTTCCTCTAACAAGCCTCCAAATGCAGGTCTTGGGGCTACCACATACACACCTAGACTAGGAGGGAGTCTCACCCAATTAAGAATGTTTTGGTGCAGTCTGGGAAAATGGAGCCTAAAAATAAGAAGGTCTCATGCAATAGCCAGCTTTATTCAGAGCATCGGACAATTTATTCCCTGAGGGTTGAGCAAGGTCACCTGAGTAAAGGTCTTCGGAGTTCAAGCTGCATACAATCACAAGGACAGGCTACACACGGCAAAAACATGCTCTTCCGTAGAGGCATATAAACAAGTAACAATAGCCAGTTGTAATGAAAAATCTGAAGTAAACTCTTATCCACTGCATTTGGGAGTCACAAGCGCACACTCCAAGAACAATTCTGTGTTTGAAGAAACTGAGGCCACAGGACTTGTTTTCTTGGAGTTTTCTCACAAGCACCCAGAACTCCCTTCATAGGGCTCCGTCCCTACACCACGTGCTGAGGAAGGCCTGCTGTCAATACTAGCTTCTAGAAGCAAGTCAGGGACAAGAAGCTGAGGCGGGCCCATGCAATAAAAACTCTCGGTCAGGAATTGGTGGCACACGCCTTTAATCCCAACCAGCACTTGGGAGGCAGAGGCAAGTGGATCTCTGTGAGTTCAAAATCAGCCTGGTCCACAGAGTTGCAGGACAGCCAGAGTTACAACAGAGAAACCCTGCCTCGAAAACTAGAAACAAAAACAAAACTCTCAATCCTAGGGGCTAGAGAGTTGGCTCAGTGGTTAAGAGCACTCGCTGCTGCTGCAGAGGACCCGAGTTTAATTCCCAGCACCTACATGGCAGCTCACAACTGTTGGTAACTTCAGATCCAGGGATCTAATGCTCTCTTCTGGTCTCCAATGGCACCAGGCATGCATAGTACTCAGACATATATATATAGGCAGAATACCCATACATATAAAATAAAACAAAAATTTTAAAAGTCCCAATCCTAGAAAAGGAAAAGAAACCCATAGGAACCAGTCGCTGTGCTGGGAGTTGCTCTGTTTTAAGATGAAGACGCAGCCTGGACCAGGGCTGGATGCAAAGACCACAGAGCACTGGTTCTTCCAAGCATGCTGCTGCCCGCATTATGGCCATTTCTCAGCTTGGCAGGCTGTTGGCTGATCCTAGACCCGTCTACCAAACAAAATGTGTGTTCTCTGCGGAGCAAGAGCAGGAAGATAAACAGGATACCGTGGACCAAATGACCTGTATCACCTGTGCTTGGTGTTCTTCAAAGTGCCTTACCACTCTCAGTTTTGACCCTTGTAACAACCATATGCGGGTCTTCCAAACCGATGTCCTTTTTTCATGCAGCGAAAGCAAAGCTTAGCAAATGCTAGGTGACCAGAACAAGGTCAGGTACTCCTATGGCCTGGCACTTTGCAAGTGAGTAAATACCTCCTGGATAATGAACGACTAAATAAACATGACGCGCGATCTTCATCTTTCAATCTTTTTTCTTTTTTGATGGAAAGTAGAGATTGAACCCAGTGCCTCCCACGTGCTATGTAAGTGCTCCACCACAACCTGCGCAGTACTGACCAGTCGACAAAGAACTCCAGGTAGCCTTCATTTGGTTTCTCCAGCCTCGGTGTCCCCATTTCTGCTTTCACGCCCACCAAGATGTCTGTATGACCCTGCAGACACATCCAAGAGTGCTTGCTCAGGAGCAACCCCATCTTCTTCCAGACGGGCGTGGCACTGTGGCTTAGGACATGGCATCTAAGATGAAGGGTGCTCTGGGTCTGGAGAGATGTAGTCTCCCGGTACGGTTCCAGGGCTGGGGCCTCCCAGGAACAATGTGTGCCCTCCCCCAAAGCCTGCAGAGCCTGCAGTTGACTCCTTATGCTTACCCCTCTCTCCACCTGGGTATGAACTGTGGCTACAGGACTTACCAGCTTGACTCTGGCAGACCCGCTGGTGTTAGACACCACATCAGTCTCCACTTCCACACATCGGTAGTCCTCACAGCCACGGCCGTCCACACGAAGGTCTTCCTAAGAGAACAAAAGGTTTCCCGTTGTGATCCCAAACTCATAGACTCCTTTCCTCCCCTAGAGAAATACAGTCACTCTCCTTCTCTCTCAGTGGGTTACCCTAAATTCTGCCCTCACTACTACTAACATAAGGAAGAGACTCAGAGAAATGGCTTATCCTACAGCAATGACGACAAAGCTGTGGTTCCATGCCGGACGTGTCTGACTGCAAAGTGCCATAACTGGATGTATAGAATACACGAACAAAAACAAGCAAAATGGACAAAAAAGGAGGGCATCTCTCTTCAAATCTGCAAGAGCTACAGTCATAACTGTCTCAACTGGAGCCCTGTTGACTCCAAATTCAGTCTACAAGACCTGTTATGCACAACCTGAAATACTTAACCTTCAAAAACATGGTCAACAAACTAATGCAGGTGAGCCACTTGGTTCTGTGATTAGGTCGTAACACAACCATGCCTGTTCCCTAAGGCCCTCAGAATGCTTTTCCCACATTAGCTGAGAGGAAACCCCCAAACTCCCACCTGGTCCTTTATAGCAACAGTCTGTTAACCCATGCTGCATAAGATGGTTTCCAGGGTGGCTACATGTTGCCTGTCCCTTCTGCCCATTTATGTTTTCCATTGTTAACTTATAACAGACTTATTTGTAACCTTTATTTATTTATAATTTATAGCACAACTCATATCCATTTATGTTGGGCTATGATGTAATGTTTGCCACTCGAAGCATGCTGGTGCCTTTAGGTTGGTTCCTTCCTTATTTTCAATCCTTCCATATTTCTGACAATACAAAATGTTTGGCCATTGGTTAGTTTTCCATGCCCTTTCCCCAAGGAGCCCTGGTTCCTCTTATTAGCACACAGTACTGTGGTACCCAGGATCTGGGTGCTAAGCTTGCTGCTTCCAGATCTCAGCAAACAGAACTGAAATACATATACCTTTATTTAGTTCCCTGTCTATCAAGAAGCCAAGAGTTAAAATCAATAGCTCACCTCCCATCTAACGTCCACAGTTCATTCCAGCCTTTCTTTTTCTTATTTGTAACTTTTTTTCTGAGACCCCATACCAAATCTTTAGAGGGGGAGGTAGGGAGAAACCTGGCTGTCATTATCTACCCCCATTTCCATATATTTTCTCTCAGTATATACATTGTTTCAGGGCTGCTAACCATTCTCCCCAGAGAGGTGAACTTCCCAGTAAAGTGCAGCTAGATACAATGTTCTGTTTTCTCCTGCCCTCCCCTCCCTGAAGTCACAGTAAAGTGCAGTCAGATACAATGTTCTGTTTTCTCCCGCCCTCCCCTCCCTGAAGTCACAGAATTCATTTGTCACGTGGACTCATTTGCAACTGTTTATATTTCAGTTTGGGTTCACTGGATCCTGGCTGCTTGCAATCACTTACTTACTTTTCCCGGTGTGTGGAACATAGCTCAGAGTAAGCCCCCTTCCCTTTATCTGCACTATGCTCCTTCCACTTCTCAGCTCTTTCCCATTCACCCCAGGTCAACGACAGGTTTCTTACTGAGACCTGGTTTATCTTATATTTCCTCTAGTCAAATGAGAAAATAAATATTCTAGCCCCTTTCTTTTAAAATTAAGCATTATTACAAGAAGCACGTTTGTATAAATATGGAGTTTGGACCCCTCTATTGAAACAACTTGGCTTTCTTACAATAATGATCTACTTTTGGAGGATAATAATTCCCTTTTCTTATATGAAGGGTGGCATATCATTTTATATGTTTTTAAGATTTTTTTACTTTTTGTGTATGAGTGTTTTGCCTGCCTGTAAACATGTGTACCACATGCAAGCCTGGTGCCCACGGATGAAGAAGGCAGCCCTGGATCCCTGGAAGTGGAGTTACATATGGTTGTGAGCAGCTGTGTGGGTACAGGGAACTGAACCTTAGTTCTCTGCAAGAACAGCAAGTGCTCTTAACCTCTGAGTCATCTTCCCAGCCCTTTACATGTTCTTTTTGCACTTGTCTTTCTTCAAGCATTTAGCTATATAGCAAATAAAGCCGACACACATTGCACACAATAAAAAGCCCCAAGCCGTCTCACTGAGACCTTCCTCATTCTTCATACCCTTCAAAGCATTTTTTAATCTGTATTTTCTAAAATTAGATTCATTCATTTTATGTGCAAGTGTTTTGCCTGCATGCATGTATATGTGTGTGCTTGGAGGCCAGAGTAGCCACAGCTTTCCAACTTTTAATAACTCTCAGCCTCCTAGGAAAGGCCAAGGGGACAATAAAGACTAATGAAAACCTACACACTTTCCTTTCATGTGTAATATACATTACACTTCCTCAAAGGGAAATCAAAAAACACTCAAGAGAGTAAGAGAAAATGACTAGTACAATTCATCACTAAACTGAGAGCAATAAAAAAAAAAAAATCTAATTTTCCTTTTAAAATGCTGAGGAAAGTGTTTGAACCTGCCGCTTGACTCAGCACCTGAAGCCTTACTGTGTTTTGTTTCTTGTTTTTGTTGTTGTTTTGTTTTACTTGTTTGCAGTCTTGGGAGCAAAAGGAACAATCTATACATTGAATGCCTAACACAGCCACCTAAGACTGAAGGTTCCAGTTTGAAAGTCAACAGAGAAGCAAACAGTTTCTGGACATCATGATGGCATGGACCCTGCCCATCTCAGAAGAGGCTGAAGCACCTTAGCCTGAGGGCTTCTGGATGCTGGGCTAGCTCCTGGTGACTTGAATAGCTGTTACCTGTGTGATTATCACAATTCTGCTACTTGGATGTGGTGTAAGACAAATGGTGCTACTACTTGAACACACTTGGGAGGATTCCAGACTAGAAGCAGTTCTTGAAGGTGACCTTCATCTGCCTTGCTTTGACATGTCTAGTACCTCACTATTTCTTAGAGGAGAACTGAGATTTAGGTGTTTTCCCTAGAAAATAACCTCATCTGGTCCAGCTCTGCAGGCACAGGCCCAAGATATGGCAGGTAAAATGAGACAGCAATTGTTCTTTCACTTTCTAAGCCCCCTGAGCAGCTTCTGAATCCCTCTGAAAGGATGTGGCTCAATACGGCCAGACACTGGCCCAGGCTTTCTGTGCCGTGGGTTTGTGAATGGAAAGGGCAAAGGGCTAACTTGGAAGTGTGCTGAGGACTAGTTCCAGTTCTGAATGGTCAGACTGAGCAGCTGATAGCTAACTTCTCAATCTCATTGAAGACCGAATGGTATGCATTGAGCTAAAAGAAAAAGCCATAGAAAAAGTGCAGAAATTCAGAAAACATTAGCTGAGCTCTGTCTTCCTCCAACAGCAACCAAGAACAAAATAATGATACAACTCTGACAGAGCTCCAAGAGGAAAGCTTCTTTGAAAGCCTAATCAACAGCCATGGCCTGGTCTGGCTATGAGGGCCAGTTTAATGATCAGGTCAGCTCTAACACCCGTTAGGAGAGACCAGGGAAAGCCTATTGGGCTTGTAGCTCTAGAGCGGCCACCTTAGTGAGTTACTATCCACCCTCAACAGGCCAGAGGTGAGTGTGTGATCCAAGGCATGCCACACAGAGGGTGACCAGCTAGTTTTGTAATAAACCACCAGCAGTCCAGACCAATTCTCTCAGTGGAATTGGATGTCTGATCTAATTATGAGTTGTTAGGCTAGCCCGACATGGTGGCACACACTTTTATTCCCAGCACTCAGAAGGCAGAGGCAGGGACATCTCTATGAGTTCCAGGACAGCCAAGGGTACATAGTGATACCCTGTCTCTCAAAAGTGGAGTTTGTTAGGCCATGATGTGATGGAGGGGATGAAGAAGCCACACAAAATTAAAAGTCTGGGGAGGAGGCAGATTACACCAAGACAGAAAGGAAGCTGGACAGCAAGTGGCCACTGAGAAAAGATATAGTTTTGAAAGAAAAGCAGATGAATCATCAGAGATAGTCATTGATCATTATGGTTCTTATGAGAGAAGGTACTCTGAAGCTTTTAGAAACTTTCCAATTTTTATACCCACTTTTTCTTCAAGTCATTTAAGATTCCCTGAATCTGAAGACTAAATCTCAATAGCTCTTAATACAGTCATCATGAAGACTAAGGATGTGGTTTAGAACAAAGCCACACTCCTGATGGAGAAAAAAAACCACTGAAAGTAAAGCACCATTTCCCCCAGGGCTGACCACTTTATCCTAACATTACTTCACAATGCCTCACAACCCTATTCTGCACAGACCCCACTATTCCTAATCTCGAAAAGCTAATGAGTTGTGAGTTTGGATTTTATCACTCAGGTTTAATATGCAACCTATTAACAAAATATTGGCATTTTTTGCTCTATAAGGAGCACAGAAGATAACAGCATGTCATATGATTTTAAAAAGAACACGGCCTTCACTTGCATTATGGAATTTAAATGGAAACAGGTTGCCTTAATCTGATAGGTACGTCACATTATCAACTGCAGGGAGAAGGCTTGCAGGACACCAGACAGATGACTGCCAGGTCAACATTCTTCACTTCTTTCTCTGGACTGACATGAGTTACACAGAGTGCCACACTAGCCTGAGATAGAGAGACTCCCTCGCAAAAAGCAACACCCCGCCCCCCCAAAAAAACCCAAAACAAAACAGAGAATGGCTGCTAATGTGGCTCAGTGGAAGAATGCTTGCCTAGCGTGCACAAGACCATGAGGTTCAATCCCTGTCACCGCCAAAAGAAAAACAAAACACTCCCTACTCTTCTCTATTTGTAAGCAATACACACGTGTGAGTGTGATTTTTCTTGAGACTGGGTCTTTATAGCTCAGGCCGGCCTTAAACTTCTGATTCTCTTGTCTCCACCGCCAAAGCGCTGGATTACAGGCGCCAGCCACTAAGGCCTTGTGCATACTGGGCCAGCACTCTACGACTGAGATGCATTCCCTTCTTCCCCCTTTGGAGTGGGTGGGGTGGGGTGCTGCTGTTTACACTTTGAAGGCCTTTCCTCCTCTGATGCATGGTCTCTATCTGTGCAAAGTCTGCCGACGTCCATCCACGGGCCCGGATTCCGGTTACAGGATCTCGCGTGCAGCTCCCGGAGGACCTAGGAATCTCCTCCACCCCGAGAGCTGCGGAGATCCAGGCAGGCAGGATGCACGCTCGCCGGGCGCCACGTGAGGCCTCGGAGCGTCGGCCTCAGCCCCGTGGCCGCCCCGCACCTCCTCTCTGCGCGCTACGGGCCCGGACCCACGGCCGCCATCGCTACCTGCACTCCGTGAACGATGTACACCTTCTCCGCCTCGCTCAGCGCCACCGACGCCATGCTGCACAGCCCGCTGCCCGCCCGCGCGCGCGCCGGCGGCGCGTCATCAGCCCGCGCCTCTCCCCCCCCCACCGCCCCTGCGCGTCATCAGCCCGCGCGGTGGCCGCTCCCGCAGCCGCGGCTGCCGCCACCGCCTGGAGCTCCATGGGCCTCTCCTGCGCGCCGCCCGGTGTGAGGCCGAGTCCGGCAAGCCGGGGCGCCCGGTGCTCGAGCCATCGCGGACGCTGGAGGCTGGGCCCCGGGGCAGGGGCAGCAGCAGCAGCAGCAGCAGCAGGCGGCGCGGGACTGCGAGCTGCCTCCAGCCTGAGGGTCAGTGCGGCGGGGAGCCCGGGGAGGAGGGAGGCGCGGGGCCCCGCCGGGACGCGCGCCGGGGCGGGAGTCGAAGTGGCCGAGCGCGAGCACGTGAGACACCCCAGAAGGCGGAAGTCGTGCTGCCTCCGAGGGACCGTCTCCTCAAGCCCCTCGTAGTTGGTCCCTAGGATGGCTGAGAAGACGAGACCATGGATCCCTCGTTAGGTCACTCTGGTCTGGAAGGGTCTGGGCCAGGAGTGGAGCTCCTGCTCTCCAGTGTGCTCAGCCCTCCCTCCACTCCAGGGATCGGTCTTTCCCTGTCCCCTCTCCCCTTATCCCTTGCTCCTACTGCCCACCATCAAATAGTGACCCAGGACTTTGTAAGCTACCCTCGCCTCCTGTGGTTGCTGGGGCATTGTCCCAAGAAGAGTAAGAGTGAGTGTCTTGCGCCCGCGCTAGCGAAGGGCGCTGTGTCCGAGTGCCGCTCGAGCGCCTCGGGATGTCTGGATGGAGGCAGTGGGCAGCTGCCTGAAAGAGAACGGATCCTGGAAGGCTATGGGACTTGGATATCCAGAAAGGATGCCTGCAGAGTGAAGCTGGGGTCATCGAGGGAGCCCTTAGAGGAAGAGAGATAGGATGTGAGCCTAGTTTTAAAGGAACTATGTGGGAAAATGTGGGGAGAGTTGGTTGAAACTTTATTACCCTATGTTCTATTTTTGAGGTAAGTAACCCTTCACAGCTCAATCGAGAAATAATAAAAGGTGCCGGCCACACACACGCCTAAGAGGCAGAGATAGGCGGATCTCTGTGAGTTCGAAGCCAGCCAGAGCTACACAGTGAAACCCTGTCTCAAAGAACTAAAAACAACTACAACAAAACCAAAGGGAGAAAATAAAAATGGTGTTTCTTCGCTTATGGCTTCACAGCTAACTAAACAAATAAAACTTCCGACCAAATAACCTTGGGGGATAGAAGGGAAGGCTACTGTAAGCATAGCCACAGAACGTGGTAATTAGAGCTGTAATAATGGTTTAATGGCTATAGTGGGGTTGCAAGGTGAGTCATAAAAGTAACAGGAAGTGCCTGGCTATATTTCTAGGTACTGAACTGGTAACTGTTGAGTCCTCAAATGGATGGTCTTTTCTTGATAGTCTGAACACAAGTTTCTTGTGTTCATACATAGAACAGGAGTACAGGTGCTCTTGAGAGAAGACTTCTTACAGGGCTGGACTTTGCCCTCTAGGTTAACTGGGAAAGGTGAAGCTGGAATGACTTTCCTTTTGTGGAGAAACAGGTGCCACACTTGATACAGCACATAGACCCCATCTCTGGTTGGACAACTAGATTCTGTGTGAGGAACTGGTGAAATAATAGGGGACTCCTACTATTCGCATATCTTGTGCTAGAGTTTACTGGGAAAAGAAACCCTTTCATAGTGTGTGGTGGTGGGAGGTGAGGATTGGAAGGATGACAGCAAATTGAAAAGTCAGAAAAAACACTGAAAGAAAAGTTGAGTTTGACTACCATGGAGTCATTTTCCTGGAAAAAAAAATCTTTCAGGATGTCTTAAAATATATGGCCGGGCTTGGTGGCACACACTAAAAAGCTGGGCAGTGGTGGTGCAGGCCATTAATCGGAACACTCAGGAGGCAGAGCCAGAAGCAGGCAGATCTCTGTGAGTTGGAGGCCAGCCTGGTCTACAGAACAAGTCCCAGGATAGCCAGGGCTACACAGAGAAAATCTTTCTCAAAAAAATAAAATTATATACATATAATAGTAGTAGAACACTAGCATGTGTGTAAAGGCCCTAGGTTCCCTCTCCAACACCGTATGTGTGCACCTCACCCTCTGACGGCTGACAACAGGTTCTATGGAGAGATGGCTCAGCAGTATTTATTTGCTGATAATCTTATGAGTGATATCTGATAGTAGGTTCAGAAGACCTAAGGAAACATAAACAGTTCGTGTTTATCTTCTCTGCTATAACATTTGTGCCATCTCTGGTTATTCTTTGTACGTACCGCCAGATCATTTTCATCATATTCATTAAGTGCATTAGATGCCTTGAAAACTCATCACCTCGTAGTTCTTTTTTATTGAAACAATTCAAAGAACGTACTAGAACCAGGAAAATAAAATAGCTAAGGATGGCCACATTATATTATATTACCAGTTTGCTCTTCCATTTCTGTTGGATGCTTTTGGTTTCGTGCTGTTTTGTTGCTTTTATAAAACCCTGTGCACTATTAATTTTCTATGGCAATATGTGGTACTTATTGTGTATCAAGAACTTTACAAAGATTCCGTTCTCAAGATAGCCTTATGAGGGCATGTATACCATTTGGGACACTGAGGCACAGAAAGTGTCTGAGCAAAGTCACAGATCATATAACCAATAAGTAGCAAAGGCAGGATTTGAGTGGAGGCTTTGTGGCTCCCAAATCTACACTCCTGTCACCTTCTAAAGCCTCTAACAGCTCCATGTCATCCACCAGGGAACCTAAATCAGAAACTGTTCTGTACAGTACTGCACAATTTCACTTATTAATTTTTGATGGTGATGCTGGAGGCTCCTGAATCCTGAACAAATATTCTGTCATTGAGTTATAGCCCCAGGCCATGGGTTTAATTTCAAAAGCAAGTATATTCTGGCATGCACTCACTTCTCTTAGATCCTTTCTACAGGAACATGCAATGTGATGTTAAGTCCTGTGCCTGTTTTGTCGTACTTCATCAGTTAAGGAAAAAGTTATGTGTAAGTAGAGTAAAGCTAAAGTCAAGTAGCTAAGAAGAGAGCCCCCAAGATCAGAATCTGACGGATCTGGGATGAAGGGAAGGGTTGAATGTATACTGTACATGCTTGGAGAGCCAAGCATTCAGGAAGTGCTCCAGTGCCTGTGAATGCCTGGAATTCTCATGGACCTAAAGACACAAAGAATTAGGCACTAGCTTAAAAGAAGTTTAGGATTTATTGTAGCTGAGGAGTCTAAGCCCTTGAGCTAGTGCATGAACCAGATAGTACAATGCAGAGCTCAATTGAGCTGGTTGATAATTAGGGCTGTAATAAGGTGCTAATTGTGTAGCTGTTGCTAACAGCAATAATATATAAAGCAGAAGTAAATATGTCCCATGTTCCCCTAGTTCATTAAAGCTATAAAGCCAGTTAGCGGAAGAGCCTGGGGTAGTGCTATGAACTCTTAGAAACTCAGCAAAAGAGTATTTTAGAAAGCCCAGTCTTAGGCCAACCAGGGCCAGATTTTAGGTCTTTTCCTTTGTAATTTTACCATTAGCCTAGCAGAAAAGCAAGAAGTAAGCTACTGTTTTTCCTAAAGATCTGTTTCTTTTGCATACCCTGCATTTGTCCTGCCTGGAACTTGTGTGAATACTATATAGAAACAACCTTTCACAATCTAACCATGGGTTTGTATGTCTTGTTCTAGATCTGTGGTTTGGTATTATAGTGAAAGAAAAATTGATAACAATACATGGGCCATCTTATTCCCCATTAGAGGAAGGGTCTGCCATGTTTCATTTTAAGAGACTGGCCTATCTGAGTCTCATGAGGTCATATGTGAGAAAATGAGTCACATGTCCCAATTTTCAGGCATAAAATACACACTCTGTGCTCAGAGTCTGAGGTTTAAACTGAGGGTCATACTTCGGTACTGGCCTACTAGAAGAGAAAGGAGGTCAACACCATGCTGCCTCTAGTTCAACCTTTGAAAATTGTTTGCTTTCCTCTTGGGAAATTTCCTGAGACACTTAGCCAGGTCACTCCTGGCTGTCAGATGTGAAGATGTGAAAACTGGAGGCAAATATTCTTGCATTTGTCATCCCAACACTGCAGAAAGGCTGGGAAATCATTTTTTGGTAGTCTCATCCAAACTGTGGTCTCAGGATGCACAAATACTTGGTGATTGGAGTCTTTGGATTTTCTGCAATGCCTGAGGATATTGACTGTCTCCCATTCAGGGTCAGAGGGTGCTGGAATACCTTCGGGTGAGTTCATTTTCTCACCTCAACAAAGTGAGTCTAGTATTCACATAGCCACAGTCCTGCTGTAGTAAGTCTTGACCTTGGCATGTGAAGTCTGTTACTGACCAAATCAATAGCAGAGAATCCAGAAAGACAGGTTTGTTCGGAAAGTAAGGATCTGTGGTGAGCAGACAACCGGGCTTCTAGTGCTGTGGGTTGGGTTTTGCTGTTGACTTGTTTTATGTCTTTAACCTTTCAGCCTCACTTTACTCCCAAACTAGTTTCTTGTTAGGTTGTAAAACTCAGACTAGATCCTTGATGTACAAAGACTTACATATTGTTTAGATAGCTCAGTGGGTAAAGGTGCCAGCCACCAACCCTGACAATTTGAGTTTGACCTCCATAACCTGTGTCATGGAAGAAGAGAACTGACTTCCACAAGTTGTCCTCTGACCTTTACATGCATTATGCATGGTATATGTACACACACAAATTAAGTAAGTAAATGAAAAAATAAAAAGTAAACATTGAGCAGACAGATCTCTGTGAGTTCAAGGCCAGCCTGATGTACATAGTGGGTTCCAGGTCAGGTAAGACTATATAGTGAGACCCTGTCCCAAAATGAATGAATGAATGAGTGAATGCATGCTGAAAAATGGCTTAAAATGTTGTTTAATTGTGAATGTTGTTTGTTTGTTTGAGATGGTCTCTCTATGTAGCCCTGGCTGTCCTGGAACTTTCTATGTGAACCAGGCTGGCCTCAAACTCACAGAAATTTGCCTGCTTCTGCCTCCTGGGTGCTGAGATTAAAGGCATTCACCACTACACCTGGCCTAATTTTGGATTTTTAAAGAATTTTCAAATTTATCATTTTGTAATATTTGATGGGCGTTGTTTAAGCTGTTTGAGACGGTCTCACATAGCCCAGGCTGTCCTGGAACTCACTGAGTAGCCTGGAATGATCTTGACCTTCTGATCCTCCTTTGTACCTCTCAAATGCTGGGATTACCTCTATTTGATATAGTTTGATAATGCTGTTTACACTGTAAAAACTGAAAATGCTTTGGAAAATCTGGCAGAGACAATTACCAGTGGGTTTCTTTTGAATATTAGTAAAGGATGGGAAAGAAGAGTTAAGCTTTTGGTTACAAAAAGAAAAAAAAAAAAACAAAATGTTGAATTTTGCACTGAAAGCCGAGGATCTCATGGGCTAATCCCTACAGGGAGCTTTGTTAGATTCATCTTTGCCCCTCTTTTTTTGTAATCCTAGCACTGGGGAGGCTAAGGCAGGAGGATTGCAGGAGTTTGAAGCCAGCCTGGATGTCTCAGGTTCTCAATGAAGCTCTTCCTTTATGTTCTCTTATACATTCCTGGGATAAAGGGGGAAACAGTGGAGACTTTAGAGCCAGACTGTACTCTTCTGAAGAATAGTGCAGTTGAAAAACTATCCTTTCTGATCTTTGCATGCTTCTGCTCTTAGTCCTTACAAAAGCCAGACCCTTGCTTGGGTGATGTCACAGTAGCTGTATGTCTGCACATGGCACAGTGTGAGGCCAGGTGCCATCCTCAGCACCCTCAGGTGGGAACCTTTGCCTGGTTAAGCTTTGCCTAACATGGGTGGATTTTCTCAGAAAAAAACTGTACAGATACTGACCCCACAGGAAGTAGTTCCCAGCAGATTGTAGGGATTCAGTGTTAAGCTGACTACTGGCTTAAGTGTCATAGTCTTCCCACCTCCTAGGTTAGAGCAGGATCAGTCTTCTAAATGTTGGCTTGGTGTTCTTCTGGAGCTCTGCATCAATCCAGAATGCTTTTGTTCAGGCCCATGGTTTTGAACACTGCTGCATGGGCCAGCCCACCCAATAGCACCTGCTCTTCATAACCACGTGAGGGCAAGCTGACCAGACTGTAAGTAACCCAGGGTCTTGATGCTAATATTGATATCCCTCCCCTTTTTTGTTTTAATTCAATGGTTGTGTTGAGCTGTTAAAAGCCAACTTAGAGGTGGATCCTGTCTCTACTGCTTTCTAGAGGTGTGACCTTAGCTAGACTGTCCATGCTTCAGTTTCTTCATCTCTGAAGGAAAGAGGAAAGTGGGGTTTAGTGCCTATGGGATGGGACAGGTGTGAGATGAGGCAGCACCTAGTGAGTCTGACACACCAGTGCCTGCCAGTTAGTAAACATTTAGCAACAGTTGGAAAGAGTCCCAGTCCCATCTTGCCTTCATCACCCTACCCCCATGCAGCAATAGTTAGGCTTTTTGGAAGCTACCCTGAGAGGCAGAAAGCAGTTCATTGTCAAGTCAGAGTGTACACTTGTTTATAGGGGCTCTTGAGACTATGAGGTTATCTCACCCATTGGTATGTATGCTATGTAACTAAATCAGTGACTTATTGTTGCCAATAGGAAGATTTCCTCCCTCCATTACAGACTTCCTACAAGTGGTTACTTCAGGGCAGTGGCCCTAGCAGCCAGTCCAGCAGACTGCAACAGGTCCTGTTGGCCAGTCTCAGAGGATGAGTTAGCGTCCTCTCTGGTCATTTCATAGACACCCCAATGACTTCTTGAGTTTCGTTTCTGAGCTCTGGACAGGCTGACCCAAGTTTGGAAAAGGCCAGCTAGTCTCACGTGGGTTTCCAGGAGTCTGTGTTTCAAAGGGCTTATAAAATGGGCTCTGGAAGAAGGAATCCTGTTTTGTTTTGTTTTGTTTCGAAGTTGTGGTTGTGTGAAGCCAGGTGTTGAGGCCCAGGCCAGCCTGGTCTTAAGGAAGTGTCTCTCTATGGTCTGTTGGACATTTCCAAAATTTGGAAATTTAATGGTCAATTCATTAGAAAGAATCGTTTGACTAAAAATAAAAGCAGAGTATAGTGTGGCACACCTATAATTTTAGCACTCAGAGGCAGAGGCAGAGGTAGATGGATCTTGTGAGTTCAGAGCGAGTCTGAGTTTTACATAGTGAGTTCAGGCCAGCCAGGGATGTATAGTCTCAAAGACAAAAGATAGCCAGTTATGAGGCAGGAAAGGAAACTTGGCTTTCCATTTCCTGGGTTTGGTGGACTTGAGTATGGACAAGGTTTGGGGTGCAGATGTGACTTTTTTTTTCCTTTACATTTCTAATTGAGGGTTGGATGTGGCAGACAGAGGAGGAAGCAATGTTGACTGTGTAGAGTTCCCATAAGGCAAGATAATCAGCCCTGCCTGCCTGAACACCTTCCCTGCAGGCCAGGAGGCAGCAGATAAGGCACCTTTGCTCTGTCGGGTTCTGGCCACACCCTTACCTTTGTGGAAAAGTTTAGTGATTCATTCTGTTATTTTAATGAACTGTTTCAAACACAGTAATTCATTGTGTGAATTACTGGATTTTTGGAGTCTCATCAGAAAGTGAGCACACATTTCACAGTCATTTGGAATCCTTATACAAATTTAGGTTAAGTGTGGCTCAGATAATGAATTTCCTATGTGCAAAGATTAATTCTTTTTTTAAAGATTTTATTTATTCATTTTATTAATGCATATGTATGTGTTTGCTCCTGATATGGGTCTGGGAATCAAACCCAGCTCCTCTGCAAGAGCAGTAAGTACCTTAACCACTGAATCATCTTTCCATTCCTCCTATTCCTACCCCAATCATCTCAAAAGCTTTTAGGACCTGGGCCATTCACCTACCTTTGAAGCTGCTGGGCAATCTTGTGAATAAATGCTTTTGTAATAATTGATGTCTCTAAAGTGGCCTAAAAGAGTCCAACACCAGGTAAAATAGTTCCATTAACTGATGGGGTTGGTAACTCTCTAGGTACATTTCAAGAGAGGTATAGAAGCCGCCCTCTTAAGTGACTATGAGGATAGTCACTTACCTCTGATAGAAACTGGTTTAAATAGCAATTAAATGTTGAGGATCAGTTAAGGTGAATGGCAGCCAGGCCCCGTCCTTCTCACAGCACCCAGCATGATGCTAGATTTGCTGGAACTAACCTAGAGCCTCCCATTTAGCAGTGCCTGCAGCTTGCTGATGTGCATAAGTGGATGAAACAGATTCGTCTCTATAGTTTCTACCTGTAGGGACCCAAGTGGTTTAATCATGGTATTTGTTTTGTTGTTGTTTTTGCGTGCATATTTAGATAATCCTTTTCTTTAAAACTATGGAAAATAATTGCATATTTGAGTCTGCTTAACCAGCTCGGCTCATTGTCTTTTGCTACTAAGTGTTACTTTACCAGCCTCAAATCCACTTTGATGCTGTTGAGGAATGCATTTGTGGGTGGGAGAACTAGAGTAGGTGTAATGTTTTAGAAACAAAATCTTCACACAGTGCTTTAAAAAGGGATTCTAAGGGTTTGGTTTCAGACCTGTCTGAATTATTCCATGATTTCACGACCATGATCTTGTCCTATGAGAGCAGATGCAGAAGAAAAAGTCCAGTGGTACTTGCTAAGATGAAAACAGCATATGGGATTCCTTTTGTTCTTTTTGTTTAAATACAATATTTTTATTAACACATTGAGAATTTCATACATGCTTATAATGTATTTTGAGAATGTGTGTGTTTTATGTGATGGTCATGCCTTTGACTCTTGTCCGTAAAGCATGGATTGGGACTAGGTTTCTTAGGCCTAATAGTAGACTGATGGTGATTTGCCTTCATCCAGCAAATGATCATTAACCACAACCATGGTAGCTGGACTCTACCCATGAATGCAGCCAAGCCTGAGTAGTGGGTCACATTGGGCTTCACAGAACTGTTTTCAGCACTGCAGCTGCCCATCTATGAACAGATGAACAGCACACCTAGGGAAGCAATGAGCAGTCAAGACCCAGGAGCTCTGGGCCTCAGGCTCCACTTCATATAGTGCCTTTGTGTGTCTCTGTTTGTCTGCCAGTCTGCCAGTCTGTGATAGAAGGGCATGCTTGCTGTCAGGTACAGTGAAATCTGGCCTGTATACATGGCTCTGTACCAGAAGAAAGTTATTTGATTTGAGTTTCTTAGAAAGTTAGCACCAATTTCAAACATTTTTAGCTTTAGTGTATAAGCTTTAAGAAGGGTATTTTACCTAGTTTTCTTATAGTCTCTCTCTTTCTTTTCCTCTCTCTCTCTCTCTCTCTCTCTCTCTCAAATACACACACACACACATATACAATCTCAAAGTAGATTCTAATGTATTATACCATCAAGACTTGGGGCAGCTTGCTACTCTTCCAGAGATTCCAAGTTCGTTTCCCAGCATCCAGATCAGGTGTCTCACAGTCTCCTGTAACTCCAGCTCCAGGATATCTGACATTGTCTTCTGGCCTCGGACACACACACACACACACACACACACACACACACATTAAATACTGGAAGCCCCAGCAGTTCCCAAATGCCTTCCTCCACTCTGTGAATCCCTGTCTCTGACTTTTTGCCAAAGGCTTTGTTCCTTCTCCTCTCTAGGCCTCAGGCATTCTTCTGTCAGGTGAAAATAATTAGTTTGAACAGGGGATTACTAACACATGGAGGGGCAGCTCCTTTTGATCCTATAAACCAGCAAAAAGTACAGTATAATTAAGATTAGGAAAAGGTTCATCTTTCTCAGTATTTTGATGAAAAACTGGTAGTCACTTAGAGGAACAGAAACCTAATATCCACCAAAGTAGGACTAGAGCCTGTTGCCCTGATGCCCTCTTGGGCTCCTTGGCGTCTGGACTCAGCCTCACATTGCCTCATGTGTCAACAGCCAGAGTAGCCTTGCCATGGGAGTGGCATGGTCCCTCACAACTCCTCCCTCTCAGCCTAGATGCCCAGCCTCCCCTGCCAGGTCTGCAGGCCCTCCTCACTTCTGCCTTTATTTCTCATATTCCCCCTTTCATGAGTCCTTGCAGGTTTTTGCTTTGTTGCTGCTTTGATACTGTTTGCACTGTGTGGTGCTATTTCCTAGTCATCTGTTTGACTTCATTCACTCAGAAACTTTGAATTTGAGCACATAACTCATGCCTGCTACAAGCCAGGCTGCAGAGCTCAACAAAATGTGGCTTGTAAGTCAGCAGAGGAAAACAAATGAGCCCAGTCTTTCCAGATGGGGGAGGGGAAAGCCAAGCAGGGCAGTACCCACATTCCTGCCCTCACATCCCAGGGGAGTTTGGAGTTTGCAGGAGGATGCTGTACAGTTCCTTGCACACGGTGGCTGCTCCTCAGGGTCATGCTGAGTTGAGTTCAATGAAGAGAGGAGTGAGTCTTCAGACAAGAAGGATAAAGGGACTAGGAGGGAACCCTAGAGAAGCGGAATTTCCTCTGGAGGTATGGCTAGCCTGCAAGGAGTAGTATTGGGGGAGGTATCCTCCTGCCCCACCCCCACGGCCTGAGCACCCAGCTCTGCCAGCAAGGACAACTGAGGGGAGGTAGGTTCTTGGCAGAGTTGCTGCTGAGTTCCAAGGTTAATCTAAATAAGAAAGAAAGGTCTTCATCTGCCTTCTGCCTTTTTGTTAGAGGAAGACTGAAGGATCATGTATACTGTTTTTCACATTGGGTTCCTCTGAGGCAGAAGCAGGAGGATTGCCACAGTTCAATTGTTTAGTTCAAGGGAGAGTCCTTATTAGAACTACTTCGGTTACTCTGGAGAGGCCAGGTGTTAGGGAACCTTGTTTGCACTCCTGGGGTATTGTGAAACTTGGGTGGGGGTAGGAAAACCACCCTCAGCATGGCACTGGCCTCTGGCTCTACCAGGTGGGCCTTTTCTTGATCTTCCACATTGAGCAGGCTCTTGTTCACAGCAAGGGGGGTGGAAAATAGCTCCTCCTATACACTATTTGGTCCCAAATCAGCCACAGAACATTCTAGTTTCTTGAGTAAATGTTAGTCCACCTACTTCATGATCCTGCTTGGTCTTTCTCACCTGAAAAGAAGCTAACTAGGCTCCCAGAGGTGGCCCTGGGATTACAAAGCTCATTGTTTAGTAGTGAGCTCATGTATTGAGGGACTGTTTGATACCAAATGAGAGGCAGGGCTTCATATTCCCTAAGGGAAATTTACACCCCAAATGAGCACCCTTCCTTTACAGAAACCTCTAGTAAGATCTTTACTGGCTGTGGCAGCTTGCAGAAGTAAGCAGAGAGCATTATGTAGAGACAGAAGTGACAGTGGTTAGTTACAGAACAGGAAGACAGAGAGCCAACACAAAAGAGATGCTGGAATTACAATGGCCTGCACAAGTTGTTGGTGACTTTGAAGCCCCAAGCTTCCAAGTCACTTATGTTCTGGGAATACCTAGATCGTTCTGAAAGAAATGAGTGGCTATTGTATTGAAGCAGGAATCCCATCCAGTGTACACTCAATCTCCTTCCCTCTGTTTCTTTTCTCTCTCAAGTTTTAAGATTTCTATCTAACCATCCAAAAGATTGACAGGTTTTTATGCTTTGAAACAAGTCCCAGTTAGCTAGGCATGGTGGTACATCTTTTTATTCAGGGGCAGGTGGATTTCTTTGAGTTTCAGGCTAGACAAGGCTACATAACAAGACCCTGTCTCAACATCCCAACCCCACCCCAAAAAGGGAAGAAGGAAGTTCCAGTTGCCTGGGAAACTTTGCTTGTGTAGCAGGGCTCATTTCTTAGTAAAACAATGTGCAAAACTTTAGTGTCCTTGACTCCACTGCTTCGTATACAGCTGAGAATGAACAGCTGCTGAAGGGCAGAATGAAGCTATCTAGCTGTGGCACTGGAAGTTTTGTTAGTGGTCTCTCATTTATGAAAACTGCAGCCCTGTGATAATTGGAGCACTAGTGAGGAGGAGTGCTTTCTCGGGTTGGGGTGCTTTGTAACTGCCGTCTCCATCACAGAGGAAGCTGAGTCATGATGGTTTATTTCTTAGTGGTTGATAAGGTTCAGCCACTTTTCTGTAAAAACTCAGGGGAAATACTTGAGGTTTGCATGTTGATACAGCCCCCACCTTAGCTGGGCAACTCTCCGTTACCATGCAGAAGCCGCTAGAGGAGATCCGTAGGGGTGAACTTAAGTGTAACTGTAGCACAGGTGATAAACAATCAAATCCACTCAGGGAAGAATGTCTGCCCTGGAGAGAGTTGCTCTTCTGTTGGCCTTTGACTCCTTGTGGGTTATTAACTATGTATTGTGCTTGGAATGCAGTTGAATGGAATTCAGGGTTTTAGAATTTGCTGGGCATGGGTCAGTTCCCAGACATTCCTGGTCTGTCTTCCCACTGTCCTGGTCAGTGCTTCAGAAGGTGAGCCCACAGACTTCAGTGCATTTGTGTTGTTACAGGTGACACTCTCCTCTGGAGAGTAGACACAAGATCGCTCTGCTAGACAATCCTGATTGATGACCAAGAGCCATTGTGTCTCTCTGCTTGAAAAAACTACTTACTCTGTGTATGTCATAGCTTTGTGTAGCTTTGTGTACCAGCACTGTGTGTGTACCTGCTGTAGGACAGTCACTCTGATTTGTTACTCTGATGTTTCTTATGGAGGTACATGGCACACACTTGGTTGCCTGTCTGTCTTTAATCTTGTGCTGTGTTTGGAGCAGAGCTGGACTGTGTATATGATCAGCCTGAGCAACATTTCACTCTGCCATTAGCTTTCCTAGACTTTAATGACCGTGCTGTTCCATCCAGATGTTCTTTCTGATGGGGAATAAGGAAAATTAGAGTTTAGGATACGCTAACAGACATTGAAAGCTCAAAGCCTTCAAAAGACCATGGGTCTAGGAGTGCACATGATCACTTCTACTGTGGAGTGACTTGCTCCCCAGAGACTAAGCTGTTCCTTGCCTGCTCATCACCTGTACTACATATGGCTGTATCTGGGAATGGACTGAGCCATCAGTTTTTCACTGAGAATTCTGGTTGGTGCTGCAACAAGCCAGCAGCTGAGATGAGCAGAGGATGAATAGGCATACAACACTGATTCATAGTTACTTCTCTGTTTGTAAAAACTTTAAAAAAAAAAATTATATGACTGGGCATGGTGGTGCATGCCTTTAATTCCAGCCCTCTGGAGGAAGAGGCAGGTGGATCTCTGTGAGTTTGAGGCCAGTTTGAGATCTACAAAGTGAATTCCAAGACAGCCAGGGCTGTTACTAAGAGATGCCCTGCCTAAAAATCTAAAATATTGTCGTTATTATTATTATTATTATTAATTTCATCCTCCAACTCTTAGTTATTGCATCTCCAGAGGTCATTGTTACAACTATTAGGAAGAAAGATACTTATGCATTACTTCCCAATGGACTGAATGCCTTTCCAAGAGAATACTTGTACATGATCAGTGAGCCATGCAGGGTGTTCAACATGAGCCCCTCCCTGTAACCCTACAGCTCTGGTACCAACCCTGGTAGGGGTCGTGCTTCACAGGTGACGCAACAGTGTCTTGTGGCAGGAAACACCTCTGAACATACTGTTCAACGTCTCTACTGTTTGCCCCATCACTCACAAAGAGAGCAGAACTCAGAGTCTGTGCCCTAGAAAGCAAGCCATTTCAGTTTAGTGTTCTTCTGTTTTTACAGGAGATTTTTTTTCCCCAGCATTTGCTGTCCCAGATTTAATTTAATGGACTATTTGCCCAATGGTGCCCTCACAGCCAAGGAGACTTAGGCTCTAGTCCCACCTCCAGTTGCTGTATTGCTGTCCGATCTGGCTTCCATGAGCAAGGCATTGCCCTGTTGGGGTCTCTTTTCATTCTCACCCTCTGTATGAAGGTTTAGGGAGGACATTCTGGCTTTACAATGTCTGGGACAGGGAGGACAGCCCTTAAGTGAACAAGGTGCTGAGGCAGTGTTTGTGGGGGTCTGCACAACATGCTGTGGCTCACTTTGGGGGCTCACTTGTCAAGTCTCTGCATAGCTCAGATAACACCGTACTCTGCTCTCTCTCCTTTCAGATGCCAGTATGGACAGAATAGCTTATGATGCTTATTCCTACCCATCACTTCCGAGACATTGAGCGGAAACCAGAGTACCTCCAGCCAGAGAAGTGCATCCCACCTCCCTTCCCTGGTCCTGCGGGAACCATGTGGTTTATTCGAGATGGCTGTGGCATCGCCTGTGCCATTGTTACCTGGTTTTTGGTCCTCTATGCGGAGTTTGTAGTCTTTTTTGTCATGCTGATTCCATCCCGAGACTACGTGTACAGCGTCATCAATGGAATTGTGTTCAACCTGCTGGCCTTCTTGGCCCTGGCTTCCCATTGCCGGGCTATGCTGACGGACCCCGTGAGTATGTCTGGGCTCGTTTTGACCAGCCCACACTCTTTCCTTCTGGCCCTGGCATGGCCATATCCCGCATGTTCCTCATGGATTTAGGAATGTTAAAAAGGGATAGCTAGGACTGGGCGTAAAAGTGAGCTGCCTTTTGTTAGCGTTTTTGGGACGCTGACCAGGGAATCGGGGCTATCGGAGCGTATGGGGGTAGGTTGAATGGCACTGTGTACACACTGCTGAATGTATTTGTTGAGCCTGCTGTGTCTGTGGTTAGCTGGGAAAACCCAGCCTCTGTTTGGAGGATGCAATCAGATAACCTTGGATGCTCAGAGCAGAAGGCATCCTAATGGATAGTGAAGAGACAGAGAGGACTGAGCTGGGTTGGCGTAATGGCACAGCCACATCCAGTTTCAGGATGAATTTAACTTTCACTTAGCTTGCACAAGATTCCTTTTTCCTAGGTTGGAGGGGGTGGCGCACACCTTTTGTCCCAGGGCGGCAGAGGCAGATAAATGCCCGTGAGTTTGAGGCCAGCCAGGGCTACATAATGAAGCATCTTGTCAGTAGCAAGGGAAAAGATTCCTCTTTTTTAGGGCAGTGGTGGCACATGCCTTTAATCCCAGCACTCTGGAGGCAGATGCAGGAGGCTGTCTGAGTTCAAGGTCAGCCTGTCCACAGAGCGAGTTCCTGGACAGCCAGGGCTGCACAGAGAAACTGTCTTAAAAAACCTAAAAAAAAAGAAAGATAGATAGAAGGAAAGAAAAAAAGATAGTTTCTTCTTTTCCTGAAAAGCTGGCCAGGCCTGTATGGCACCACAGCAGACACCTCTGAGTATCTGGGCAAATTTATTATTCCATTCGGGGACTTATATCAAGTAATATAGCAAGTGAGGCAAAAGCCACTGAACATTTCTTATACCTTGATATCAAGCTCTCTTGACTTCTCATTGTGTTGTATGGGAAATGCCCATGTGGGTAACTTGGTAAAACCCTCCTGTGGATCAACTGTTTTGGTATGTGGGTAGTAGCTGTTAAATTGAGAAATAGAAAGTTCTGCTAATGGCCACACATTCTCTTTCGGTGAGCACAGGAAAGCACGGCACAGACCATGGGACTGAGCCAATTCCCTTCTTGAAGGTGGACTTTTAATTCCTCCCAAGGAAAGGCAGTTTCCTGGCTCAATTACCTGTATGGCTAGTCCAGATAGAACCTCCTGAGGCCTCATATCCTGGGGCCAGTGGACTGGGGGTGATATTACCTACAGGAGAGTGGAGTTGATCACCACCTGAGGAAATGAAGCAATTGGCTGGTCTTGAAAGTGTCCCACATATAACAGTATTGAAGAGTTAAAGTAAACTAAGGATTTATTCAGAAATTTATATGGTGCCCTTGCTGTTGAAGACAGTGGAGGAAATGACATTGTACTCAGCTCACAGTTCAGTACTGGCTCTCTCATCAAGATGCCTCTGTTGGAAAGACGGGTGAGGTTAGCCCTGGCAGAGGAAGTGTAGCTCGCTGTGGACAGTCAATCTGAGGTTGATGGTAAGAGGTGGGGAACCTCTTGTGCAGAAAAGCAGGCAGTGGCTTCTCTAGGCAGTCAGTTGTTGGGATAGAGATTCCAAAGGAGAATCAAACTTACCTTTAGGGTCCGTGTGGTTATGGAAGAAGAAACATAGGAGAGGAAAGAGTACAGGCTCAAGAAGTTTTTATTTTGTTTTTTGTTTTTTTTCGAAACAGGGTCCCACTATATAGCTTTGGAACTTACTGTGTAGACCAAATTGGCCTCAAACTCAGAGATCTGCCTGTCTCTGCCTCCTAAGTGCTGGGATTAAAGGTGTGTGCCGCTGTGTCTGGCTATTAGAATTTTTTTATAATACTTTTATTAATAAGTTGACTTTCGTATAATGTATCTCAATAACACCCTCTTCCCATTCCTCTCTCATCCACTCTCCTGACCCTGTGCCCTGAAAACAGAAAGGAAGGAAGAAAGAAAGGGAAAGAAAGAAAGAAAGAAAGAAAGAAAGAAAGAAAGAAAGAAAGAAAGAAAGAAAGACAGACAGACAGACAAGGAAAGAAAGAACGAAAGAAGAAATTAAGTCCAGCTAGTGTGGCAGGAGCATGGAGCATGGCTGTCACCACAGTTCCTGGAGGCACAGGCTGCTCTGATGATTCATATTCTCCTGGCCCATACTAACCCAAGACCAAGCACAATGAAGTTTCAACCCAAAATTGGGCCTCACTGCCCAATCTCGCAGGCTCCAGGTTATCCTGCAGACACCAGGCATCATGCAGGCACTGGGCCAACCCATAGACTCAAGAAGTTTTAACTAAAGAGTGGTAGACCAGAGCATCACCAGAGAAGGATGGCTGTAGCAGCAGTGTGCAGGACTCTGCTAGGCACAGACGGGTGGGAGACAGTTGTGGTGACTGGATGCCAGCCTGCCCGAGGTTCCTTCCTGAGCAGCAGGTACAGCTGAGAGTAAGGCAGACAAACCTGCCTTCTGGAGCCTCATATTCCAGTGATACGTGTTGTAAGGACAGTAGAACAGCCATAGAAGGGTGTGATAGGCTTTAAAGGGGCACCTTGTTAGGCCTGGGTAATCCAAGGTGGCCTTTCCATGGTGATGTCATCGAAGCTGTCCTGAATGGCATGAAGCAGCAGACCAGGGCATGTGAAGATTTGTAGGCAGAAGAGAAAAGAGGTACAGGGGCCTGAGCTTGGAGTATGTGAATAAAGCGTAGTGAGCAGGAAGAGTGAAAAGAGATCATGCCAGACCTTGCAGGCTCCTCAAAGCCTTGGGGAGACAGGTATAATGGCCTTGGGCTTGTAGTGAGGTTCACATGGAACTTACAGAAGAATGAGACTAGAGGCATTGGCAGAGGCTTAGGCAAGACATGCACTAGCTTGGATCAAGGTATGAGCAGAGAAGTCGTTGGATTTCAAACGTATTTTAAGCCACTGATTCTTAAGTCTGGCTACACGGTAAAAATTCCTTGGAGAGTTTTTAAAAGTCTTGCCCTCAGAGGTTCCACTCTCATCAGTCTAGGGGAGGGGCAGAGCCTTAGGTATTGACATACTTGAAATGTCCCTGGGGCCCTGTAATAAACCAGGCCTGAGAAAAGCTGACAAATGGAGATTGATCACAAAGAAAACCTTTAGTCTGGGCAGGAACAACTATGGCTGGTGCCACTTGTTGCATGAGAAACTCTAGTGAAGAATAGGTTTAAGAGGCCAAATCAAAGCATCTCTAACACAATGTTAGGTGTGAGCAGAGATGTTAGGTAAGCAGTGGAAGCCAGTCAGGTTGGGGTGGGGTGGGGGAGTGGAAGACGGATGGATTCCTTGTCATATAGAAGGCATGTGAGGTTGGGTAGCTGGATGCTACCAGAAAGCTTCTGCTGGCACGTGGGCCGCCCTCACACACCTGACGTGCTCTCTGCTTATTGCATAGAAGCCTCTCCAGGGACCTCCTCAGGCAGTTCTCCAGACAGAACCTGGCTTTCACCTTGTTTTGTGGCTCAGCTTCCAATCGCAGGTAGCAGTCTTAAGTTTCTTTTCTGTTGCTGTGATACAGTGCCATGACCAAAGCAACTTGGGAGGAATTTATTTTAGCTCACAGTTCAGGTTATAGTCCGTCATAGAAGGAAAGTCAGTGCAGCAGATTCTTGAAGTATCCACCCACAGAGACGCAGAGACCAGTAAGTGAATGCACGTATGCTTGTGTTGAGCTCACTTTCTCCACTCTTATACAGTTCAGGACCCAAAAACAGGGAATGGTGCTGCCCACTTTGGCTGGGTCTTCCCACATCAATTAATGTAATTGTCTTAGTTAGGGTTTTATTGCTGTGAAGAGACATCATGACCACGGCAACTCTTATAAAGGCAAACATTTAATTGAGGCTGGCTGACACTTTAGAAGTTAAGTTCATTGTCATCATGGCAGGAATCATGGTGGCAAACAGGCAGACATGGTGCTGAAGAGGTAGCTGAGAGTTCTACATCCAGAAGGGCAGGCAGCAGGAAGAAAGAATGAGCCACAGGTCTGGGTTGAGCTTCTGCCACCAGTAACATACTTCCTCCAACAAGGCCACACCCCCTAAATAGTGTCACCTGCTATGGGCCTATGGGGGCCATTTTCATTCTCCCCCAAAGCCCCCAAACATGTGCAGAGGTCAAACAGATACAGACATTCCCACATTGAGACTCTGGTCCAGATGATTCAAGACTGTGGCGCTTACAATAAACCATCACAATAGACAGGAGCCACAGTCCTGAGCACCAGGTAGCTCTCCATAGATATAAATTAGGAACCTGTCGAATAGCTGCCATCAGTAAGGGAAGCATTTAAAGCATGTCCTGTGCATGAGCCCCATCACAGGCTCTTCATGCCTCTGCCTGAAGCACATGATGACTTATGCAAACCCATATGTAAAACAGTGAAATGGAGATGTAGAAGTGGGGCCTATAAGGCACCACCAGGGAACCCTGGCTTCTAGGAAGCAGTCTAGAGTGGAATTCAGATCTCAGGTCAAACACAAATCAACTAGGGGCTCCTTGTTAATCAGCGGGTGGATTCTGTTTCTAGCATGGAGTCATGGTGTGTTCTGAGGAGTTTCCTATTGGAAATGATATGATTTTTTTATGTCTCAGGAATTCATATTGTGCATAGTTTGGGGAAAACAGCTTATACTCTGAAGTTATAAACAATATTTACATTTATGTCATTTTGATTAACACTGACAGGGGTAGGAAGAAAAGGTATAGAGAAAGGGAGACAGGAGAAAAGGTGCCGTGGTCTCCCACTAGATAATTACTGTACTACTTCCAACTTGAACATTTTCACTCCAGGTGCAACACTAGAACAGTTCATCCATGATGGCTTTCTGAACCATGCAGCAGTTAGGTGTTGACTCCAGCATAGCCAGGGGCAGAGAGCACTTACTTCCAAGTGTATGAAAAGCAGAAATAGTACCCCTTGAAATTGAGGAAGGATAGGTCTGTCAACAGAGAGAGAGGACAGCTGAACCAAGAGGCACATGAATGCCTCACTCAGCCTCTGGGCTGGACATGTGTGATGAGAATAGGCAGTGCTGGTGCTTAGTCTCTCTGTGTGCTGTTCTTGCTCACTATGGGGTTGTGTGATGTCACCCACACTTTTCTATGTTCTGGAAGTCTGGAATGGTTCCATGTGAATTCATCCTGTGGTTATTCCCCCAGTTCCAGAGTGTATCATTGGATAGATATAATTAGAAGTTGGCAGGATTCCCACATTGGTTCTCTACTCTGTGGAATGAGGGCTATTATGGATGGAAAGGCAAAATGGAAGCCATTGGAGTTGCCTGTACCAGGGAAAATAGTGAACCAAAACCAAACTCCAGAGATTAGTGCCACTGTTAAGGACACAAAAGATACAGTAGTGGTTCCCACCACATCTCCCTTTAACTCTCCTATTTGGCCTGTGAAGAAGACAGATAGATCATGGAGAATGACAGTTGACGATTGAAAACTTAAACAGGTAGTGCCTCTGTTACAGCTGCTGTACCACATATGGTGTCCTTAATTGAGCCAGTTAGCACATCTCCTGGTATGTGGTATGCAACTATTGATCTAGCAAATCTAGTACCTATCTATAAGGACCCAGAAGCAATTTGCTTTCAGTTCGCAAGGCCAGCAGTATACTTTTACAGTTTTGCCTGAAAGATATATTAACTCTCCAGCCCTGTGTTATTACTTAGATAGAAGGGATCTTTATCTGTCTGTCTCTTCCACAAAATATCACACTGCTCCAAAATACTGTTGACATTACGCTAAGTGAACAGGAGGCAGCAACCACTTTGGACTTGTGGGAAACACATATGTGAACAAACACATATGTGAAATCAAAAGATAGGAAATATATCTAATCAAAATTCAAGGGCCTTCTATATCAGTGAAATTTCTAGGAGTCCTGTGATATTGGGCACATAGAGATAGATATTCCTTCTAGGGTGAAGGATAATTTACTGCACCTGGCCCCTCCTACCACCAAAAAAGAAGCCGTGTATAGTAGGCCTATTTGATTCTGGAGACAGCACATTCTTCACTAGGTGTGTTACTTGGGCTCCTTCCTATTCTAAGTGACTCAGAAAGCTGGTAGCTTTGAGTGGGGCCTGTAATAGGAGAAGGCTCTTCAACAGATCCAGGCTACTATGTAAGCTATTCTACCACTTGGGTCATAGGATCCAGTAGACCCAATGGTAATTGAGGTGTCAGCGGCAGGTGGGGGTGCTGTTGGAGCCTTGGCAGGCCCCCATTGGTGAATCACAGAGGAGACCTTTGGGATTTTGGAGCAAGGCTCTACCATTCTCTACAGACAACTGTTTTCCCTTTGAGAGACAGCTCTTGGCCTGCGATTGGGCCTTAGTAGAAACTGAATGTTTGATAGTATACTACCAGTTTATCATGTAATCAAAACTGCCCATCATGAGGCTGGGTATTATCTGACTTCCCAAGTCATAAAGTAGGACAAGTACAGCAGCAATCCATTATCAAATGGAAGTGGTATGTTTGTTATTATGCCCAAGCAGGTCCTGGGGCACAAGCAAGTTACATGAAGAAGTTCCCCAAATGCCTTGGCTTCTAGAGGAGGCACCCTTGAAGACAGCCAGGAATTGGGAACTCTTCCTATCTTGGAGCCCTTCCTATCCCTCACCCCCCCTGCTTTCTTCTCCTCTTCCTTTCCAGCTCCAGATACACTCTGGTTCTGCATTTTGGGACAGTGTCTTTCCCAGAAGACTGAAAACTGAGGCCCAGTCCCCTCTGCCAGGAAGTTCGAAGCCACATATTGCACACTTGCCACAATTGCATGACTCCTGTGGAGTCATTTCTGCCTCTCCTTTCCTCAGGCCTAATTTATTAACCCCATAAATTATTTCAAATCTAAGAACTAAGGAATGATGTAATATAAATCTCAATTTGACCACACTACTAAAGAAACGAATTAATCTGTCTGCCTGCCAGTGCCCACCTTCAAGTGCCACCCTATGAACACTCTCTGCTGAAAACCAACCTCTGAGACTGTCTCAGACCACTGTAGTCTCCACTGCCCAAGTCATCCGTGGACGCATTGGGGGCCAATTTAATTTACCTAGTATCTTTTGTGAAAACTATCCTAGTGTGTTTTCTTAGCTGGGTGGTTTGACGTCCTCTTTGTGTCAAAAAGCTCTATCTTCCTTCCTCTGAACAATCTGTAAGACCAGAGGAAAGCTCTCCTTGCTCTAGAGAGGGGAAAGGAATCTTACCTTTGTGTCACCTACCTCCAACCTTTGTGTGCAAATAGTGGCCATCCTTTTCCTGTGGGTGCTAGCTGTGAGAGGGCTGGGTCCTCTAGCTAGCTGTGAGAGGGTCTGCCCAGACCCAGTGGAATGTATATGATATAACAGTACCTCTCATTCCTCTTGCTGCAAGTGGACAGCAATGCCATGCTCTTGATGTCATTTGAAAGAGTCATTGGTGCATGTTTTTTTCTTTTTTGGTGTTTTTATTATTTTTAATTATGTGTATGTATGTATATATGTCTAAGTGACTACACTTTATGTGTATGTATGTATGTCTAAATAGGTATATGCACTTTTGTGCCAGTGTCTGTGGAAGACAGAGGTGTTGGATTACCCTTGGAGCTGGAGTTATAGGTGGTGTGAGCCACCTCACGTGGGTGCTGAACTCAGGTCTTCTGAAAAGCAACAAGTATTTTTAACCACTGAGCCACCTTTCCAACCCCGTTTCTTTCCCTTCCCTTCTCTTTCTTTTCTTTTCTTTTTTGCAACACGCTCTCACTATATAGCCCTGGCAGGCCTGGAACTCTATGTAGACTGGGCTGGTTTTGAAATCATAGAATTCCACCCGTCTCTGTACCACCCTGACCTGCCTCTGCTGCTGCTATGCCAATCTCTTTGTTTTTGTCTCTTTGTTTTCTAGACACGGTTTCTCTGTGTAACAGTGTTGGCTAGCCTGAAACTCACAGAGATCCCCCTGCCTCTGCTTCCCTAATGCTGGGATTAAAGGCATGAGCCACCACTGTCCAGCTAAATTCAGTCTCTTGTTGGGAGTTTCTTGTCTCCATTGTTTTTCTTTTGTGTGCCCTATTCTAGAAATTATTGAAACAAGCCTTATTGTCTTGTTTTAATACTCATATCCGTGTATTGCTATACAGTCATTGATAATAGAGTGTGATAGATAGCATCAAAGCAATAAAGGAAAGAAAGCTTTTCCAAGTTTCATAGTAGAGCTACCTGATAAATGTGTTTATGTCTTGACTGTTTGCCTGGGCTTGGATTCTCAATTTGCTGCCCCTTAACCACACTGTCTTGGGAGTTGTCTGACTCTGCTCCACTCACTTCTGCTATAAAATGAGGAATCACATAGTCTCTCCCTCATAGATTATTGTCAGAATTAACTGGAAAAATGCTTTCAGTCACAAAGCATTTGGAACTGTACCAGGACTATATACACACTCAATAAATGTCTGTTTTATCATTAGTATTTGGCTTGTGTGTATTGAATGCAAGCCTCATGCCAGGCCCTGAACAATTTGCTAGGCTATAGGTTGAAAGACATTGTTCTGTCCTCACCGGAGGCTAGCAAGTCCTTGGCTAGGGCTGGCTCCGATGGCTGGGCAGATGGGGTCTTGCCCTGATGGGAAGAGTCTTCTGGGAGGTTTATGCAATTAGAAGCACACCAGAGAGGCACACTTTCAGAGAGACTCACATCATCAGCTGACTAATAAACAGTGAGAATACTGCATGGGGCTCTGGCTGCCCTTACAAAGGGGCAGACCTGTGTGGGTTCTCTAAGGCTTACCAAAAGTGCTGGGGCTGGTACTTTCCCCAGGCACTTGGCTGCCTCACTGTACCTGTGCAGCTATGTACCCTTCAGTTCCCAACATAGCCTCTATTTCCAGTGCAGGAAAACTGTTGCTTGGCCAGTGTCTGCAGTCACTTTAGCTGGAGTCTGTTCCCTGTGAAGCATCTCTTTGGCAAAAGCAAACCACAACTTGCATGCATCTCGGCATTTCTTAAGTGTTTTTTCCCTTCCTAAAATTCTTCGTAGAATAGATCCTGACTGCCTCGCTGGCCTTTTGCAGTTTGTCAGTCTCAATGAGGGGTGGAGGGATGTGGGACCTGTGTGAAGCCCTCCTCTACACGCTCTGGATCTGGTTATAGCTGCTGTGCAGCATAGGTATCTAGGCTTGGTCCTCACTGTCTGCACAGCAATGTTACTTAGGGTCTGGGCTCACTGTAGCACTCTAGTACTGTGGTTTCAGTGTTGACGCTGCTTAAGTTGGTGTTCTGTCTGTGCCCTTCTGTTCAGATGGGTGCAGAGTCCAAACAGACTACAGAAACAGAGTACCAAGTATTTGTGCATTACTGGCATGGAATAGCATGTCAGATACTCCAGTGCCATGACTCCTGTCACTGAGTACAGAATACCCATTCTTCAGAGTAGTCACACAGGTACAAAGTAAAGCACAGCAGAACCCACTGAGTGTCAAACAGCATGCTTTGGCATGGGAGAGGTGGGCTATGGGATACGGCGCTCACCAGTGGACTCTCCCAAAGGCAGTGCTCTTTCCAGCAATCATAATAGTCAGGGAGCCAAATTACTACTGTGGATTCCCAGGGGAAAGAATGGATCAACAAGAAAAATCTTGGCAAATGAAAGAAAAAAGTTAATCATGGGATAAGACAGTGTGGCCTAGTAGCAGTTCCTTGGGAAATTTCTTTCTGTATTGAAGTGATCTGGAGCACAGAGCCCATTTGTGTGGGCTTTGACATAATTGCCTCCATTACAGAGTGCCAGTTGACACCAATGCCTTTCCTCTTCTCTTAGGGGGCAGTGCCCAAAGGAAATGCCACTAAAGAGTTCATCGAGAGCCTTCAGCTAAAGCCTGGGCAGGTGGTGTACAAGTGTCCCAAGTGCTGCAGCATAAAGCCCGACCGGGCCCACCACTGCAGGTACCGTGAACTCTCCACAGCACCAGGCCAGTACCTGGACTTCGTGTGTCCCACCCAGGCAAGGAGTGACCACTAGGGTGAAAAAGTCATTTGACTGGGTGAGGGACTTCTGATGCAGCCTAGTTTCAGTGTCTGCAAGGTCAAGGGATTTCCCAACATCTCTCAGGTTTTCCTTGAAGCCACACTCGCAGAACTTGTGACAAGTACAACTCTTGAGCCTATTTTCCCTCTCAGCTGTTAAGAGTGTTCTCTTTGTATTGTCAAGGTTCTTTGTTGAGTTTTCTTAATGAGAAGACATCTAGCTAAAAATAGCACTTTCTCATTACAAGGGATCTATAAATGGCAATTTACAGAGACCCAGAATGTCATTTGGTCCCTTTTACAACGTGCTATATGTTTAGACTGAGGAGGGTTTGGAGGAATGAGCTTTGCTAGCCTGTGCATGAGTGAGAGGTTGCTGAGTGGCTGAAAGGTCTGTCCTGTCAACCTCAGAGAAAGGCTCTGTCTTTGTCACCCAGATGTCAGTCAGCTCCTCAGTCCCTGCTGTGTTTCAGGAACCTCAGTCTGCCCTCTCTCCTCATCACCAATCTTATTTCCATCTTCATGGCCACCCATGGAGATTAGGTACTGTTAGATGGATGATGTCCTGGATGAGGAAGTTAAGCCTCATGGTGTCGAGTGACTGCTTAAGGTCTCACAGCAAGTGAATAATTGACAGGTCTAGATCCTGCCCACTCTGACCCCAGGTCCTGGTACGGCTCTGGCTCTACCTAGAACTCCAATTTGAAGGTGACTTATACAATGGCAACTGTCTAAGTGAGAAGCTTTGTTCTTTCCTGAGAACTTCTATCCTGGGTCAACTTGCCTCTGAGGTCTGTTGAGGCTTGCTTCTTGTGCCTGAGACGGCATTTAGGGGTGGAGGCCTGACCTTGAAGCTGGAGAGGTTAGAGTCCAGTGCAGTTCTTGGCCAAGTCTATGTCTCTCTGGGGCATGCTTCCCCTCTGTAAACAGGGGGTGGTCCCTTCCTCACTGTGAGGATTAAGTGTAAACAGCTGTGAGTCGCTAGCAGTAAGTAGAAGCTCCTAGCAAAGGGGAACCATGTGTAAGGGGTTAGAGAAGCATGTGTTAGAGATGTTAAAGGCTGGGCCAGAAACCAGAGGGCTAACTTTGCAGGAAACAGCTCTCACACCGTCACAGTGGTTCTTTTCTTTTTCTTCTCTCTGGCCCATCACCCGGTGTTTTCTTTACGCCAGCTACCATGCCTCTTCACCTCCTTCCCAGAGTGATCTAAAGGGGGCGTCCAAGTGCTAGTAATTAAGCAGTTTGAGCAAAGCAGGAGCTGCTGGTTCAGAGTAACCTAGTGAGGATGCTGAATTGCCTGGTTCTACCCCAGAAAATATGCAACTGCTATTTTGTGATGGTGCATGGTAGCCCAGGCTATCCCAGAACCCTGGTTAGAAGAAGCAGAGTCACTAAAACATGACATAGATTGGGTTTCTTGATGGTCCGTTAGCCCAGAGGCTGCGACCTGGTCCTGGTTAGAGAAAGCTGTGTATGTCTTGTCCTTGGGTAAAGGTCCAACATGCCCCTCTTTCTGTACCCCTACTCTTCGTAGAGTCTGTAGGGGTTGGTATTGTCTCCGTTCTCAGAGCTCTGATGGGGGTCTTAGCTACACACAGACCTACCATCTAGAGTATGCATTCCAGCCCTGCATCTGCAGGTGGGCCTTTTCCTCTAACCCCAGGCTGTTTTCATTCTGCTGGAGTCTTCCCATTTATTTGTGAGGACCAGGGAAGTGTGTGGAAACTCTGTAGGAACATATGCTAATGTAGAGCCAAAGCCTTGGGTTTATATAATGGGGTCCCAGGGGAGGCAAAGACTAGCCTTGGCTGGGCCTCACACCCTATCCTCCCAATTATCCACACCCCCCCACACACACACACACATACATTGAAGCTGAACGCTCATCAACTTCCTAGAACCCTCCTCTTGTGGCTTAGTCTTCCAGTCCTCACAGTCCTCACCAAACACATCTTTATGTGACCTGGTACTCACCTGAGTAACAGGATGATGGTCCAAGCTGATTTGGAGGACCTGTTTCTTCACCTAAACACAAAATGGAGTTCTGCCCTCTCATCCCTGTTATGTTCTTTTCTTGGCTGTACTGTCTCTTCAGAGCTGTTGAAGGCTAGGGTATAGGATGCTGTTAGTTTGCCTACAATTTCATCAGTCAGTGAGATGTGTAACGAAAAACTTACATATGAAGCCATGGCTCCCTGGGTCTCTAGCCCTACTCCATTGTGGTTCCACCCATTTTCTAGACCTGCATTTTATCTTGTCTGAGCTCTAGTCTAAACTTACAGACCCAGCCAGGCTAAGTCCTGGGCTCAACTCTAGCTTATAATAGTGGACTGGAAATAGCCCTAAGCCCAGAGTCCCTCCAGCCCAGCAGGGCAGGCATACTTGTGCACCATGACAGTGAGGTAAGACAAGGAGAGATGCAATTCCTGTGGGACATGCTTGTGTCTCCAGTGCTGGTCCAGCACTCAAGATTGGTAAGAGAAATTTTGCTAGCTCCTTAAAGGCTACACACCAAAGATAGGTCCTTGTGCTGCCTGGAGATAGAACACAACCCAAGAGTGGATGTGTTAATGCATATAAGCCAAAGAATTTGTCAATGTCTTCTAAGATTTGGGTGCTGAAAAGTGGCAAGGAAGTGGTTGAAAGAAGGGAAGAGAAGCATTGGTTTTAAAATAATGATATAGAAGATAGAATGAACAAGGGGAGTGTAGAAGGCACAGCACCAGAAAATACTTCCATATAGAACATTGGTGTGTTTAGTGACATGCTTCACCCTCAGTCTCTACAGTGTTGGGCCCTGCCTGCTTTGCATGAAGCGGTCTGACTCAAGAGGAAGAGAAGGGCAGCTTTGGCACTTCATATCCTTGAAAAGGAACAGGAAACATTTTGGACCCACCCGCTTATGCAACTCTCAAGGGCCAAAGTCACTTTCCCTGCTCCCTCAAGCATGTGTTTGTCTGACCTGGTTACCCAGAGCACCTTAGGCACTCGTGAAACCCAGCTTCCTGCTCTTCCACACCTGGTCTCTTCAGAGTGTGAAGGATGTCTTTGCTATAAAAACTTGTTTTAAAATCTCCTTATCCTCCAGAGCCAGAGGCCACTTGGTTCCTCTCTACAACAGAGCCCTCTGTGACTCAAACATGCACTTCAAAACCTCCCTAGAAATAAGTAGGGTAGAAGAGGGCCTGCTTAGGAGCCTAGGCAAGGAGTGGCTACTCTCAGGCATTTAAATGTTCCTCAGATGAGAAGGGAATTAAGGACACCAGAGCTCACTGTATGAGGAAGGTAGGCCCATAAGATAAGAAATAGGATGTGTTGAGTGACTCCATCCACGGGAAACATAAGCCTGGCACACAGTGAGCAGACCATTCTACACTACTTGTCTGCTTTAAAATTGTGTATTGGCAGGCAAGCCAGAGTTACAACAGAGAAAACCCTGTCTCAAAACAAAACAAAACAAAAATTGTATATGGGATGGCCAGGCATGGTGACACATTCCTTTAATCTTAGCACTCTGGAGGCAAAGGCAGGTAGATCTCGTGAGTTTGAGGCCAGCCTGGACTACAGAGCAAGTTTCAGCCAGGGTTATACAGGGAAACATTGTCTTGAAAAAACAAAAAAAAAGTGTTTACCAATGTGTCATGTACATAATTCTTGTATGTTTTCATGTGTATTTTTAGAACTGGTAACAGAAGGGGCAGAGCAGACAGACCTGCTATAGAGTTGCTGGTACTGACTGTTTCCTTCCACATCCATGTTAGACCTCCTTTTCCTTTCCTTGTCTTGTCTTCCTGCTCTTGGAGATGATGGATTAGGCTAGTGTTTCTGAATAGTGCCTGTTGGCAGCATGCCTGTATCATGAGAGGCCTTTGGAGTGATGGGGAAGAGCAAGGGTAGAGCCCACCACTGTGACTTAATGTAGCCTAGCAGATCTGCATCTGCCAAGCTCCTACAGTTCCTGCACCTTGAAAAAGTATACTCCATTCTTCTAGTGCTTGGTAGAGCTTCAGGAACTTCTGCCAGCCTTTTTCCCCCCTGCTCTGTACCCTATCCTACAGTAACATTTTCCAAACTCATCTCACTTGGCCTCCTCAGGAAACTCAGCTCTAAGTTTCAAACTCATCTCACTTGGCCTCCTCAGGAAACTCAGCTCTAAGTTTCAAACTCATCTCACTTGGCCTCCTCAGGAAACTCAGCTCTAAGTTTCATGAGGCTTCAGAACAGCCTCTTACTGGGCCAGTTCTAACCTATTAACGTGTGCAGATGCCTTGGAAGCAAATGTTCTGAATGCCTTGGAAGCAAATGTTTGGGGAATGACTTGACCCTGGAGGTTTGATTACCTTCCAGACCTCTTGCAGCACAAACCCAGTACAAGTACTGCTGATGCTCAGAGGTATGGAGTGGGAGCCACATCTCTGGTGTTCCCCCGGGCCACCCCAGTACCTGCTGGTTTGTTACTTGCGTAGTGGTTTTCAAACTGTATATGATGATAATCCTTGCTAAAGGTCTGAATTACGGGTTATTTCAGTGTTTGTAAGCGGTGCATTCGCAAGATGGACCACCACTGTCCTTGGGTCAACAACTGTGTCGGCGAGAACAACCAGAAGTACTTTGTCCTGTTTACAGTAAGTCAGCCTCTGAATTCTGCCCTGCCTCCATAAGGCAATGCAACTCATTTGTTCCTTGGGAAATCTCAGCACTCTTAGCAATCTTTGCAGCTGTTGAGAACACTGTCTGCCCGTGTGGCTCTCCGCCTTCTCACTCTGGATCTCTCTGGCTCAACAGTGTCACTTGAGCATATAGAAAGCTGATTTGGTTTGGCTAGCTGGAGGCAAATGCTATGTCCTGGGTACCCCTCAAGCATTAGGTCCCCATAGCTGAAGAAGGCAGTATTGCTGGTGACCTCAAACTCTGAGCTGCAGGTAGGTGGAGAATAGTTGGTACTCTGACCTTTTAAGTTAGAAGCAGCTACAGGATTTATATGCCTCACACAGCCCAAGTCATGCTGTGTGTCTGTTCTGGTTCCATGTATTCTTAGAGGATGGCTGATAACCTCCCACTCAAAACAAGAAGTAGGGGGTCTGTGGGTTGGAGGAGTCCTAACCCTAACCTTTCTAGCCAGAGATTTCCCTGGTCAAGTTGCAGTCTAGCAAAGTGTTTCTGTAGAGCATGTTCTGAGTAGCCTGCTCAAGGAGACTGCAAACTTAGGAGATGCTCCCAACAATGGCTCAGCACTGCTTTCCTGTTTCAGATGTACATAGCTCTCATTTCCTTGCACGCCCTCATCATGGTGGGATTCCACTTCCTGCATTGCTTTGAAGAAGACTGGACAAGTAAGTATGCCCAGGGTTTCTCTTCCTGATTTAAAGAGGGCATAGGATCTGAATGGGGCAGGGGCCTCTATTCCCTTTACAGTATAGGCCCAGCCTCATTTTATTAGATCTTCTGAAAACCTATAAACTGATAAGGTCCTAAGAGGCACAAATCTTTCTTCATGACAAAAAAGCAGCCCCTTCAAGTTAGGCAGGCAACATAGTACATTGGATAAGCACCAGACTGTTCCAAGAGAGTACAGGTCTCAAGTAAGCAGAGGCCAGGCCTTTGAGGATGGCAGGGGGAGAGACCTTGGGTCTGAAAGGTACTTGTTTTACTCTTTTCACTGCTGGGGGTGGAACCAATGCCTACACCTAACAAGATCTCTTCCCCTAAGCAACATCCCAGCTCTAAACAGGGCACTGTAAATTAAGGTCATTTTACCCTAATCTCCCAGGATCTATTTTTAACTTTTTGCCTAGGGCAGCGGTTCTCATCCTGTGGGTCACGACCCCTTTGGGGGTTGAATAACCCCTTGGGGGGTGGGTAGCCTAAGGACATCTGCATATCAGATATTTACATTATGATCCATAATAGTAAAAGAATTACAGTTACAAAGTAGCAATGAAAATAATTTTATGGTTAGGGGTCATTACTACACGAAGAACTGTATTAAAGGGTCACAGTATTAGGAAGGTTGAGAACCACTGGCATAGATGATTTTTAACTTTGTATTTTTTTGCATAGTAGTTATTTTCAGATGCTTGTCTTGATAATACTAACTTAGAATAAGATTGTAGACACTGTCTCCTTGCTTCACAAGTATTCCGTTTAAATGTGCAGCTACTGAGGAAGGGAGTTCAGCCAGAAGATTGCCATAATACCAAGGGAGAAACTTGTGGGAGAACAAAAAATAATAAGCAGCCACATGCTGGGCGGTATCTTTCACATTCAGAGTCTGCAAGGCAGATGTCCTGAGCAGGGACCCTTTTCCAGTCTGCCATTGACGAGTTCCCTCTTCCTTCCACATCTGCACCATTGTTCTCTCTGTGCCCACCGTGGTTCTGAGAGGTGGGCAGAGGCAAGCAGTATACCATCTGCAGACCTGAGTGAGTCCAACTAGCTCCTGCTCGTTTGGTGAACATTCTGGGTGCCCCTCTGTTAGGCCCTGCCAATCCAGGTCAATTCTGGTATGGCCTTGGCAACTTGTTAGGGTATCCAACGAGGTTATTTTATTATTACAAACCTCTCTCCTGTTAGGTTAACTGTGGGCAATGAAAGCATAACCCAGACTGTCAGAGAGGTGACTGATTGTCTTTGCTTTGTGGTGGCGTCGTAAGATTGTCAGAGTCCTCTAGGAGCCAGGCAGTTTGCAGGCAGTTTTCGAGCAATGCTTTGTTTTGACCCTAGAAATCCCAGATGGGAGAATGCTCCTCACTTCTAGATGATAAAAGCTGGGGTCAGAGTGTAAGCGTGGTCCCAAGACCTCTAACCTGAAACAAAGCCCTGCAGTTCAAACCTTGGTGTCAGTCAGACCTTTTGAGCTTGTCTGCTGCCTCCAATGCCCAGGATTTTCCCAGCCAAACTCCTAATGGAATGGACTCCAGACAACCATTCCAGCAGCAAGGCTGGAAATTGCCAGTGGGTGATAGTTAATGTCACCCTTGCTTGGCTCTGGTTAAGCCGTCGAGCCCGTGATAGATTTTGTATGAGGGCTCAAGGAGCTGTGCCCCAGGACTCAACGAACAGTAGGGAAGTTCAACATTCCTTGGGCCTGGCTCCTGTCATTTTTGGAATCCCCAGGGCCTGGAGCAAGAAGGGAAGGAAGTGGAGAGCTTCCCTGGCTCTGCCCCTAGCAACAGGGCAGCTGAGAAGTGTGTGACACACCACACCCCACAGCTGGAGTGAGCTGCACAGATGTTCTGCTATCACTTCTTATTCGTTTCCCTGTACTGAAGGGAAAGTGCATCTCAGGATGCCCAAGCCTTTTGCCCAGAGACCTATGGTCAGGCACCATTCTGAGATGATTGTACGACAGTGAGAGAAGTAGCTGTAGTGGGAGAGGCAGGTGTCAGGTAAGGAGAGAAAGCGGCAATTTCATACGGAAGGGAGGGGAAAGCAGGCTAGGGCCGAACGTTAGGGCCATCATAGTTAGCTCATGACCAGGCTCTTGCCCCTTATCTGTGTCTGTCAGACTTGAGCCCTACTTCTTCCCAGCACCCTTCACCACTCAAGCAGGTAGTCGTGATCACCCACAACCAGCTCCTCAGGCCAGTGGGCTGCCAAGACCAAGTTTTGCCCAGCTAGACATCAAGTAGAGAATTTACCAGTTCCAGCTACACAGGCATCAGGCACACAAATGGTAGACAGATCCCCACACACATGAGAAATAAAATAAAAAAGAAGAGAATTCATATGAAGGTATAAGTTCCAGGAAAGCCACAGAAGAGGACGGCATTTCAGATGAGGCACTCCATACCAACTTCCCCAGCAAGCGCATGTGTGCGCACGCGCGTGCACACACACACACTGTGTTTGGTGTCATTCCCTGTTCATTCCCACATCCCACCTCCCGAGATCATCAAGACTCGTGCAGTCTCTCCAGCAGTGGAAGCAGGCTTGACCTGCACAAGCCAAACAAAGGCTTGCACACATCAACAGTGCTGTTGCTGAGCCAAGCGTATCACATGTGTGGCCCAGTTCCCTTTCCCTGTTCAAGCACTGTCTCCCGCAGCACCTTAGAGCACTGGATGTTTGAGTTATACTTGTTCAGACAGAGGAATACACTGCTCAGAGACGGCACTTGTAGTCACGTCGCTGCTTTACCATGGAGGGCAAATGCATGCCTGGGGCCACCCAACCACGAGCAGAACAGTAAAGCTACAATGAGAGACTGATAGTCTCAATTACACAGATGTTCTGGCAGGAAGGGGCATTTCCATGCATTGGTCAGGCCACTCCTTGACAAGTAACCTGCTTTCAAGTCCGTTCCCAAACCAGGTTCTCCTCTGGACCTCCCCTAGTCTCTTACCTGGGACCCACCCATGGGGTGGGGGTGGGGACTCCTGCACTTGTATCTCTCCTCTGTGCTCTCTAGGGAGAGGTGGCGTCTCCTGAGGTGTCATGAAGCCAAATAGGCTTCTTCTCAGTTAGCCACTATGTGGCCTGAGAGTAATGAGCTGGGGTGTACTAGTTAGGGAAAAGGAATTCCCACTGGGCCCAGTCTCTTGGGGCTTCTTGAGGAAGTAAGAGGTAGAAAGGATAGGACCTGAAAGCAGGGTGGGAGATTGGCAGGGTAGACCAAGGAGCTGTACAGCCATTACAACCCCATGCTGCTTTCCTTTCAGAGTGCAGCTCTTTCTCGCCACCCACCACGGTCATCCTGCTCATCTTGCTGTGCTTTGAGGCACTGCTCTTCCTCATTTTCACTTCAGTGATGTTTGGGACCCAAGTGCACTCCATCTGCACAGATGAGACGGTAAGCAGGGTGCCTACCTCCTCTAACCTGGGGATCCGGGTCAGGTGTCAGACCTGAGGGCTCAGGGTACAGGGCACAGGGCCTTCTGCTCGTTCCAGAGACCTTGGTCATGTGTATGTAGGTTCAGCTAGTCCCGTAGGAATGGCCCTGCTTACAGCCTAAGCCAGAAGGTTGCCTTTAACATAATTCCTTCTTTATTACACATTGTGCCCTGTCAAGCATTCTGCCACACTCTTGTCCTTCCCAGCAGGACTTCTAGACATCAGCTTCTAGAGCTAATATCATGACAAGATCCAGGAGACAGGTCTACTTTGAGTTTCCCAGGGTAGCACATTCTAGTCCTTGCCCATCCCAAGGTAGGGTCCTCCTACCCATTCACCTCATGTCCTACAGCCAATCCTGGCCTTCCCAAGACATCCAGGAGCCTTGAAGTAGCTGTGATGTAACATATCTTGACCTTTGTGCTTTGAGTCCTGGAAGATGGAGTAGGCAGCACTTTGCCCTGAATGTGCAGAAGAATCATGAGGACCTGGGTCCAACCTCTTGCTTGCTCCTGGCTTTCTGAGTGCTGCCCACCCACCTCCCCAGATAGAAGCTTTCAGCTGTGGCCTAGGGGCTGCATGCTCTTCTTTAACCAGTTTTAGATGGAGGACAGCCTCTTCCATGGCTTCAGGTACTCTTGCTCTTCGGGCCTAGAAGTAGAGAGGGGACAGTGCTGCCCACTGACAGAGTGCCACTGTATGCTCTAGGTGGTTCCTGGAGCTGTCAGAGGTTGGGGCTTTAGCCACTGTGTTTCATTTAGAAGATTTCATGTCATTGCAAAAGGTTTCGTAAACATAGTAGCCTTGGTGTATACTCACCTGTTTATCCAGATGGGGGCTAGCTACTATAGGGAACCCAAAAGTGACTGACAGGCCCTACCCATTTGGGGAGCACTTCTGGGAGCAGAAGGTAAACTGACAGTCTGGTCCTAGTTGTTCTTCCTCCTCAGGACCATCCCTAAGGGGAATTGTGTTGGAAAGGAGCAAAAGGCCTGGGGTTCATGGGGAGAGCATCATCCCCCTTAACTGATGTCCTCCCAGGTTCCTGAGCTGTGAGAAAAACATGGGCTGTCCCCACCCCCTTCTCAGCAGAGACAGACAGCCCTGAGCTCTGCTGCTCTCAGCTCAGCAGCTCTATTTGAAGGAGGGAAAGGAAAGTCTCTTCCTAGCCCCTGTTTTTCTCCCTGAGATTTGACAGGGGAAGTGGCACAAGCTGTGAGAACTGCTGTCTTGGCCTCCATGCTCCTCCCTGAGGGAGCTCAGGGAAGACCCTCCTCACCATGACTGAGGCTGTGAGCCACTCTCCCTCTAACCTGCACTAATTCCCTTTCTTCCTCTTGTGATTCTCCTCTCACCAGCTGCCTCTCGCCCTCTCGCTGTGCCTCTGACCCGCTGGGCTGGCGACACAGCACCAGAGCAGTCACTTCATCTGCTGCTTTTTTTTTTTTTTTGTCTGCAAAGTAGTCATTCAGCTCTCCTGTGCGTCTTTCCCACGCCAGCAGCCACCAGTGGTTGTCAGAATTTCAAGTTCCTGCACCAAACTCTTTACACTCACAGGTGCCTCAGAGCACTTCTTGACCCAGGAGGACTCAGGTCTGGCGTGTAGACCATTGACTAGACACAGAGTCAGCCTTATTTGCAGCAGTGGCCCAGGCGCCTGCTGAGAGCTCATGTCCCTTCCTTCTCAGGGGCTCGTAACGTGTGCCCCCCAGCAGCCCCTTTTAGTGATGCTTCTTATGAGAGATGGAAGAAAGCTGCACCACGTAGGTAGCTTTACTGCTTTGGAAAAGCAGCATTGGCTCTGGTCTCCCGAGGCATGTGGACATCCCTCCCAAAACTGCAGCCGTGGCGTGCTTGACTGAAAGTATGATTGTTCTTGTTTTCAGGGAATAGAACAATTGAAAAAGGAAGAGCGAAGATGGGCTAAAAAAACAAAGTGGATGAACATGAAAGCTGTTTTTGGCCACCCTTTCTCTCTGGGCTGGGCCAGCCCCTTTGCCACGCCAGACCAAGGGAAGGCAGACCCGTACCAGTATGTGGTCTGAAGGACCCCCTGACCAGCATTGCCACTCAGACCACATCACGGCACCATCCCATCTGCTCTCGTGAATGTTTAGGCCAAAAGCAAAACAAAATGACTACTCTTAAAACTTTTTTATGTCTCCAGAAAAATGGCTGAGCATTGCAGAGAAAAAAAAAAAGTCCCCATGTTTTATTTTTTAAAAAAAAATCATCTTTTCAATTTTTTGATGACTGAAGCTGCTCTTTTTCCTTTTAAAATCACCTTTCTGGCCTCTGTCTCCTCTCTGCTGTCTGTCAGCATGACTAACGTCACGGGTGCTGCCCAGGCCCTGCCCCTTCTACTAATCAAATGCCCCCGATGCTATGCGTGGATGAACTAGTCCAGTAGGAAAGCCAGGAGGGCCCTGACCTCCTGCCCACAAGGCAGCACTGGCACCCACAGGACTCAGAACCTCATCGAAGATGATGCTGGCCCCTTGAGGCTTAAGAATGGCAAGATTGGGGCTGGAGCCTTCAGAGGGGCCCTTGGTGCAGCAGTCTCCTGCCCAAGTGGACAAAGTCTGCCTCATTCTCAAAATTGATTGCCAGCCTTGTACTTGATGGGCATGGGTGTACAGAATGATTTGGAGGAGGTGGAAGAGGTAAAGGGGTTTTTGTATTCTGAATCAGAGATTATGTCCCTCTGGCTTTTTGGAAGACTATGAAGGAGAGGTGTTTCTAGTTCAAAAATGCCTTACACAATCACAAGAAGAAAAACACAATTTCAGGCAAGCTACATTTCCCTGTGTCACAACTGCTTCCTACCCCAGTTTCCGTCCTTTCCTAGCAAGATGTCAGTCAAGCTGTGTTCATTCTGAGGGAAACAGGCCAGCTATCAAGATCATTTCATCTTTAAGTCTGATGGGCATACTTTCTGGACTTTAAAGCCCTCCAAATGTGCACAGACCTATGTTTAGCCTGGGAAGGGGTTGTAGATGTTAGGCAACATTCTTAGAGTTGCCAGGTAGCCTCCCCTCACCTGCTTCCTCAGCCCACCACACAGACTAGCTTTTCTATCAGGAGGTACTTCCTATGCAGAGTCTTACAGAAAAGAGCTGGTCTTGAGCTGGGGAAGGACCAGGGGAGATAGGAGGTGCTGAGAGAAGACTACTCTTGAACACTACAGCCCATCTGGACCCTGAGCACCGTGAAGTCCTCCACACCAGTGGGCTTTAAAGCAATCACCACAAAACTCCCTTTTTAGCTTTTGCTTGGGGTGGAGGGTGGGGATATGTTTTTTCACTCTAGTCCTGGGTAGGAAGAAAGTTAATGTAGCCCTGTGATTTTTCAGAAGTCAGTGGAACATGCTGCCTCTTCCCAATTCTGTCAGTGCTTCCACCTGGAAACAATGCAATAAACCTTTTCCAAACCTCTGCTTCTGCTCCGCTCTCTTTCCAGGGCCTGTGCAGAAGGGCAGGTGGTGTCAGGCTGCAGGGTTGGGGGAGTTTGGTTTTGTGCTTAAAAATATTGATGGCCTTTCTACAGTCAGAATGCTTTGTGTGTGTTGGGGCAATGGGGGGAGGGGTGCAGGAGGTCAGTCTCTCTGGAGTCTAGGGCCAGAGTCTGCCCAAAGAGAGCAAAGCTAAAATAAAACCAAGAGAAAATGCCTAGAGCCTCTACCCACAGTGCTAGAGTGCTGCTCTGGGGTTCTTGCTGCTGGTGTCAAGTGAGGACAAATGAGACAACCGTGGAGTACTTAACTGAGGAACTCAGCCACCTTTTCTACCTCAGTTGGCTTTGACTTGCCTCTGCTGTGTTGTTCAGGCTGAGATTCTGGGAATAGATGGACGGATGCATGGATATATACATATATGTAATTTTTCACATAGTATATATTTACATACATAGGCTGTTTTAGATCAAATTCATAGCATTTGTTCTTCAGGTACCTTTAAATCTTATTTATAGTTCTCTAGGTATATATGAAAGATGTGTGACCTGTCCCAGGTTCAACAGCCTTAATATGCTTGCATATTAAGGATAGATCCTCTGGACAGTGAGCTAGCAGCACCGCAGCTATGGTTTCTGTTGTCACCAACTCTCCTCCACCCCTCTCTCTTACACACACACACACACCTTTTTCCCTTCAAGGCTAGAACTCAAGAAATAGCCTTCAAGTGGCTCATTGCTTTCCCCATGGAGTAAATGGTGCTACAGGAGTTTGAGTCCTGAAACTAAAGCTCACCCTCTAAACAAGTGCTCACAGCTTCCCTCCCAGGTCCCATGTGAGTCTGCTTCTGCATTATTACAAGCCAAAAGCTGCAAAGTTGGTGTTCCCAGTGCTCAAACTAAAGCAAAGGTTACTCAAGACAGGACTATCCCAGGGTAGCCTGTGTTTGTCATTTCATTCTCACTGAAAGCACAGTGGCCAAAGTGTGTGTCTCAACAAGTTAGTCTGCCCCTGAGCTCTTCTGGTGTCTTCAGATGGAGCAAAAGGTCCTTCTCAGTGGTCCCCGTTGGAAAGTGAGCCTTTGTAGCCCATCTTTTAGAATGGGAACGCTAGAGAGTAGGAGTGAAAAAGACATGGCAGATTGGGCTGGGTGATCCCATGTTCCTCTCCATCTTTTGGTGTCATATCTGCATATTTGCATGGGCTGGTGACATAATTGCAGGGTACAAGGTAGAGATGTGTGTGCCCGCCTCTCCGTAGTGACGTTTCATCTTTGTAACACTTAGACCTTACAAGAGTTAAAGGATGGGCCAGCCTTTGCTCATTCTGGTTCAGCCACTTTGCATTCACCATCCTGTTGGGAAAACTTCCACATGAGGCAATCTTCCAAGTGTTCATTAAGGAATACCCATGCAAGACTAGCATCACATTCACCCCACTCCAGGAGCATGGGCTTGGTCTCTCCAAACCGACTAATAATTTTCAGTTTCTCTTTCAAAACAAAGTGCATCAGCTTCAAAGGGTTAACTAGCCGAGGAACCCAGTGGTTTTAGTCTAGGAGGACCATACTTTCTGTGCAGTGCTGAGGATCAAGCTCGGGGCCTCAAAGGTGACAGGGATGGGGCTTCAGATTGGCTCTGCTGCTGCATCTGTGACCTCTCCCACAAACAAATGCCTAGAAAACCTGGACTGTATAAAACAGCCTCTGATGACCCTTAAACATGTCGTTGAAGCCTGTTATGACCGAGGGCACCTTTACTGAAGAACCAGCAAGAAAAGGGTGGAACCAAGGAGCCAGCCTTCCTGTGAGGATCATCCCGTCAGTTCTCCAGACCCATGGTGTTTGAGCAGCCCAGCCATAGGCAGTACCCTGGTCTTCATTACAGGGCTGACTCTTGAATATCTGAGGCCAAGCATGGTGGTACATACCTGTAATCCCAACAGGTTGGGAAGTGGAGGCAAGAGAGTCAAATGAAGGTCATTCTTGGCTATATAGGGAGCATAAGGTTACTCTGTGATACGTGAGACCCTATCTCAAAAAACAATTCATAAAGAGTCAGGTTCAGTGGTGTGTGTCTGTAGTCCCAACACTTAGGAGGTTAGGGCAGGAGTTCAAGACAAGCCTAGGCAGCACAGTGAGACCCTATTTCAAAAAGAAAAAAAAAAGGAAAGAAGTCACTGAATAGTATGCTTTCCCAAACCAGGGCCTTCACCTTACTTTTTCCTCAAAAGAAAGTTGTGTCTTGAACAAAGCAGAGAGGCCCAGATCCCTCTCCGCCCCCCACCCTTAAACAAAGCAGAGGCCTCAGTTCCTCTACTTTCCAATGGGCAAAGAAAGGCAGATGGATAATGACCAGCACTGCAGGGATGGCGTGCCAGAAACCCTCTGAGGACAGGCACCAGCTCGTCTGGAACAGAGGGCACCTGAAAGCCTTCAACTGAAGTGACAGACTTTGTTGGCAGCACTTGTTTAGCCTCAGTGTCCACCCTGCTGGGACACGCGCTGCCAAGTGTGAGCTTGGACAGTGTCCCTAGTCCTCAGTTTCTCTCTGTAAAAGAGATGAGCACCCACTCCAGTCGTTTCTGTAAGCCCTGAACAGAAGTGCAGAAGGTGGAGTGAGCGGTGCGGGGTTTGGTCTGTGTGGCAGCTGCACCAGAGCTGGGTTTTCCAGTCTGGGTCACCGGTGTTTTTTAAAACTTCTGAGGTTGAGGGGTAAATTAGAGAAAAGGTCTCTGTGTGACCCACATTTTCTAATCAGTCGGCATTACCTGCTGATTCATGTTTCAGGGGATCTTGGCTGTAAATATGTGTGTTCTGGGTTGCCAATGGGAAGATGTTTCCTACTCTGGGCTACAGTGGAAGGATGTGAAGCTGCTGATGAAGAGCTAGTATCATCTGGCCAGCTCTACAGAGCATGCTGTGGAGGTGCTGCCAGCTCATCTGCTGACACTGGCGTTTTATCCAGGGGTCTCACAAGCCCTGAGCTATTGCTTGGGTCTCTGCTTCCCTTGGGAGTCTTAGGCCTCATACATTCATGCCGAGGTGTTGGTGAGTGTTCACAGATCACACTCCACAAGTGAGGCCCAGTGCCTGCTCACGGAATCAGCCACGCTGTTCTCTGGAGCCTGACATGAGTATGCAAACCTGTGAACCTCAGGCTGCAGAATTTAGCCTTCAGGACACCTTTAACTCTACACAAGACTCCTCAAAAAAGAAGCCCTCAGACCTGTTTTATGTATCGATTTATTTAGGATGTTTTCTTTCCAGACTCAGAGCTGACACTTCTGATGTCTGCCCACTTAGCTGCTAAGGAATGTCAGCACACAGGCCAGTCAAGCCCAAAACATAACCGGACAGTAGCAGTCCTGGCCTTGATCTGTCCCTGCACCTGAGGCTTTGCCAGAGAATGGGAAAAAACACCTGGTAGAGAGAAAAAAGCACTTGTCCTGCGTAACCTTCCAACCAAGCTTGGGCTGCTGTCTTAGCCTATTATGACCTCTGCCGAGTATCAGTATCACCTCACAAGATGGTTGTCAGAACTCCTGCGTTTGGATGAATCCAAAGCAATATGGTACACCCAATCTGTCTGGAACCTCAGCAGTCACATGGAAATGCCCCAACCCTTCTTAATTGACTGTAGCTAATCACCTGGCAGGGGAAGCAGGGTCCTTGAAAGTGAATTGCCTCTGCTGTCACTGCTGCTGTAAGAAAGGTATGGCCAGGGGCTGCCAAGGGCAGCCTATGCATGTGCGCATGATTTGCAGGAGTGCTAAAACTCATGTCATACCTGATTCTTGTTCTGATTGTAAAGCTAATACTCCATGGTGGAAATATGAAATGTTGACAAGTCCAGAGAAATAAACATCTATAAAGGTAACAGTTCCATGGGTAGTGCTGTGCACACTGCTTCTTCCCTGTAATACTGCACAGGTGACTGGATGGCCCAGGGTCATGTCCAACTCAACACCGGTTCCTGCCACATACTGTCTCGCTTTATAAAATTAGTCTGCATTACTGCACTTTCCAGTTCTCAACTTTCATTGTAACTCAGTGTTTAGGTTTTTTAGGGTTAGATTTTGTTGTTTGTTTAAACGTCTCATTGTGAAATAATTTCAGACTTAAAAAACAGCAAGATCATGTATCTTCTATATGACAGTGTTACCAAAGATAAACTCTTACACACACCATGTCCTAAGCGCTCAGGAGGCTAGGTGGGAAGATTGCTTGAGCCTAGGAGTTTGAAGCCAGCCTGCGCTATATTTTGCAGAGTGAAATTCATTTTCCCATTAAAAACGAAACTCTTGAGACTTACTGTCCTCTACCTCGGGTGCTCTCTTGAAGTTCCTCTGCTTGCTTGTCTTCAGAGATTCCACATTCTTTTGTCTCTTTGCCCCATTTCTAACAGTTTCTCAGTCTTTAATTTGTCATGACCTAGATTTTTTTAATTGAGGATAAATTCCTATAATGTAATATGAATCATTTTAAGTGTATAGTTTGTTCTGAGGCGTTTATCACACCACAGCCATTGGCCCTGGTGTAAACTATGAGTCAGGTACTCTGTCAGATGCTTTCATGTCTTTGGGTCAGACTGCGGTTTGGGGCAGGAGTGGCACTGGTGTTGTGGAAGTTTATTTTTAGTTGTGTTTAAAATAATCGTTTTTGTGCACTGTTGGAAAAAAGGATGCATAGACCTGGCATTTTGTATTGTTTGCAGGTATTGGATTTCGGGGAGTGGGGGGTGTTGATTGCTAATGATCTTCACTGAGGAGTTCTGCGTGAATAAAAACACCTGAGCTAGACACTTGAGGTCCCACTGTGAGTATGGTGTTGGCCATGATGGTGGTTCCCTCTGCTGAGGTATGAAAATGCCTCCTTGTCTTCTTTACTGAGCCCACACAGTAGGTGTGCAACTACACACTGGTGTGTTAGGTCTATGCTTTGCTGTAACTGGGGACATTTGCCACTGAACCACTTCAGTCTTGGCAGTTCTGACTTTGATCATTGTGTTAAGTCCATTCCTGCAACATTTCACTGATGTTGAGTAGCCATTAGCTCCTTTGATGATTGATGTCTCATAAAGAGAACTTGAGATCAGATTTTTTCATTTCTTTTGCTTTGTTTTAAGACAGGATCTGTGTCCCTGGCTGCCCTGGAACTCACAGAGATCCCCCTGCCTCTGCCTCTGGTGCTACGACTGAAGGTGTGCACCCCCACACCTGACTGAGATCAGATTCTTTAACTGGCAGCTTTTACAGAAGTCAAGAAACTTAAGTCCCTGAGGCAGCATGGGAAGGGTGCTGGAATATTGGTACCGGACATGGTCAGATCAGCCTGTGTGCCTGTCTCTGTGCCATATTCCAGTTATGGGAGAAAATTGCATGGAATAGAAGATGTAGAATGAAGAACATAGAGGTCTTTGTTGGGAGAAGAGGGTCTTGAGTCATGAATGAGCACATCCACATCTGGCAAACTCAGTAAATTCCCTTGGCTTCCAAAAGAGGTAGAGAAAGCAGAGGCCACACTGGTTGCTCAAAGCCCCAGTAAGGATGTCATGGACCTGGAGACCTGGTCTGGCTGTATCTATAATAATTTTGGGTTTTTTCCTACCCATCAACCTTTCTGTGGCCTGGTGGCCGAGTCACTGCCAAGTACCCGCAGCAGGTGAGTGGTCAGCTTGGGAGAGGCCATGGGTAATGTCTACTGCATGAGCAGGCCTGACACCAACCCTCACAATCCACAGTGGCCTTCTGGTGCTATTGCATGTGGCATCTGCTGCTTCTCCTCGCATGTCTGTGTCCCGTGCTATGTCCTCACCCCTCAGCCTTCCCCATGCCAAGCTAGCTGGTTCTACTGTGGGCAATGGGCCCTTTCTTAATGTTTTCATCAGATGGGTAGTCTAGCTAATGCCTATAGGAGCCAAGATATCCTTGGGCACTGGATGTCTGGTCCCTGCCCAGCAGCAGACCACTGCCTTTGAAGGAAGGGGCTTGGGGGTAAGTGGGTGACAGGCAGTTCCAATGCCAAACTTGCTTGTTCTGCTCCACAGTTCCTACTCTGCCCTGAAGCCCTAAGGGGCTTCCAGGGTGGCCTGAGCCACAGCAAGCTGTGCCGTATTGGACTCCCCATCCCTTGCTCTGCCAAGGCAAAGGGTGTGTTTGTGTAGCATAGGTCACACCTTGCTGACCTTCTGCCCCATTCTCCTCCAGGGTATTGAACGGCTCCAACGAAAGAAACAGCCAAGGGAACATTCGGCCAGCTGGAAGTCCGTCCAGGAGGCATTTGGTGGGGACTTTTCCCTGAACTGGTTCAACCCTTTCACCAGACCTTGTCAACCAGAGATACCCATTGACAAGGGCTTGGTACGTCAAGTGTCATCTCTGTCAGACATGGACAACATGGAAACAACCGAGAGCCAGTTGGAGGAAACAAAAGACAGGGACTCTGTGGAGGTGATGGATGAATAGAGGCGGTGGAGAATAAGACACCAAGAGTGACTGCTGTCCTGGTGAGCACGCTCCAGCTCCCTGGGGCTTCTGCAAGCCACCTCACCCTTTCTCCAGTTAGGACTCAGGGTTGAGGCAATAGAGGAGAGGAGGGACTTTCTTTGAGTTCCTCTTGGCAGGGTGTGCCAAAAGGTATGGTCACGAGCCATTCTCCAGGGCTGGGAAGGCTGCCTAGTCTCTCCCCAGCAGAGGAAATGGTGACCGGGATGTTCTGGGGGAAAAGCTACTTCTGTTTCTTGTGGGCTTGTTCCTTGTCTTGGGGAAGGATTCATCTGGGAAGACCAGCCTAGAAGGCTAGAGAGACTAGCCCTTCCTAGGGAAGGGATTTCTTGACTGGCTGGCTATGGAAATCAGGACAAAGGCTATTGAACCTGCCCTCCAGACTTGTGCTTGATTGAAAGAGCATTTGACACACCTGCATGCATACATGCACATGTGCAGAACCTGCCCAGATGGAAATGAGTTAATGACATTATCACTCAAAATTAGTTCCCATCCCATAGATACTATACTTTTCCCTGAGAAAACAGTGGTGCAACTCTGTCTCCACAAGTTTATAGTCCCAGAAGAGCTGGGGGAGGACATATATTGATCTGGAGAAAGTTTAGTAAAACATGGGGACGGCTCAACCAGAAATGTCCACTTTGTGTTTTAGAGCACCTCTCCAAGATAGTGCCTCACAGAAAACTGCATAGCTGGGCCTAGTGACACAACCCTTTATTCCCAGCATTTGGGGCAGGCAGCCATAACCTCGGTGAGTTTGAGGCCAACCTGGTCTACGTAGCTCCAAGCCAGCCAAGGCTACATAGTAAAACCTTATCTTAAAAACAACAAAACTTCATAATGGCCAGGACATGCATGCAGACTGCTGGACCTGGCCTGCCCAGAGCTTGGGATATCTGGCTATCACTGGCGGTCAGGGCAGCCTCCTGCACTCCCCAGTTTGTTGCAGTAGTTGCTGAACCAGCAGCTTCTGCAACCTTACTCGAGCCTGAACCATTCCCCGGTGTTGCTGGCACTGATCCTGGCAGAGGACTCTATCACCTCCCTCTTGCAGATGTGAGTGAAAGGACTTGAGTCTTGGGCCAAAGGAACCTGTGGCCTTGGTGACATGAGTCATTCTTGTTTGATGAGAGAGGAAAGCTGTGGTCTTATTCTTAGGCAGCATCCTAGGCAGTTCCTAGAGGGTAGAGTTCTGTCAGAAGTCTACAGCATGCCTCACACAGAGTGGTGACAGAACTCCAGCATTAGCAGATGTGACCTGCTCCACCACACTGCAGGTGCATTTCCTCCAAGCAGATCTACTTTAATATTTACTAGCACTGACATAAAGAGCCTAAGTTGACCCTAACGCTGGCACCATTTGGAGAGAGCTGTAGTTCTGGCTGTAGGGGCCCTGGCCCTGAACAGACCTGGATGGCCTATGTGCAGGATCATGCACTAGAGACTCCACAATAGGGAGAAAACAGGGCCAAGTGACTAGGTCCCCAAGGAGCAGCAGTTAAAAGGAGGAAGGAGCTTTGGAGTCAGAATCTGTGTTGAATTCAGGCTCTCAAGAATGTCTTGCACAATGGGGCTGAAACTCATCTTCCTTGGGGCCAGGTTGACCAGCAGCAGTGGTACCTCCCAGCCCCACAGCTACTTGTTTCCAGAGTGCTTCCCCTGGAAAGGTTGAGGTGGCTGGCATTTCACTCTCACAGGTTTGGAACTCTTCCTCCCTCCTCAATAAACCCATTACCATGTCAGGATTCAGCTACATCTCTCCCAAGTCCAAGAGATACAGGACAGCTGGGATCCAGCCCTAAACCTTGTTCCTTCGTACCAGGGCACAATGGCCTTCTCCATGATGACTCCTGACATTCTGCTCAGCACTGCAACCTGTAAGGAGGCCCAGTGTTTCTGGAGGGAGCCCAGTTACACAGCTGCTTCTTGTTCTGAATAAAAGCTCTTTGGTCTACCTCTGTGGCTAGAGACTCCTATTTTTAGTAGATTCCAGCCCAAAGCCCTGGGCTGCATCCTTCCTCTGAGGTCCACTGTGTGAAACAAGTGTCACACAGACACTAGCAGTGGCTTCATAGGGTCACTAACTGATCCTTAGTTCTAGCATGAACAAAGGCCATTCCACAAGCACATACCAGGTACCTGCTACGTGCCAGGGAGATGGACATCAGGACAGAGGTTTTCTAGTTTTGAACAAATGAAGGAGATGATGACAAGTGCCTGGCTAGTTTTATGTCAACTTGACACAAGCCAAAGTCATTTGGGAAGAGGGAATCTCAGTTGAGAAAATGCCTCTATAAGATTGGCCTGTAAGCAAGTGTGCAGTGCATTTTCTTGATTGCTGATTGATAGAGGAAGACCTGGCCCATTGTGGGCGGGGCCTCCCCTGGGCTGGTGGTCCTGGGTGGTATAAGAAAACAGTCTGAGCAAGCCCACAAGCAGCACTCCTCTGTGACGTCTGAGTCTGCATCAGCTCCTGCCTCCAGACTGCTACCTGGAAGTTAAGATAAAACAAACCCTTTCCTCCCCAGGTTACTTTTGGTTGTAGTGTTTTATCACGGCAGTTGAAACTTTCTGACAAGAATGTCCTCTTAATACACAAAATACCCCTTATTCAATCTGTGCTCAGCCCCTCTAGAGTACATGTCCACTTAGAATTACAGCCCTTGAGAGAAGCTGGCCATCATGAAGAGGGCCTAGACCAAGAAGGCCAACCCCTTTGTTGGCCAGCCCCTGGATCCATGAAGCTCAGAGGCAATGACTCTCTCAAGGTTATGTTTAACAGCATGCTGGCATAAGAGAAAAATTAACTCAGGACCACTTAGACATCTTAAAGTCACCAGAATTTAATTCAAAGCATATTGATCATCTGAGCAGATCCTTGATGGCAGAGCAAAGCACAGACTCCAGAGAGCAGAGCAGGATAAGTTGCTTTCCCAGAGGTTGTCATTGGCCATAGACTCCTTCCTACTCGAAGGGGATACAGGCTGTGGGGTCTCCCTCCCATGGCCCACCTAGAGACAAGAGGGCCGCACGCCAGCGTGGGTCCTGCTTCTGAAAGGGTAGAGCCTTTGGAATGAGAGCATACAGTGTCTGGCCCAGGACCAGTTCCAGAATGCTTTCTGACAAGGCTGCCAACTCAGCTTCTAGGTACCCCTGGATTTGAGAGAATCCAGATGGAAGATGCCTCCAGCACTTCCAGTCCCACTGAAAAGCATCTCTGGGCTTTGTATATGATCCTGAACCCAGGTGACAGTGGCACTGTCTTCTGAAGCCATGACTCATAAATGTGTGTTTGAGGTGTCTGCCTATGACATGCACTTCAAGCTGGAGAGAGGTGCCTGGCCCCATAGCGCTACTGCCTGTAGTTACATTGGCCTTTGAGCTCTGTCTTTTTCTGGACTGGCCTTAAATCTGCCCACACATGAGAAATCAAATCAAATCATTCCTGACCTGAAAGCTAAGTTCAATTTAGTAAATGCTAACATGCTTAGTGAAGGCTCAGAGCCAATCAGGGCTTCCACCTCCATCTCCGTGGTATCAGATGGGCTACTTGGTGATGAGAACAATCTTCTCGGCATGAACCTCCTTCACTTGTCTGGACGTAAACTTGATGATAAATTTCTTGGGTCCAGCTCTTATTGGGATGCATGTCACTTGGAAATTGATGGACTTTCCAGGCAGCAATGTCCTAGAAAATTCAGAGGGATGTGGACAATCAACCAAAGATGCCACAGAGGGGAAACGCATTGCATGAGGAACCAGATATCTCTTGGGAAAGCCCTGGGCTCTAGAGTACAGTAAAATGGACCTCCACATGGACTGTGGCCACTTGTCTCAGCTGTAAGACAAGACTGATGGCTAAAATGGCTCATTTCCAGCTACGCCAGTCACAAACCTCCTGGGGGCCCTTGGGAACATGTTTCATGGTGAATCACCAAGAAGGTGTTATCTAACTCCAGGCACTTAAGATGGTATCACTTGAGGGTGTGTTAGACTCTGAGGCCCCACCCCAGAACTGCTGAACAGAATCTCAGTAAAGCAGGAGTCTGCTGCAATTTACTTAGAAGATCTAGACACCTGGTAAGAAACGGACCTGAGGGACAAAGCATGTGGGTTAATTCAAATTCTTTATAGCTATGTCAGCATACCAAAGTCAATAGCATCTGTCTAGTTCATCGGACAGAAAACAGTGAGAAACACCCCTGCACAAAGGCAGCAAAGGCTCCATCTAGGAATGTGGCCCTACAAAGAAGACACCCACATACATGGGAACTCATTCCACATCCTGCAAGGTGAAACCCAGCACTGTCATTTGGCAAAATGCAGTTCCAGTTTAAATGCCAAATCAAGATGATTCTAAAAGTTCTATTTTCGGCAAACTGAGGGAGGAAATCTATCTGCTTTCCACATAGCATTGTGAACTTCCAAGTACAGCCATTTAAATAACACAAGACCACCTACGAAGACAAATGAAACGGCCTATTAGTCCAGAGACTGGGGTGTATTTGGGGGTTACCTGTATTATAGACAACGTTCGGAATACTGGGGAAATGACAGGTTCTTTGACAAAGCTGGGACTCTGCATTGTTCCACCCCCAAATTAAAATTCACAATAATAATTATGTGAATTTTATATGAATAAAATAATTCACAAAAATAAAATAATTATGTGAATAATGATAAAATAGACCCATAAAATGTAAGAAAAGTGTAGGCTATTTGTTTATTCTTGTATTGACATGAAAGTCTATCTCCACAGAAGAAAAGATTAAAAATGGAATATGAGTTCCAATGGTGAAGGCATCTTAGAGTTTCAAACAGTCTAGGTTTTAGTTCCATGGGAGGGCACTTGCCGTCCATGTACAAGGCCCTGGGCTTGATTTCCAGGCCTCTTTAAAAAAACAAGCTGCTATGCCAAGCACAGCAGCACACACTCAGGAGACAGAGGCAGGTGGTTGGGTTCAAGGCCAACCTGGTCTATATAGTGAGTTTTAAGCTAGCTAGGGCTATAGAATGAGACTGTTTCAAAATGAATAATCAACTCCTACAAGCACTTTACACCACAGCATTGCTTACTGAGTAAAGGCTGTATGCAGGATAACAAGAAAAATAAATGACTCCCTAGAAAAAAACAGGCAAAGGAAACAACAAATAAATTACAGTAGAGAATCAATAAGAAGACCTGAGCTGTAAATAGAAATACAAATTAAGATAAGAGATGCTTTGACATTCTGTAGAACAATCAGACTGACTAGGGGAAGAGGTCTATTGTTGGTCAGCAACATAATGTCTACATTTTTTTGGTAATTACTATGTAATTTTTTGTAATTATTATGACATTATGTAAACTCTACATACTGAGAGTTTACATCTCAGAAGTAAGGCTACGAGTGTGTGAGACCCATGTACAAAATCAGTATCATTAGAACAACGTGGGCGACTCACTCTTGCTCCAAGGATTGCGATTCCTTGAGGGCCAGGCTTTCCACTGAGAACTTGATTTTAGTCAGAGGGATGGGCAGGGTGTTCTTGAAGGTGCACAGGATGGAAAGAGGCTCCTCGAGTTTGCATGTGTTCTTCATCTGTGGCAGAAGGGAACGGAGAAAAGGCAGGTGAGACAAGATGAAGATGAGAGCTGGGGTGACGGGTTCCATCAAGAAAGGACTCTTGGTCTTAGTTCTGAACCCAGAGTGTCAGAAGGGTCTGTGCTCACTTGAGAGGGCTCTAGTGGAGAAGCTGACCTGCCTGTACCTCTCTCTTAGATTCTGTATGTTTGAGCATACTTACCTCTCTTGTTTTGTTGGACATATTCTTAAGGACCTCAAGGTGCACAATCTCATAGTAGCCAGAGGTCCTAATGTGAACCACATCTTGATTTCACCCAGCTAGTCGGTGTCCCCATTTGCCAAAGCTCAAGGGCTGAACACTGTTAGAGCCCCAAGCTATACTATGGGCCCGGGTCCCACTTCACCAGTGACCCGAAATACCAAGTTGCCTCACAAGACTGCCCAGAGAAACACCTCCAGAAATGTGTGTCCCTCCTCCACAGTCTGTCCAAAGCCAGAGCACTTGAGACTCACACATGCCCCTACCATCCCTGCCCTGGCTGCACCCTCTTCCTCAGAGCCCCACTTCCCCTGCCCAGGGCACCCCAGGCTCACATCTTTGCTTTCACGTTTCAAGTTTAGTCTCATTCTGTACTTTTCCTTCAGAGATCCATGGTTCCTGACGCAGTGCCTGACCCTCACTCCCGTCACACGGTAACCCCATCCACTCACAGTAGAGATGTATTGACTAAAAATTTTAGTTCCTGAAGTACAGTCAGTTTAGTAAAGGAAAGTGTGCCTGAGAAAACTAGACTGTCTACTTCCAGGACATCTAAAGCACCAGACAAACATGTCTGACCTCAGGGACAAGTATTCTCTGATGCCCATAGACATCTGTGAAGCCACCTGGAGGAGGGTGAAGGTGAGACCCCCTCCCCAAGAGAAACTGTCTTTAACTTACATTTTTAGGTTTATTTATTTTATTTGTATGAGTGCTTTGGTTGCATGTATGTATGTGCATCACATGCATGCCTAGTGCCACAGAAGTCAGAAAAAGGCATCAAAGCTAGAGTTACAGGTGGCTATGGGTCTTGGGACGACAGCCCTTGACAGGTCATCAGAAACATAGTGAAAGCCTCTTCTGCCAGCTGCCTTTGCCTCCCACTTACATGGGAAAAAAACTAAGCTGAGAGCCCAAGCTAGTGGTGTGGGTGCTGGGAACTGAACTCAGTTCCTTTGTAAGAACAAGTGCTCTTAATCTCTGAGCTATCTCTCCAGCCCCTCAAAAGAAACTCTTGATGCTTAAGCCATGCTGGGTAGACTGGAATTGCTTCCGAGGAGAGTGGGTCCTGTGAAGCATGTGGGCTCTAATTCACTGAGTGAGGCCCAAGCCGGTGCCCTACCATTGCTAAGGACGAATGAGTGACTTATGTCCTGCTCTACCACACTGCCACAGAAATGTCAAAGGGGCCTTGTCCTCAGCCTGAGAAGTTCTAAGGGAGGTATATCTGCTGAGGCATAGACATTTATGAAAGCCCTAGGTTAGGCGAGGCCTCTGGGATGATGGCCTTTGACAGGTCTTCAGAACCATGAAAGCCTCTTCTGCAGGCTAAGCTGAAAGTCCAAGCTAGTCTGGAACCAGCTTTATCTCACTCCACACTGGGGGTAGGCCCAGGACAAGCCTTGCACTTCACTGGCTTGTACACAGGAAGCTGATGGCATGGATTGCTTCTGGAAAGAGGAGTTTAGCATCCAAGAAGGAGGTTGGGAAGAGAACTTTCACTGTGCCAACTGCATCTTTAGAATTTTGTCTATGTACAGGTATTCCTTGTTTTTAAAAAGTTTAAATCCAGCTAGCCAAAAATTAAGAAAGAGAAACGGCTTCATATCACTTCTCAGAAAAACCTGTATGGAAAAATGATGTGCCATTTTCCTTAGAAATGCAATTGGCCTGAAGACCAGGCGACCACAAAGGCTCTGCCCTGATCCAAGAACAGGGTCCAGATATGGCTTGTGGGAAGCTCACCTCTACAGAGAAAGAAGGGTACAGGAAACTCATGATTGTATCAGTGGCTATCCTGTCATCAGAGTCTTTGCTTTCTACAATGATGAAACCTTTGATGACCATCTCATCATCAGCCATGCCCAGTTTGTAGATGTAAGAGTTGGAATCCATGCTGAGATCCACTTCTGATTCTGTTACAGAGTGGGAAGAAAGGAGAGGTGAGTTCTTGGCAAACACAGGGTTAGGTTAGCTCTGGGAATAGAGCTGCTCAGCCTCAGAGAAGTCCTGTCCTCTCTTTGGAGAGCCTGCACCCAGGATCCAAACGGACTTAATGATTAACTGAGACCTCCCGGCCCATTCCGAGCACCCATCGTCAGGGTGGTCTGCTCATACTGAGGGCACCCACAGTCCACTGATGAGAATGGGCATTCCAAACAAAGTCTCTACTGATGTGGCAACTTCTCATGACACCATTAGCACCCTTAATTTGTGAGTGTGTGTTAGACCCCAGACTCCTGGCCTGTTCATCTATTTGGCCCATTTTTCTTCTGTGCCTGGATTTCTTATTACCACTAAAGTGTAATTGCTCAATAAATGCTATGTCTATCCAAACATGAAAGGTTAGAGCGTGGAAGTAGCCCACAGAGAAGAAAGAAATGTTAGATGGTGGTGATCTCTCGGTCTCTCTGTGGCTTGAGGCCTCATTGCCCTGTTTCTGGTACCTTGACCTTTGATCTGCAAAGTCTTCTGGATGATTCCCAGGCTTGTCCTCGAGTTGCCTGTGTAGGTCTGCAGGTTCAGGGAGCATGAAATGTGGATATTCTGTGGGGTGGCCACTTTCCTTTTCAAAGTGACAGTCAAATTAATGGGATACCCTAGCTCCACGAAGTTCTGGAAGACAGAGAGACGAAGGAAGTTGTTCTGTGGCAGAGATACGGGCTTGTACTCATCGGGACGGTAGTTACCAGAGGCCATTTCCATGGCCTTCCTCTCCTCTTGGGAGCCTGTGGAGACATAAAATATTCTCTGAGGACCGCTTCTAAGGGCCAAATGTCGAAGCACACCCTTATGGTCCAAAAGAGCCTTCCCATTATCTTGGTTAGATTTTTTTTTTATCAACTTGACATAAGCCATGGTATCTGGGAAGAGGGAATTTTAATTGGGAAAATGCCATTTGATTGGCCCAAAGGCAAGTCTGTGAGGCATTTTCTTAATTCATGACTGATTTAGGAAGGCCTATCCCACTGTGGGCCTACCACCCCTGGGCAAATTGGCCTGGGTTGTATAAAATAGGTTGAGGAGAAAGCCAGGAAATAATGTTCCTCCATGGTTTCTGCTTCAGTTCCTGTCTGAAGATCCTGCCTTGACTTCTCTCGGTGGGCTATGATGTAGAGCACACCCTTATAAACCCTTTCATTTCCAAGTTGCTTTTCATCGTGGTCTTTATCATGGCAATAGAAACCAAGCTAAAACAGACATTTGTGCCAGGTGTGGGGTGTTACTGTGAGAGGCCTGACTATGCTGGCTCGGGCTGGATTATGGAAGGACTTTGTAACTTTGGTCTGGGAAGATTGTTGAGTGTTAAAAGCTCAGTGGGCTGTTCTGTGAGAACTTAGAAGATGAGAATGTTGAGAGCAATGCAGACAATGGGGTCCTGGCTTGAGAAGTTTTAAGGGAATCTTGAGAGTCCCTGAAAGAATATAGCAGAGCCATCTGTACGGTACACTTGAATTAAAACTCCGTGGCATGCACTTGAGAGGCAGAGACAGGCAAATCCCTGTAAGTTTGAGATCAGCCTGGTCTACGTAGGAAGTTCTAGCCCATCCAGAGCTATACAGCAAGACCCTGTCTCGAAAAAAAAAAAAAAAAGAAAGAAAGAAAGAAAGAAAAAGTAGCTGATTATCAAGAAACTAGCACCACCGAAGTGAAAGCTTTATGAGACAATCTCTACTGATCAGCTGGGCTGAGAAGTTAGCAAATTATCTGTGATTAAGAGACAAGCATCATTGAGGTGGACTCTTCTGCGAGTGTTTCCTCGCTGTGGGTACACAGAAACTGTGATGCTGAACTTGGTGGTTTAAGAGTTTCCCAGGTGGTACTGGTTTTGAAGGCATGAAGGAGTCATGGAAATCAACTGAAGCTTGGCACTGTGAGAAGCCAGGTGAGGTCACTGGTAGAGGTACAGCCCATGGAGAATATTGGAAACTCAAGGACCATGGGATGACCACCAAGGCCAGTGGCAGGGGTGGCATAGAACCAACATTGAACATAGAACTAGGAGACAAGCTGTGTGTGCTTCAGATGACAGGGCCAGAAAAGCAGAACTGTGTAGGCTTTTTAGAGTCCAGAGGACCATGAGTAGGTCCCAGGTGTGAAGCATTTTTTACACTATTGAATTTTGGTTTTGCTTTGATTTAATTGTGACCATGCCGTGGTTCTTCCCTTTTGGAATAAGAAATATGTAACTTATTTTTTTATTTTACATGAGCCCACAGTTAAGAGACTTTGACTATCTTAAAGAGACTGAATCTTTAAAGACTGTGGGATTATTAAAGTCAGAATGTTTTTATATTGTGATATTGATATTAAAAATGTAAGATCTTGGGGACAAGTAAGACAGTAAAGGTTATTGTTTACCAGCTTTGTATCGTGTGTCAAGTTGAGAAGGGGTCAGTTGTCCTGGCTAGATACTTTTGTAAACTTGACACAAAGCAGGCTTATCTGGGAAGAGAGAACTTTAATTGAGAAATGCCTCATCTATGGCCGTACCACTCTGAACGCTCCTGATCCCGTCTGATCTCAGAAGCTAAGCAGGGTTGGGCCTGGTTAAGTACTTGGATGGAAGAGAATGCTTCTGTTTTATTGGCCAAAAGGCAGGTCTGTGAGGCATTTTCTTAATTAATGACCGATGTGGGAAGGCCTGCCCCACTGTGGATCTGCCACCCTTAGGCAGGTGGCCTGTGTTGTATAAGAAAGCAGAAAGAGCAACCCATGAGGAGCAAGCCAGTCAGCAGCATTCCTCCATTACTTCTGCTTCATTTCCTTGATTTGATTCCTGCATTGACTTCCCTCGAGAGACTGTGACCTTGGACACGGAAGCCAAATAAACCCTTTCCTTTCCAAGTTGCTTTCCATCGTGGCCTTTATCACAGCAACAGAAACCAACTAAGACACCCCTTGACTGGGACTATGGAGGCCTCTCAGCAGCTAAGGATCCACACCAGGAAGCACACAAGGCATCTTGCTGGGACCTTGTCATAAACAGGAATGGCAGCAGAAAGACCAGAACACTCCTGCTCCTCCTTAACAGCTGTGGGAACACTAGCACAGAGTGATTCCACCTTCAACCTACCCAACCAACCTAAGGGTCACTTCCAGTTACTTACAATAGCCCAGTGAACCAGGCATAGTGACTCATGCCTGTAATCCCAGCACTTGGGAACCTGAGGCAGGAGGATTACTATGAAGCCTCCCTATCTGGTGGTATGCGGGTTTGGAGCATACCTACAACCTCACCACAGGGATTTATTGTCCTTTGACTTCTATGACAGTTCCTGGAAATGTCCATTCACAGAGCTCACCTTGATTTGACCAGACTCAATTTGCAACAAACACCATCTTTCCTGATGTATTTGAAAGACAATTTTAAGAACCAAAGAGACAAGTCAGAGAAGTACAAAGACAAAGCAAGCTTTGAGTTCTCACCTTGAATGATCTTGAGGCTCTGTACAAATGAGACAAAGGCTGAAATAGAGCTCCAAGTGTCCTCCAACTGGACACAGCCCCTCGACCAAAGCAAGTTCACTTACTTATCCCAGACAATTAAGACAGCTGCACATCAGTCCCTGGCTGACCATGAAGCAAATGGGGAAGAATCCAGAGGCCGCCTAATGAAGACAGATTGAAGGGAGGTGCTGCAGGGAACCAACACACAGCACAGAGTAGGGACACAAAACAAGGTCTGGTCTCCAGACTGTCGCAGTGTATCCCCCAAGCTTATAGCTTTCAGTGAGTCATGGCCCCGCAAACAGGACAACTGGCCTCTGAAGAAGCCTGATTTGGAACTTACTAGAGAAAACCTTTGTTATCTATTTTAAATATAACCATAGGGGCTGGTGAGAGGGTGCAGCCATTAAAAGCACTTACTCCAAGTTTGGTTACCTGAGTTCAATCCCCAGGATCCTCTGACCTCCACAAGGGTACTGTGGTGTGCTCACCCACACATATGCACATGGATATACATAAAACTATATAAGTGCAAAAATATGTTCAAAGAGCTGCAAAGACAGGGAAAACAGTAGCTACCAGAGACTAACAATAAAGTTGCAATAATTTAAAAGTCAGTAACAGCTTTAGAAACTGCACAAGAAATAATCAGAGAATTTGAGGTTAGGTTAATTGAAATTATCCAGTCTTCAGTGCAGATGAGAAAAGAACAAGAGAAAAGCAACAGTGCACTGGGCCCCCTCCCCCTTCCTGAGGCACCCCTCACTCTGTGAGATGGCTCAGAGGGTAAATGCACTTCCTGCCAAGTCTGACAGCCTGTTTTAGAGGGCAGACATCGTCCTGGGTCCTAACCACACTCTCTTGCTCACAGGTACAGAGCAGGAATGGTCAGAAAGGCCTGGCTTCCTGGACACTGCTCCCCCCTCTCACTGTACAGTGAGCAGCTCCCTTCTTTACAATGCCCTCCTACTCCTGTTCTCCTCTTCTTTTTTTTTCTTAAGATCCAGTCTCCTGCATCCAGCGCTGGCCTGGAAGTCACTGTGTTGTAATATAGTGATGTAGTGACATTAAACTTCATTGTTGGAGTTGTAGCATGTGTTATCATGCCTTGTTTCTATAATGCTGGGGACTGAACTCAGGACTTCTATGAAACTAAACAAACATACTACCATCTGAGCCATCTCTCCAGGCAGCAGAGACTCAGGGGCTGGGAGAAGGGGAAGCTCTGAGAACAAGACTTTCCACAGGTGTGGATGAGTGCCTTGCTGCTCACAAGGACCCTGTCCTCACAACCATCACAGACAGGGGCAGAGAGGACCAATGAGGTAGATATAGGAGTAGCTGCCATCTCGGGGATGAAGGGGACACCAGGGCAACCCCTGAGCCCGTCTCTTCTGCTTGCCTCCCTAGGGACAGTCTGCAAGGAACACATCACCATATCTAGAGCCTCTTCCTCAGGACCACCTGCACCTGGGGTATAGTTCTGACAGAGTGCTTGTCATAAAAATTCATTAACATTTTTCATAAAGCATTCTTAAAAACCTGGGTTCCAGCTCCAGTACTTTAAAAAAACAAAACCCTAGGCCAGGCATGGTAGTGCACACCTTTGATCCCAGCACTCAAGAGACAGAGGCAAGCAGTTCTCTGTGAGTTCAAGGTCAGCTTGATTTATATAGATTTTCTTTTTACAAAAAAAAAAAAAAATTCTGACTCAACCACTTTTAAGCTGGGTGAGTCTACGAACACCTCTGAACTCCATGTCTGCTGTCTGGAGTGTCTAGAGCATTGCGGGACTCTGCAGGATCGCAGGGGCTGAGATGCCATGTGTTAGGGTGCCGGAGTACAGTCCCAGCAGGTCAGGGTTCTGAGAAGGTGGATGTGGAGTTGGCAAAGAAATCACTCATGCATACATTTTCTTGAACGAGTATCTCGGCTCTAATCTACTATACTATTATTTGCATTTCCAAGTTGGGGGGCAGTGCCCAGTGAGGCGTTAGAGACCCCCATAGAACTTTCATACCACAAGAGAAACAGGGAGACCACGGTAGCAACAAGCACGATAAGGCCTACTAGTGACAAAGGGCATTCAGGAGACAATCCTCCATGGCTTTGTCAAACTGAAGTTAAACCCATCGATAGCTGTGCTGACCAGTGGGCTGCACTCCTGAAGCTTCAATACCAATTGTAGCCCCCTGCACTGCTACCAGCATTGGGAGCCTGGTGTGAGTTGACTTCCCTGGGGAATTTGCAATCAGCTTTTATTTTAAATAGGCCATCACACTGTAGCCAAGGCTGGCTTCAAACTTAAAGCGGTTCTATTGCCCTATCTCCCAGGTATGTGCCACCACACCTGGCTGGCTACATCGTCTTGTTCTAGAGTGGACACACTGTGAGTCATGCCCAGCTTCCCCCAGGACACAATCCTCCTCATTTCACAGTGCCTGGGATGCTGTCACATTCTTGCCAAAGAGCACTCGGTTGGGTTGTCACAGGGACGCTATGGCCAAAGACACTCTAGGGCTTTTTGTTGTTGTTGTTGTTTGCCATCAGTTTTTTTTTGGGGGGGGGCAGATCTGCTGCCCACCAAGGACTGTCCTGGCTTAGGACCAGTATCCTGGTCTTGGACCAGCCTGTGGTGGTATGAGCCTACACAGCTACCTTCCGGGAACTTGTACTGCAAGGTAACATCTTCACGCCTGTTCTCGCCCACCATCTTGGTGCTGATGTTCTTGCCAATGCTCGCGGTCTCCACGGCGATGAGGGTGTTCTTTTCCCTTCCCTGGTTCTGTTTCACTAGCCAGATGTACTTGTCACCGTTCACCTCCGTGAAGACAAACTTGGTGTCATACTTGGTGTTGACCCATCCATGGCGGATGGCATTCAGTGGAGAAGGTCCGGTGCGGAAGCGTCCTAAGGGGAAATAAGAGAGGATGGCTGCCGGATCGCCTTGCCCACCCTGCCTACACCGCACGGGGCCTCTTACGGTCTAGCCCGTCCCTTAAGTTCTTCACAGTAACGGTAAGACATCCTAACCCAAGCAGGGAGGCAGCAGGTGCTTGCTTTCCAGGCAGCCTGAACTTCTCTGTGACCACTAAGGACACTTCCCAGCTTAGAACTGAAATGTCCATGAAATCTCAGGCCTAAAGGCAGGGAATCATGCCCCTGTTTACATTCTTCCCAGCACACTGCCTACTTCCTGTATGGCCTATACCTCCATTCCCTGGATATTGGGGATGATGGTAGTACTGACCTCACAAGGTGACTGAGCACCCAACAACGTAGTTCACAAAGGTACTTAGCACTGTACTTATCTGGGAACCATCACCAGCCATTGCTATACTAAGTTATGAAGTAGAATTCAGCTAAAGGAGCGCTGTCTCCAATGTGACTGGAAGATAGATTGTGTGCTCGTCAGGCTTGTTAGAAACAGTAGGAACGAAACTTCTGTACCAAAACCGAAGTCCGGGGCTACTGAGAAAGTTTGTGCAAATGTCTGTTTGCCAAGATTGATCCCAGGTTAGGCTCCTTTCTAATAACAAAAGGAACAGCCCTAACTTAAAACTGGCCTCAAGGCTCATCCATATATAAAAGAACAGGCCTCTAATCTGGGCAGCTTCAGGGGACAGTGCAGGATCACAATCATTATTAAGTCTTGGTCTGCCATTAAGTCCCCTATGCTCTTGCCAGGAAGAGCATAATCCTACCAGGTGGTCAAGATAAAGCAGGGTAACAACTATTCACGAAGAACAACACTGGTGTACTTAGAATAATTCTGACAATATCTTCGTTGTGTAAATCTCCCATCTGCCCAAGTCTCCTGTCTCTGCTTCAGTTGTTCAAAGTAGGACCTGGGGGGGAGGAATCTGAGGGAGATTTGAAGATACATTCTGTGGAATGTATAAATCTTAGGTCTTTGTAAGCTGAAAGTTTTTCTGTTTGAGGTTGGTTCTCTTTTGTGCATTAGCCAGAGGCAGTCACACACTCTTAAAGAGTTTCTCCCCTTATTAATCTCTTAAGTGTGAAGGGTGTTTCTCACTGGTCGGGCAATTTATTTCTACAACAATTCCACAGGTTTTCCAGGTGACCTCAGACCAGACTTCATCTGCACAGAAACTCTCCAAGCTCCTTCCAGCTCCTTACCCACACCCAGGACCAGAAATAGATAAACAGCAAAGTGGTACTCCTACCCCTTCCAACTTGGGCTTTGTCAATCAGCTGCTCAGGGACCTGTGACCGGAAGCCCTGCTCACCTCATCCTCCTAAGCCTGGGTTTGCAAAATGCAGATAATGGTAAAACTTGCTTTGAAAGACTAGCTGTGGGCTACTGAAACAGCTAAGAGGCTGATGGCACCTGCTGAGCCTGGCAGCCTTAACTCAGTTCCTGGGACCCCTGTGATGGAAGGAGAGAACTGACTCTCGCAAGTTGTCCTCTGACCCCCACCTGTGCACCGTGATTTAGGGGCGTCCACACACAAACAAGTAAATAAATAAATACAGCGTTGAAAGCTCTTGAAAAGATGTCTTGTGAGCTGTATACCCTGTCAGCACCTGCGCTTACCTACCGTGTGACTGTCACTTGTGTCCTCTTCAGAATGCCTTGCTCAGTGTGAGTTCACTACCCAAGACCCACTTGACCCTGCACGGGCTGGTCAGAAGAGCAGCCCAGACATGGCCTCATCCCCAGCCCCTCCCATGCCCCATACAAACGCACCCTCACTGATTTCCTGCGGTGTAGCGTCCAGGACTTGCCAGCCATCATTGCCCTGGGGTAGATCCTCTCTTTTCATCCAGCCATCTGTCCACACATGGAAATTCCTGCGGCAGTGGAAACAGCCCCACCAGAGCCCGCCACACAGTTAGAGAGCCTGTCGTCACAGGCCCCCCAAGATTGTTCTGAAAAGGGGACCTTCGACACCAAAGGCAAGGGCAGTGCTAAAGCGCCATGCGGAAATCAGAGCTTACTGCAGGGGGGCAGTGGAGGAGACACTCCTCAGACCCACAGAGGCCAGGAGACACTTAATAAGCCTCTGCTAAATGAGCAAATGAATGAACAACTGTAAACCCTTTTCTCCGCTCAAAGGGATTCTGATTTTATCGATGAATAATTTTGTAGCTGGACAGTATTTTTGGTTTGTTTGCTTTTGAGACAAGGTTTCTCTGTGCAACCTTGGCTGTTCTGGAACTCACTCTGTAGACCAGGCTGGCCTAGAACTCAGAGATCACCGGCATCTGCCCCCCCCCAACCCCGTGCTGGGATTAAAGGTGTCTGTGTCACCACCGCCTGGCTATTCTTGCTATTTTAAAAACAGCTACATCATATGGATTAATAGAGCTTGGTGTCTCCAACATACAGTGCCAAACTGAAAGACGTGGCACATGAGCTGGACCTTCACGGCAGTGTCCGAAGAGCAGCTGTAGGTCCGTGACCCACCCCCACCTCCAGACACCCTCCCTCTCAATCCCCGTACTTTTAGCCTGCAAGGGGCCTGTGCCCTCCGTCAGAAAGCAGAGGAATAGGGCCTCTTTCTGATCAGAGTTGCTCACCGGACATGCCAGTTACATTGGGTGGCACACAGCATTCTGTCTCAGTCTCCAGGGCTGGGGGGGCGGGGCTTCGCTTCCAGGGAGCAAAGGCTGCAGCCCAGGAATCTTTGCACTTAACAAGCCTTCCCAGGGGTTCTGGGTCGCACTATGAGGTTGACCGTGCAAAGTGGGTTTCTGGAGTTGTCACTGCTCACAACTTGAACCAGTCTACAGAGGAGGCTAAGAGGCCCACAGGAGGACAGAAGAGGAACCCTGACCACCCAGGAGGGAGCCTACCAGACAGAATCTTTGGTCAAATCTGTAATTGTCTTGCCGGATTCATCCAGGTAGATGTCTACTGTGAGGTTCTTTTCTGTATCGTGGGCTGACTCAAAGTTAGTCACGCTGCGTGCTGGGATGCCCAACGCTCTCAGTGCTGAAACAACCCAGGCAGGACGGTTAGCTTCCGCGGGTGCTGAGCGGCCCCTGCTCCCACTGCAGCCTACCTGTGGTCAGGATTCCAGAGAAAACCCAGCACTGGCCGAAGCACACAGGCTCCTTGGTGAAGTAGTGCTGCTGCAGAATCGGCACGCTGCTGGTCCACACATACGGGGCGGTGCCCTTGCTGTAGTCTCCTGACCAATTCCCCACCAGGACGCCGTTGTTCATACCACACATCTGACACAGGACAGAGCGGTGTTAGCATTTGTGCTCTCCTGAACCCTAGAGTTTATCCGGGACAGACAGGGCATCCAGAAGGGCCAAGGAGCAAGTTCAAGACTAGCCTGGGCTACATGGTGAGACACAGTGTCTCCTTGCCTCACCCCCTCACCAAAGAAACCCTTACTCACCGAGCAAGAGTAAAGCATCTACCGTGACCTGGAAAGGCTGTGTCAATATGTCTGTGTGAGGCAGGCTGTCTTCACTTGTGGTAAGCAAACTACAGCAGATATCTATTAAGCCAGGCACTAAAGAGATTTGCAAAAATGTAAACCATACTACTACTGTCTTCACTGATATTTTATGCTTCAGAAAGTTTTTTAAACAAAAAGCACATTATATTAACATGCAGATTTATTATTTTTCTCTTAGAAGAAAACAAGTAGTGTGTGTGTGTTTGTGTGTTTGTGTGTGTGTGTGTGTGTGTGTGTGTGCGCGCGCGCATGAGCGCCTGCAAAGGCCAGAAAAGAGCACTGGATCTCCCTGGAGCTGCAGTTTAAGGCAGTTATGAACCATCTGATGTGAGTTCTGGGAACCAAACGTGGGTCCACTGCGAGAACAGCAAGTGCTCTTAACTATTTGCCATCTATCCAGCCCCAGAAAATTTCTTTTTTGAGTCAAGATCTCAGTATATAGCCAAGGCTTGCTTGGAACTCTCAGCAACCCTCCAGCCTCAATATCCTGAGCGCTGAGATTACAGGTAAAACTACCATATCCACCTAAAATAGACTTCTCAGCTTTTCTCTCCTTCTTTTATGGCATTGGGTATTGAACCCGGACCTGAAGCCTTGCATCCCCAGATCTATTTGTTGGTTGACTGGTTGGCTTGCTATTTTTCATTTTGAGAAACATTCTCGCTATGTTAATCAGGCTGACATTAGACTGGGAATCCTCCTGAGTAGCTGGATTACAAGCCTGTGCCACAAAGCCCAGCTAAACTCAGTTTTAATTTTCTTGTGTGTGTATGTATATATATATGTATATATTTGTGTTTATTTTTTAAATTTTTTAAATTTTTCATTATTTTAAATTTTATTTAAATTAAATTAATTTACATTTAAATTTTTAAAATAATTTTTTAATTATTTATTTTTAAAAAATATACAGGGAGAGAAATAATATAATTTCCAATTATAGTATATATCTGTAATATATCATGTATATTCATATGATAAATATAATCAAATAGTATAACTTCTAAACATCTGTAGGCATAAGCTACTTGAGGTCCTTGGTATTTTTAATAGTATCATGAGCTCCCGAGACCACAAAGTTGGAGAGCTACTGGGTAGCTAATCATCCTGTGTACCCAGTACAAAGTGGTATCCTCAGTGCTAACAGCACAACAAAGGCCCTGGACCAATGTGCTTATTGAACTCAGGAAGCCCCTCCTAAATGGTTCCATACTGTGTAAAATGGTGGTTTTGTAAGCTGTGCCTTGCTCTGAGGACCTCCATTTTACAAGCAGCACTTGACTCCAGGGTGATACATGACATATCTAACAGTAAAAAGAAACCTGTTTATAAACATATCAAAGTAAATTAGGAGCATAAGAGCACATGGGCATCTTAAATCACATCAGGAAAACATCTGCTTCCCTACTCTGAAGTGGAGGACATCTAACATTGCAAAGGTGACCGACCTGTCACCTGAGCATCTGGTACATACAAGGGAACTGACTGTCCCAGGGGTCTCTGCTCAGCTCTGTCCCCACTGCCAATATGGACTACTCGAATCTCTGTCAATCTGAACCCTGTCCTGCACTTCACCCAGTGGTCACCATTGTTCCGCACCTCATTTCTACAGCTTGACTTGACCTCGAGGCTTGTCTCAAACCTGTAATCCCACAGCTTTATTCTGCAGTTCCAGTCAACTTCCAGCAGGGTTAGCTCACACACATACGCCACACACCCAGCAGCGAGCCCTTCTGCAATCCTATCAGCTTCTTCTGCTTCTTAGGTTTCTTCAACTCCTTGGATTCTGTTGAAGCCTCTTTGATACTCTGTGACCATTCTATAACTTACATCATTTTATATATATATATATATATATATATATATATATATATATATACACACACACACACTCATATTGCATATATGCATGTAGAAATACTTACTGTGTGATGTGTAATCCAGAGTTAATATTAGTAAGATTGAAATAAAAGAACCTATATTTGTCTTGGCTGCCAAATCAGGACTACTTTTGTATGTTGCTGCTAAGAAAGTTGACATAGCTTGAGAATTTGCTGTTGCTATTCAATAAATTCTGGCATCGTGGAAAGACACAAGCAGGTCTCAAGTGTCTCTGCCATAGTGCACTCATGACAGTGTTCATCCCAGCTGCAGCCAGCCTTGCAGGGAGGGAGAGAACCTTGAATATTTACGCCATTTTGTAGACTGGAAAACCATTTTCCTAAGGTCAACTTAAAAGTTGCAACACTGGGCTTCTGAACTCAAACTTGAAAGCCTGTGCTTAGAAGGACAGTGGCAGACAGGCATTCCTTGGTAGTTTTAACTGATTGCTTAACCACAGCTCCCTGTGTGCTTCTTGGAGAGCAGCTTACTGTATGCAGGGAAACCTCAATCAACTGAGCAGGTGTTGATGGACTGCAACAGCATTTACTCTGCAGTGGTTCTATACCTGTGGGTCTCGACCCCTTTGGGATCAAATTGCCCTTCCATAGGGGTCGCCTAAGACCATCTGCATATCAGATATTTGCATTACAACTCACAACAATAGAAAAATCACAGTTATTAAGTAGCAATGAAAGTAATTTTATGATTAGGGGTCACCACAACATGAGGGACTGTATTAAAGGGTCAGAGCATTAGGAAGGCTGAAAAGTGCTGCTCTACAGACTTCCAAAAGCCTGGATGTAGAATCTGGCCTCACCACATACCATAGTGCAAATGTGCCTGGACACAAACACCGGGCTCTTCAGTTCATGGGGCTCCAGGCTCTCTAACAGGAACACGCAACAACTCAAGATGTTCTTCTCAAACTGTCATGGAGATGAAGAAAAAGGAATCAAGAGTCTGCCCTGTGTCAGATACCAATCCACCCCATCTAATTTGCATTATCTTGAGGAATAGCACATCTCCCAAATAAGGGAACTTGCCCACAGTCTCCCAAAGATTCTCCACATTCCACAGTAGAAGCCATTTATACAGCCAGACACATGACATCCAAAGACATAACTATTGAAAAGACAAACATAGGGGGCTGTGGAGATGGCTCAGCGGGTAAAATGTTCACATATACAAAGAAGTTTTAATGCCATGGGGGTGTGGGGGACAATTCCTTGATAATCAAGTTAAATAAATGAAACAAGCCGCCAAGCTTGTGTACAAGAGATATTATCTCAACCAGGTTAGTATTAGTAATAAAAAATGAATGGGGGTGGGTCGTAGAGAGATGGCTCAGTGGTTAAGAGTACTTGTTGCTCTTGCAGAGGATCTGGCTCCAATTCCCAGCACCCACAGTGGCTCACAGCCGATTCCAGGAGATCCAATGCCATCTTCTGGCCTCAACAGGTAACAGGCAAGCACATAATGCACAGACATACATACAGGCAAAATATACATAAGATAAATAAATTAAAGACAAGTAACAGGGCAGGCAGGTTGGGTTAGAGGTAAAAAGCACCTGAGTTTGACTCTCAGGACCCACCCGTAAAAAGAGAGAACTGACTGGTGAAAGTGGTCCTGACCTCCACACACATAAATGTAAAATGACATTTTAAAAGAATTAAATGCTCTAAATTGTAAAGTCGTCACTAAGGAAAACTGCCATTTCATTTTATGTACTGTGGTTTCTTTTTAGTTCTCCCCACCCCCTACTTGGTATTTGCCTGTTTTAGGTCTTTTTGTTTTTGTCAATTTATTGAGGCAGGATCTCACTATATAGCCTTAGCTGTCCTGGAATCCCTATGTAGAACAGGCTGGCCCCATTCTCATAGAGACCTGCCTGCCTCTGCTTCCTGAGAGCTGGGATTAAAGGTGTGCACCACCATGTATTTTCTTAGTCTTGTTATAAGCAGTACTGGGGATATAACCAGGGCCTCGCATAGGCTAGGCCAGCAGTATCCAGTTCATTTCAGGCCTGCATTACTTTTTAAGTCCTGTTTAAGCAGTTTTATTAAGATACAATGAACATTCCACAAGGTATCATGGTCTGAGCCTGACCATGGAATTGATACGTGTTGGTTACTTTGTAACCCAGTGGGAAATGAGCAAACAGCAGCAGTGGCTCGGAAAGAAGCACCTGTGAAGGGTTTCCTGACAAGGGTGACTCACCTAAAATTCCAGCAAAGATCTTCATCCTTCCAGTTTCCTTTCTCTGTGACTGATCCCTAATTCCATTTCTACTGATCTCTTGGCCTTCCAGCCACAGGACAACCTGACTCACTCTGCTGCCCACAAGGCAAATGCCTTACTGACTGGAAGTCTTTCCTCCACTGTCTCTTCTCTGTTCTAGTCTGTATGTCAGAGCCCAGGAATAGGAGGCAGTTGTGAAGGCTTCACATTTTTCAGAATGTTTTTTTTTCTGTGAAGTTTGAGAGGAAGTCTAGTAATTTCCAGTGCCATGAAGCTGACACCATGGTCTTGCTAATCCTGTGGAGACATCATTGTGTTCACCCATGTTGCCACTCTTCCTCATGTAGCTGTACCAAGACACCTCTCTCTCTACCCAGCAAAAGTTTCTGTACCCAAGTCTTCCAAATGTCTCCTGGTTTGAGCTTCCTGCCTATACTAAGTGTTACCAGACATCTTCATAAGTACTCATTAAATGCTAAGTTCTTGGATAAATGCACTGATAAATGCACCAAAAAAGCAGAGAATAAGAAAGGCGCTGGTGGGTTCTGAGCAAGGGGCCTCTGCCTCAAACCCCTTCTCTCTGTGGGGTCTGTGGAGCTTAGTTTTCTCAGGCCAGTTTCATACTTGTGAGGTTAGTGTTTTAGTTGAGATGAACCCACTCTCTTCCATAGTCTTTGCTTGATAACCCCTAAGGAAAAGGTGGTCTATCAGGTATGCCTGCTACAGCCACAAGAAGACAATCCATTACCTGACCAAAGGTCCAGGGCTTCTCTTTAATTTGTTTGGCAAAACCCATGTAAATGTAGCCGGTATCATTGAGGACATACTCTGCCCGGTCCTCTTCACTAGGCATGAAAACGCTGTCATCTGGAGCAAGACCACATGCACATGTGGGTTACTGGCCACCCCTGAGATAAAGGCAGGTATACCATGGGGTTGGGACAACAAATGTTGGGTAAATGGGTATAGGCAGCAGCAAAGGTCACAGCAATACATTGTACATTGAAAATACAAACAGTCAGATGTACTGGTTCATGCCTTTAACTCCAGCACTTGGGAGGCAAAGGCAAGTGGCTCTCTGAGTTTGAGGCCAGCCTGGTCTATATTGAGAGTTCTAGGACAGCCAGGGCTACATAGAGATATCCTGTCTCAAAAGCAAAAACAAAAAACAAAGAACTTCCAAAAGTGCCTTCTGAGTCAAATGTAAAGCTCTTTCACTGGAAAAAATGTGGGAAAATTTGAACATAAGCAAAGTTATGATGAAGTATAAATCATAAGCCATTAGTAAAAGAGAATTCAAGGACTAGAGAGATGGCTCAGAAGTTAAGAGCATTTTTTCTTATAGAGGACCCAGGTTCCATTCCTAGCATCCACACAGTGGCTTACAACAATCCACAACTCCAGTTCCAGGAGATTCAATACCCTCTCCTGACCTCCACAGGCACCGGACACACACATGATCCACAATCAAACAAAACACTCATACATAAAAATACATAGAACAAAATAAATAAATTTAAAAAGAGAGCTAACCCATAAGTTTACAGAGATGGTGGGAGGATGGATGGATGCTAGGCAGATGGAGAGAATGACAAAAGTGTGTGGAGGGACCTGGGTTGGTGTGGATAGATAGATGTGGATGAATAGATATGGATGGATACAGATCATGGATGGATAGATAATGGATGTGGATGGATGGGTGTTGGAAATGGACAGATGAATGGGAGTGGGTGGTGGATGAATGGATGGATGGATGGATGGATGAGTGGATGGATGGATGGATGGACAGATGGATGGATGAGTGGATGGATGAATGGACAGATGGACAGATGGATGGATGGATGGATGGATGGATGGATGGATGGATGGACGGATGGACAGAAGGATGGATGGGAGGATGGATGGATGGGAGGATGGATGGAAGGATGAATGGACAGATGGATGGATGAGTGGACGGATGGATGGATGAGTGGATGAGTGGATGGATGGATTAGTGGATGGATGGATGGATGAATGGACAGATGGATGGACAGAAGGATGGATGGGAGGATGGATGGATGGATGGAAGGATGGATGGGAGGATGGATGGAAGGATGGATGGGTGGATGGGTGGATGGATGGACAGATGGATGGATGGGTGGATGGATGGATGGGTGAGTGGATGGATGGGTGGATGGGTGGGTGGATGGATGGATGGCTATGAATTGGGAGGGGGCTCTTGAAGCAAGAGAATGCCAGAGTCCATCTGGTAAGAGTAGATGCAGAGCTAGAGATAGAAAATCTCTGTGCAACATCCCACTAATTTTGCTTGTCCAGGCAAAATTAGGAGGTGGGGATTCTGACGAGGGGCATATCTGCATGGCTGTAAAGTGTTTCCACATAAGCTGCTTACAAGTTATGAAAGAAAAACATCATAATTCTATAAGGGAATTTGGACAATACCTAGATTAAATGATCCAAGTTTAATATTTCCCAATAAGGGACAAAGAGATATGGTATGTCTCCAGATGATTTTCAACATAATTCACATAATATTCCAGCCAGGAACATGTGGCTTGAATCTAAGGATGATGAATCACCAGACAAATCACAAAAATTAGCATTTTTTTTCCTGCTAAGATGAGAGGAGCTTGTTCCCCTAGAACATCACTGTCAAGAACGACTAGGGTATCACTGTTAAGTAAAGGACAATTATACTACAATCCACAGACCCAAAGAGGCTATGCAGCAAGGAGGGCTGCAACTGGGACACATGTATCTCCCTGGGAAGGGAAAATAGAACAGATGTTGCAGGTGGACTGGGAATGGGAACAGGAGGATCAGGTTAGGGGAGAGGGATGGAGGGAGAGAATATAGGGAGAAGCGACCAGAATTGGGGGACATAGAGGAGGTGATCTGGAGACGTAGTGTAGTAGAAACTCCATAGAATCTTTGAGGGTGACCCTAGTGAGGACTCTTAGTAAGGACGGATATTGAGCCTGGACAGGCCATCTTCTGTAACCAGGCAAGGCTTCCAGTGGTGGGACTGGGACAATCCAGTCACAGAACCTTTGACCTGTTACCTATCCTGCCTGCAGGATCTGCTGGGGCAGTAGAAGGGCAGAACCCCACTCTAGGGGAGGGAGCCTATGCCTGACACTGCTGGGCTGGCCTTGAACCAGAGACTGGATAGCCCAGAGACGATTCCTAATGATATTCAGCTATGCTCAGAGATCAGTGCCTAGCCCTATCTCATCAGAGAGTATTCCTCTGGCAGCTGTTAGAAGCAGAAGCAGAAGTAGAGGCCCATGGCCCATTGGGTGGAACTCGGGGAATTCCAAAACTCTAAAAGTTGTATTGGGGGGATCTCTAACCCTTGTACTTGCCCTTGGGACCCTTTTCCTCCTGCCCAGCTGCCTCAGCCAGCCTTGATGTAGAGGCTGCCTCACGCTCAGCCTTGTTCCGTCTTGTTATTCCCCTGTCTGATTGGTAACCTTAAGAGGCCTGCTCTTTTCTGAGGGGAAGTGGGTGGATCTGGGGGAAAGGGGAGATGGAGAGAGCTGGAAAGAGGAGAAGCGGGGAATCTGGGGTCAGGATGTATTGTACAGGGAAGGAAAAAATTACTAGAGTAGATAAGATGACTTAGAACACAAAGGTATTGCCACTGAGGCTGATGACCTGAGTTTAACAAGTTGTACACATAGATATACACGTACACGTGTACACACGAACACATGCACACACACATGTACACGTGTACACACACATGCACACACACATGTACACGTGTACACACGAACACATGCACACACACATGTACACGTGTACACATGAACACATGCACACACATGTACAGGTGTACACACACATGCACACACACATGTACAGGTGTACACACGAACACATGCACACACACATGTACAGGTGTGCACACACATGCACACACACACACTTAAGGCTGCAGAGTAAGCATAAGAAAAGATCAGAATAGAACCTGTTTGAGATGTCTCTGGTCCAGTGTTTCTGGAGCAAGGCTGGTAAATTTAAAAAGAGGACACAGTTGGGTGGGAAGGAAAGGAGTGTTGTGGATGTGGAGGAAGTTGGGGGAGGAGGATGAATATCATCAAAATAGATTGTACAAATCTCTCAAAGAACTAATAAAAATGAGAAAAAAAAGATTAAAATTAAAAAAAATTAAAATAAAAAAGTAACCTTGTGCGACATTGTATAAAGGCTCAAGGGTAGCCACAGGAAAGAGTAAGTTGGGCAGATGAGAGGAACCACTGTTAGGGTTCAGGTCCCACCCTGGAGTTGTGAATGAAGGAGTCACTGGTGGTTCCCAGCAGCCTCTGAGCAGGGCTGAAAGCAGAAGCTGGCTGGGTTGGGCAAGGCAGCAAGGATAAGCTGAAAAGGCAGAAGAGACCTGGATTCATCGACTTGGCCATACGGGATCTTCCCGGCATGCGCTAACTGCCTGCGTTATGCTAGTTTGTGAGTGTCTTGAGAGCAAAGAAGGGCTCAGGGGCTCCGCGCCGCAGACAGGGTCCCACGAGCCCTGCAAGTGGTTGGGACGCACTCCACAGCAGAGCTGAGTTACCTGAACACCACGGATTGAAAATAAGTACTAACTCTCCAGCATTAAGGTCGTTCACGAACAGTTCGTAGCTTCCCACTATGGCGTCTGGGGCACTGATGACAGACAGCAGGACCTGCATGAAGCACAATGCGTGGTTGGATACCTTCCCCGACTCAGCTCGGAATCCTGTGAGGCCCGACAAATCATACGCTCTGAGGTCGGCTCAGCAACCAGGGATACTCCCAGTGTGGTATAATACCCATCCCACAAGGCAGGGAAGGTCTAGCAAGTCCCCCCAAGTAGCAGATAAACTTGGGTTTTCAGCTCATAGGTGTTTTTCAGCCCAAGCTTTCTTCCCTTCATGCCTGCATGCAGATGGCATCTCCCAGACCGTAGGACTGGTTCTGAGGTTGCGATATTAGGACTTCAGGAGGCAAAGCAAGTGTCAGCTCCTGTTCTCTACAGGGCCTGGGTGCTGCTCAGCAGTAGAGCACTTGCCTAGTGTGCTGGAAACCCTAGATCCTATTCTTCCCCTGCAGCACCTCAGAGAGTCGTCTCTCCTCAAGGGTGCCAGGCTGCTGTCCCGTGCTCTAGGGCAGGTGGCAGCTGGGTAGAAAGTTAAGACATAGACATTGCTGCAGCTACAGTGGCATGAGGGATTTATTTCCCATCATTGTTACATAACCCAGGGTCTTCTGAATCTATGGAACACTTGTTATTAGAAGGGTCTTCTAGGAGCAATGGCTGCCAGTTCCAAGGTCAGCTCTGTCTACTAGTTGAATGGTGTTGGCCACTTTCCTAATGTCTCATGTGCATCAGTTTCCTTGTTTAAAAATTTACTAACTCCTTCTTCTTCTTCCAGGATGGTTGTAAGAATTAAATGAGTAACATTTACAAGTAACATATACAAGGCAGTAAGAAGGAGATTGAGCCTCCTGGAAGGCAGAATATCCCCTCCCCCAACCCACAATGACATCTGGCTGCCTTGAGCACCAACAGGACAGTAGGGACAAGGTCCTATTCCCCGGTACTCAGTTGGCAGAGCTCTAGGCTAGTAAGGAAGACCTTTCCTGTTGCATCCCAGCACAGACTTGAACCCTCAACATTGTTATTATCAAGCCACCACATGAAGCCGCCTTCCACAGGATAGGTAATGTTAGACTTCCTGACCTTCACAGGGTCCTACATATGTTCTTGCAACGGTAAAAAAAAAAAAAGCAGGCTGGAGAGATGACTCATTGATTAAAGATATGCACTGCTCTTGTAGAAGACCAGAGTTCAACTTCCAGAATCCATGTCAGGCATCCCACAACTGCCTTTAACTCCAGCTCCAGTATATCCAGTATATACCACAGTATATATACAGTATATACACAGTATATACCACAGTATATACCACAGTATATACACACAGTATATACCACAGTATATACACACAGTATATACCACAGTATATACACAGTATATACACATAGTATATACACACAGTATATACACACAGTATATACACACAGTATATACCACAGTATATACACACAGTATATACCACAGTATATACACATAGTATATACACACAGTATATACCACAGTATATACACACAGTATATACACAGTATATACCACAGTATATACACACAGTATATACCACAGTATATACCACAGTATATACACATAGTATATACACACAGTATATACCACAGTATATACACACAGTATATACCACAGTATATACACACAGTATATACACACAGTATATACCACAGTATATACACACAGTATATACACACAGTATATACACATAGTATATACACACAGTATATACCACAGTATATACACACAGTATATACACAGTATATACCACAGTATATACACACAGTATATACCACAGTATATACCACAGTATATACACATAGTATATACACACAGTATATACCACAGTATATACACATAGTATATACACACAGTATATACCACAGTATATACACATAGTATATACACACAGTATATACCACAGTATATACACATAGTATATACACACAGTATATACACAGTATATACACACAGTATATACCACAAGCACACACACACACTTGATCAAAAAAATTAATTAAAAACCTTCCCACAAGTATTTAAGATTTACTTTCTTTATGAATGCTGTCAAAAATAATTTTAACCAAAAAATGTTAAACGATGCCTTTTGTGTGAAGAAATTTAGTCCATCCCTTACTCCATTCCCACCAGCCCTGTAACTGAAACTAAGATTCTTAGAGGAGACTGAGTCAGAGGTCTTTTCCTAGAGAGGCTGTCGTGACTACCTGAAAAACACAAAATGTTGCTGCAAGTGGGAATTGGAGCCCTGGTTCTGGACAGAAAAAAAGGAAAGAGAAAGTGGCATGTGGGGGTTAAGACCTGGGTCCATTCATTCATTTGGCAGCTGCAAATTCTGCTTCTAGAAAAGATCATTGTCATTTTTAATTCTCAGAATCAACCTAGCCATGAAAGCTGTAGGCTATGTCCTAAAGAAGTAGCCATAAACTAGTTCAAAGATCTAGCTAGAAGGGGTGATACTTGATAGTGACTTTCCAACACTGGGAAGCAGACAGCTTTACAAAGGATGTCGAAGGAGCCATCACAAGCCCACACACTTGAGCCAGCTGTGTGCTGTGTTGGCAACCACTAAACAAAAGGAACATTGATGAAGTTATCAGGTTAAGAGAAGGAGATGAGAAACAAAGTGCCTTCATCCTCTTTTGAGTTTAAATACAGCAAAAAGCCCAGAGGAAAGAATGGAGAACCGCATTTGTAGGAAGAAGTATTATGATTTCTCCTCCTCCTCCTCCCCCTCCTCCTCCCCCTCCTCCTCCCCCTCCCCCTCCCCCTCCTCCCCCTCCCCCTCCTCCTCCCCCTTCCCCTCCTCCTCCCCCTCCTCCTCCTTCTCCTCCTCCTCCTCTTCTTCTTCTTCTTCTCTGCTCTCTCTCTCTGTCTCTCTCTTCCCTCCATTCTTCCCTATCTCTCTCCTTTCTTTCCCTCCCTCTCTCTGAGTCAGGTCTCATTACATAGCCCTGGCTGTCCTGGAACTCACTATGTAGACCAGGATGTCCAGGAACTCTAAGATCCGCTTGCTTCTGTCTCCCCAGAGTGCTGGGAATAAAGGTGTGCAGCCCCACACCTGGCCCCGATCGGTTATTCTTACTCATTTCCTCTGCTCACTTTCTTCAGTGAACATAAATGGGGTAGGAGAGTTATGTAAGCCATCTGGCTAGTCAGACAGAGCCACAGTGTGCTATAGGGAAGCAAAAGGAATCTGAGATACACAGAGTCATGGCTATGGGTAGTAAACAACGTTACACACTGGAAGGCAAGGGAGGGATAGATAGGAACTACTCGGTTGAGGAAGGGAACTACTGAGAAGCCACCAGCCAGTACCTTGGTGCAACGGCCCTCACCTCTGCGCCGTGCTGTTTGGCAATTTTCACATGCCAGCCCTTAGAACGGGAGGAAGCATTCGGATCGAGCTCCACGAGGGTGGGTGATACTTTCGGTCCTGGAAACACCAACAGGGAAGTGGTGGTTTATCTCAAGTCACAGAGCTACAGTGCCAGCAAATCTCAGTCCTGTGATTCATCCAGATCCCTCTAGAAAGCTGCCTCCCTCACAAGTCTCTGTCTGCTCTGATTCTTCCCTGGTCATCTCCACTGCCTGGGCAGGGTTCCAGCAAGTGCAGCAAGGTGAAACCCAGTTCCCAGTCCATTTTCAGCATGGGGAAGCTAAGCCTTAGGAAGAAAAGTCTCTCTTGCCCAATGCACACGAAGCCTTTGGTCCCACCCTCCATCCTGATGCTGGGGCTGAGGCCTCACCGGTAGAGAATGTCAGCTTCAGTTTGTCCTGAGAGTGGAGAGATCTGCTTAGTTGCATCTTCACGTGGAACATCTGTCCACGCCTGAGCACGAGCTTCTCGGTCTGGAATTCGGATGTATGGTGGGCAGCCTCATTCTGCGTTTTCTCCAAGTTCACAGAGTAAACCATCAGCACTGTTAGCACACAGCATGTGGGAAAACACAGGCTGACTCCTAACACGGACAGTTCAGGGAAGCAAAGAGGGGTCCCCTGTCCTATTCCTGCAGACTGTGATAATCTAAGATGTGGTGTACCTGTAAAATGGACACTGGCCTCCCAGGATTACAGGGGGTTGAGTTGAGAGAGATGGGAGTCACAGCCCTGCCAAGCACTTCTACTGCAGCTGTCAGGTGATGCCTCCTCTCCCCCACTGCTCACCCTCCCAACATGCAAACTGGTGCCTAGATGCTGGAGAGAAGGAGGAGAGGAGCAGCCTTTGACAGTTCCCTATTCCTGCCAGGCCAGATGTTAGCCTGCTGCAAATGAGACAACACCATGGGGTGGGAGTTCACACCCCAGAGAGAACTGTGGGGTAGAGAGTTGCCAGATTCAGCCTTTTTATCCAAATGGAGATGGGGACTCCAAGAGCTCCCATGGTCTGGTGAGACATGACGAGGACCAGGGAAGTGTGGAGGGAATTGGCATTCCCTTCCCAGTGAACCCTGTCTCTAGTTTTTTTTTCTGCAAAGGAACTCAATTGTTGGATGAAATGAGCAAGTCGTTTTTGGGCACAGACTCCTGTGTGTGTGTGTGTGTGTGTGTGTGTGCGCGTGCACGCGCGCGCAACCTACTTGGTCCATATAATGTTACTTATGTGTATATGTCTCCAGGCTGACCAGTTGGTGTCATTGGTGTGCTGCTCTTCCCTGGGGAAGACTATTTCTCCTGCTCCAGCAGTCCTTAGTTGCCTACAGTTCTTTGTCTAGGTTGATGCTTTGTGAACTTTCTCCTCTCTACTTTGACGTGCCTATTCATGTCATCCTCATTCAGATCATGTTTAGGCAGTCACACTGGTGAGGCTTCATGGTTGTAGCTTCTGACATTTCTAGGAGACACAGTTTCACAACTAACTTCTGCTCCTCTGGCCTTTGGAATCTTTCCAACCCCTCTTCCTCAATGATCCCCCAACCTTGGGCATGGGAGTTGTGCTGTAGATGTGTCAGTAGGGACTGGGTAGAGGCTTTGTTCTCAGTTTCAATGTGCCATAGTGCCATGGCACATATTGGAATCACCTGGGAAAATCTATTGGGCTGCACCCTTAACTGATGTGAGGGAATCAGGTGGATTGCATAGATCTGAGGTCACACTGGAGAATGGCCAGCTCCCAAGGACTGTTGAAGACAGCAGTGTCTTAGATTTCTAAGAGAGTCCCCAGGCCATCCTGGTGTTTCCTTTCAGGAGATCTGGGACGTGGTGTGAGATATGGCCTCTCCAGAATGTTCCCAATAACGCTGCTGCTATGGATCCAGACCCCCCTCCCCGCAACCCGGGAAGCACTGGTTTAAGCTGCAGCGGCCTGTGACCTGAAATGACCTGAGGTACGGGGGTTTCCCCAGCATGTGGGATGCATGTCCTGCAGAGCCCAGAGGTACAGCTGGGACCTGAATTTCCTCCACTCCAAAGGGTGTGACTCTCACAGATGATAGTTCTGGTTGCCTTTGAAGACAGGTGAGACAGAGCTGGCTAGCTTGTCTTCAGTCCGGCACATTTCCCAGGGTAGGCAGGCTCACCAGGCAGAAGCCCTCCCTGCACAGGTGGCTCTGCCTGGGCTGATGCCTGGGGTCAGCCTTCTGAGGGTGAGGCTGCACCCAGAAAGGGTTTGCTCATTTCCTCCAGCTGTTGAGCTCCTTTGTGGACACAAACTACAGACACAGCTCTGTGGGAGGATGTCCTCTTCCTGTCTCACTGGACCTCGTTGGGGTCTGCACCCGGGTGTGTGATGTATGAGTCTGTGAATTGGTTTCTCTGGCAGTCACTCTGAAACCAAGTGCTAAACGGAACCCTTCCACCTGGACTCCAGCAGAGCACACAGAAGAGCCATGCCCACCTGGGCTGCTCAAATTCTATGCCCTGAGAGGACCTTGACCCTAGACTGTCCTCGGGGTGTATCTTCTGCCTATCAAGATGGGTCTCCCCTGGGGTTCTCAGGTTCACTAGCCAGAGCTGAGCTGTGCTGGTCCTGATCCCTCAAGTTCCTGTGGAAGCAGAGGGAGGCACCCTAAGATTGAAGGGGTTTGCTTACGTTCACTGAACTTAGAACTCTGCAGTGCAGGTGATGACCCTGCTTTGGGGATCCTCCCAATGACAATGTTACTGGGTAGAATGCGTAGCCAAGATCCCATGAGGTGGGCTGTGAAGGAGAGTAGGCACAGCAGGCCAGCTTGTGTTCCTTGGTAAAGGCCTGCATGCAAGGTTGGGTCCTGGTTGGCATCTGGGAACTCGGATGTTGTGAGGTTAATCTTCATTGTCAACTTGACTGGATTTGGAATCAACTAAAGAGGTAATGTACTGGACATACCTGTAAGGTTTGTTGTTTTTAAAAAGATCCACTCTAATGTGGATGGCACCTTCCAGTGACAGCCAGATAAAAGCAAGCTGGAGGGGAAAGTGTTGCTTTTTTGCCTGCTGACTTTCAGGTGGTGCTTACTCTGTTGACATTTTTCCAGCTGCTGCTGGATCCATTATGAGCTGACAACAGAACTCAGCTTTGGCTTTTTGACATGAAGGGAAGAGCAATGACTGTCTGGCCGCGCTGGCCTGGGTCGGTGGGGCACCTAGTCTCCTGGACCGAGCAGCTATTGGGTTTCCAGCCCCTCCAATGTGAAGATAGCAATAGTTGATCTGCATAAGTCGATATAGTAAATACCCTTTAAAAAATACACTCGTCATAGCAGTTCCATTCCTTTAGAGGATCTCAGGGTGCATGGTACCCAGTTTGCACAAACACACGTGACTTCTTTCTAGAAGTCTAAGATTTAGGCACAGGCTCTGTGGGGGCGATGGAGACCGCCGTGAAATCTCAAGGCGTTGACTAAGGAGCTTTCTAACGGATAGCTGTTAGCACTTGCCGTGGGAGTAACGGGACACACACCGTGTAACTCCACGGATCGAGTTTCTGGTGTCACGCATGCCCTCTCCCTCTGCTGACTGTTTATTGCTCCTTGCATCACAAGACGTCACAACCATGAGTGTAACGGTAAGCCAGTCTGTGTGTGCTGGCTAGTGTGGTGTCAACTTGACGTATGTTAAAGCCATTTGAGAAGACTGAACCTCAGTTAAGGGATGCTCCCGCTAGACTGGCCTGTGAGCGAGTCTGCATTTTCTTGATTGACGATTAATCAATCGAGCATTACTGTGAGCAGTGCTACCCCTGGGCTAGGGATTCTGGGTGCTATGAGAAGGCAGGCTGGGCATGCACTGGGAGCAAGCCAGTAAGCAACACCCTCCCCATGGCCTCTACATCAACTCCTGCCTTCAGGTTCCTGCTCTGACTTCCCTGAGTGATGAGAGTGTGGCCTGAGGGTTGTAAGTTGATGAAGCAAGCCACTGAAGATGGCCAGGCCTGGCCACTGGTGAAGATTTTGTCTCAGTAGCAGTGAAAATCCCAGGATTGAAGGGGTCATGGAGAAAAGTTGAGGCTTGGGCCATGTGGCAGAGTTAGAGTCCATGAAGAGAACCCAGGAGAGGCTACTGGTAAAGGTTCAGCCCAGTTGCAGTGGATATCAGAGCATTTTTGAGATGCCAGTACATGGAATAGCCACTCAAAACAGCAGTAGCTGTGGAGTGGAGCTGGCCTGAGCTCAGGAGCAAGCCACATGTGCTTTGGATGGCAGACAAGAAGTAGGCTTGTCAAGACCTTTGGCGCTCCGAGGGTCAAGAGTGAGTCCCGGAGGCGCTGTTCTGACCAGTGTTGATATGGGAGATCTCAGCACACTGTAGGCAGCGACAACCCTTGGCTGGTGGTCTCCGGTTCTATAAGAAGGCACAGTGGGTAAGCCACAAGGAACAGGCCAGTAAGTAGCACTCCTCCATGGCCTTGCTCTTGTCTCTAGGTTCCTGGCTGACTTCCCTGAGTTATGGGAGGGTGACCTGAGAGAGCTGGAGGCCGAAATAAATACTTTTCTCCCTAAATTGCTTTTACTTGTGGCATTTTATCCTAATGACTAAAAACCCCAGTATAAACACTGTGTTCACTGACCCTCTGAGCCTACCAGCTGCTGCCAGCAGGCATTCCCGGAGTCTAGGTAGAGCTGCTATAGGAAAGGGAGTTCCGCTGAACATAGCCGTTGTTAAGCATTCCTCCAGGGGGTTGGGACCCCTCCAAACTGGGAGTGTAAACTTGTCCTAGGCACACAGGCCAAGAGTTGTCACTGATTTAGGGCACAAATGTCAACCCTCATGGAGGAACTCATTCCATCCAGGGTCTTACAGGATTCCCACAGACAAACTCACAGATTTAAAAACAGAATGATTCACTATACAAAAACTACACAAGTATTCTCTGCAAAGAAGTCAAAGATTAAAGCAGGGCATAGTAGCTCATCCAGTAATATGCACTGGATGCAGGAGGCTGGCACAGGTTTGCGGCCAGCCCGTGCTGCTAAAGTGAGTTCCAGGCCAGCATGAGCTACAGATTCTTAGATATGTGTCACCCCCACTTCCACCCCCAAAGAAAATAAATTAGATGCTGTGCACTATGAAATACCTAAGTGGAAAACTGCTAGGGATATAAGGAATTCAGAAAGGTTGTGAAATGGGGAGCTGGGGAGATGCCTCAGTCAGTTCTTGCTCTTCCAAGGACTCAGGTCAACTCTCAACACCACATGGTAGTTCACAACCAGCTGTAACTTCAGTCCCAGGGGCTCAGATGCCCTCTTCTGGCCTCCTTGGGCACCAAGCATGCAAGTGGTACACAGACATATATGAAAGCAAAACATCGTGATATATATATATATGTCACATATATAAAATTATAAAAATTATATATATAATAAAAGTTTGAAAACAAGATAAAAGTTAAAAATGTTAACTAGACAAATTTAAAATAATTTCTAAAAATAAAAGTTCTTTAAATTAAATACACAGTGGAAGGAACTGGAGAGATGGCTCAGTAGTTAAGAGCTTTGGCTCTCTTGCAGAAGACCAGGGTTCAATTCCCAACACCCACATGTCAGCGCACAGTTGTCTATAATTCCAGTTCCAGGGGGTCCAGCACACTCTGCCTTCTATGGGCACCAGGCACACACAAAAATAAAATAAACAAAAATTTCAAAAAACAGCGAAGGGCTGGCAAGATGGCTCAGTAGGTAGAAGTGCTTGCTTGGGAACTACCAAGCTGGATAACCCGAATTCCAACCTCAGAGCCCACGTGGTGCAAAGAGAGAATAGACGCCTGTAAGTGCCTCTGATCTCAACACATGTGTGTAATGATCGTCTTTTTCTCCCTCCCTCCCTCTTTTTCTCTTTCTTGAGAACCCAGTAAACAAGTTTAAACAGCGTACACATAAACTAGAAGAGAAACAGACTAGAAGAATGACTCAATCTCGAGAAACAGAAGTCAACGTGGAAGGTGAGTGAATGGGAGGGCCTGACTCACAGGAACAACAGGCGCTCTGTGTAGCACACACGCTCCACAGAGACAGCAACACTAAAAGGGCAAATCTACTGGGGTGCTCAGGGTGTCAGGATAGGTCTGTAAAGAGGATTAAAAACACTCAAGAAGCCTCCTGTAACTGTAACAAATAAGCATCTGTGGACAGCAGGCACAACTGCTGAGACAAACACTTTGACCTGCTGCCTCTGGAGAGGGAACTAGAGCCACGAGTAGGAGAGGATTAATTTTTGCAATGACCAGTTATTACCTGTTGCTGTTGTGAATCTTCAGTTCCTAAAGAAATGACTCATTCTCTCACCCATGACTGAGAAAAATCTCAGTCATCAGAAAGGATATCTCAAGTATGTTAGGCTCTCTCCTCTTGATACTCCTTCACTGGTGACCCTGAGCTTGCAGTCTGTGGCCATTTTCCCAAGGATCCCCTCAACATGCTAGCTGGGTTAGGAAACCCCATCTTTTTTCAAGCTGTTGTCTTATCTAGGGTTTCTGTTGGTGTGATGAAACACCGTGACCAAAGCAACTTGGGGAGGAGAGGGTTCGTTTGGCTTACGCTTCCCTACTCATAGTCCACCGAGGGAAGCCAAGGCAGGAACTTAAACTGGGCAGGAACCGCTTCATGGCTGGCTCAGCCTGCTGCCTTACAGAACCCGGGACTACCTGACCAGGGTGGCACCATCCATAGAGAGCCAGGCCTGTTGGACGGAGCCTGGTCTCTCTCTCCATGTTGTTTTGCTAGATGTTCTGTGTAATTAATTGTTCAAGGGTTTAATAAAAACGAGGAGACATTTTCACAGATACAAGCCTGCAGACCTCGGCAGAGGGACAGCCGTACATCCTCCACTGCCTCTTCCTCCAGAGCTTTATGATAATCAAAGCTTCTCCTTCCTGACCCAAAGGTCTATTTGCATGATGGAAGAAATCTCACAGCTTGACTCCTCCCAGGACCCTAGCGGGGTCACCTTTACAGTGGGGAGCTCAAGACCTGATGGGAGCCGCTCACTCCCATTGCTGCCTGAGGCTGGGGCTGGAGACTTCCTCAACAGCTTCAGAGCGCAGCTTCAAATATTCTGCTCACGACCTCTGGACAGGTGTAGTAGGAAGCGGCCCTTTAACGGAAAGCCATTTCCATCTAGAAAGCAGGCCTTTCAGCTGTAGAAATCCCACGTCCTGCCAGCACCTCAGGCTGCCTGCACAATGATTATCTTTAAAGGTACGGGGTACACACACACACACACACCGATTAGTAAACACAATACCTGGAGATATGTTTAAATAGTCCCCAACACAGGCCCTCCCCTTAATTCACTGATCAAGAAAATGCCCTACAGGCCTGCCTACAGCCTGAGCTGATGGAGACATTTTTCCCAGTTGCAGTTCTTTCTTCTCAGATGACTCTAGCCTGTGTCAAACTGACGTAAAACAAGTCAGCATAGTTTCCTGAGTCGTTTGCAAAGCACTTGCATAGACTTGTCTTCTGTTACGGCTGAGAAAACCCAGGGCCATGCTGCTAACCAGTGTATGTCAAACTTCAACAGGACCCATCTCCTTACCAGCAGACCCCTCTCCGCATTTACAGCCTTTCCCAGGCCCCTGGCCCCAGTGTACTCTTCTTCTGAATGTGAGCAAGCCTTCAGCCACCCGAAGAACCCCGGTGGCCTAGGAACTATGCAGAATCATGTGTTTCATTCAGTGTCACTCGACCCCCTTTGCAGAGCTCCACAGTGGTCACTCCTTGCCCCACCCATGGCTCTGTATCCAGAAAGAGGCACATAATGTGCAATGGCAGTTCACGGAGGACACTAACTGACCCTCACGAGAAACTACAGTGTGGTCAGTATGAGGGAGTGCATGTGAGAAGTGAACAGGAATTCTTATTCTTGCGACTGTTTTATGAATCTAAAAGTGTGGCTTTCTTCAGTGAAGAAGGCAGCAAGCCATGGATGAGGTAGGGTGGACAACAGCCCAGGCACCCTGCCTTGAGGCCAGAGGCTGGATCAGAGGGCTAGAACAGCAGCAGGTGCACAGAAGGCCAAGATGCCACTGTGCAGACTTTACCCACTCACCACTCCTGGCTTCCATGGTCCTGCGGCCTCGCTCTGCAGCCCTGCCAAGACTCCAGTCTGATGCCAATGGCCCAGAGTCGTCCCAGGGCAGGATGTGGCCCCTTTTTATGTGGTCCTGGGGTAGATGTGACCCTGCAGTGGCTGCCAAGGGGCGAGGCTTGGGGATCATATCAATCAGAAACAATAAAACCTTAATCATCTTCCATCTCAGCCACAGGAGGAAATCAGGAGACGAGACAGCTGACTTCAAAGGAAGGAGCACAGAGATGGCGCCATGTATCTTCTGTGACCCTGGGGACAAGTCACCAAAACCCAGGATCCTGGGACCTCCAGAGAAGCTGAGAAGATTTTTACCAATTTCACAACTTTTCTTAAAAACAAGGGATGCCTAGGGCTTTTATTTTTGTTCACATTTTGAACATATAATGCACATGCGATTCAGGATTTTCCCAGTGTACCCAGCTACCTATTACCACTCTCTTTCAGATCTTGGCTGTGTCCACTGGGAAGGTGCCACATGCATGCATTACACGAAGCCACACACCAATGTGCCGTTGGTGTCTTGGAGGTGCTGGAGACTTCACTGTCTACATGTGACAAAGTCAGTAGTTCTGACTGTTCTACAGTTAGGAAGCAGTTCCTTCCTTTCAGAGCTTCAGGGAAAGGCTTGCAGACAAGTCATTCATCCCTTAGAGCATGTTGGTAGGAAGAACCACAGGCCCAGACATGCCCAGGAGTGAGTCTCGTGGTCACCCATTCTCTACTTCCTGAGGGGTACCTATAAGGTTTTTTGTTTGTTTGGGTATGTGTTTATGTGCACACACGTATGTGTGTGCATGTGCGTGTGCGTGTGTGTGTGCACCGAGAGGCTAGAAAAGGGTGTTGGATTCCCTGGATCTGTAGTTACAGGTGGTCGTGAGCCTCCAAGTGTGGGTGATGGGAACAAAACTCAGGTCCTCCACAAGAACAGCGAGTGTTCTTAGCTGCTGAGCGTCTCTCTAGCCCAACCACGTTAGTACTGGAGACAAGGTTCCTCACTGAACTGGGGCTTACTGTTGCACTGAGGCTAGCTAGCCAGCAAGCTTTGGGGATCTTACTGTCTCCACTCTCCAGCTCTGGGGATACCGACCGACATGCACTGCCATGCCCAGCTTTTATGTGGCTTCTTGAAATCTGAACTTGGGTCCTCGTGCTTGCTAAGCGCGTTACCCGCTGGACTAGCTCCCCAACCTCACACTTGTACTTTTTCCACGACGTTAATTCTAGAGACAGATCTAGTGTGGTACAACAGCAAAAGTCCCGGGGCAGGAGTAAGGCCTCCTGAGCCCAACGTTCAGTAACTGCTGTTGTGTCCTTGGAAAATTGTCTGAGGTCATGTAGTCCACAGAATAGCAGTTGCCCACACTGGCCCTTGTCTCCCTGGATGTCAGAGAGCTTTTTTTTTTGTCATGGACAGGCTGAGAATCTGTGTCTGCAGATCTTAACTGCCGAGACTTGTCCCAGCGTGCTCTGGCGCTGACAGAGGAACAGCCGGGGCAGTACCTGCGGGGTTTACACCCTGCTTTTAGGCCAAGGATACTAGCAGGAGACTTGTTTTTCCATTTTCGCTTCTATCATCAGAATTTAAGACCATGTGCATGAAATATGTAAATCAAACTGTTCATCCTCTGAAACAGAAAGGAGAGAAGCCTCTGGAGAGAGTCCTGGTCCAGGGGCTACAGTGTCTAGCCACTTCTCTTGGCCTATGCAGTTCTTTTCACATGAGAGACCTGAACTGCATGCTCTTTCTCCAGTGTCTTCTGGGACAGGAATCCAGAGTACCAGGGAGAGAACAGACACATGCATAGAGAACAGACTCGGGTGAGACCTACTGTGTGCATTGAACAAGGTGCAATTAAGGCCTGGTGGTAGAGTTTGGGATATCCCATATCCTTTGCTCTGCTCATAGAGATGACCAGGCATGGATCCCACCAGGAGGCAGAAGGCTTTGAATGCAACTTCCTAGGAAATGGGTACCATTGACCTCAATCCAAAGATGGCAGGGTCTTGAAGGAGAGAGTGGGGAGGATAGAGGGAGCGGGGAGAGAGAGAGGGAGACAGAGGGGGGGGCAGAGAGAGACTGATTGACTGGTAAGGACAGGGTCTGGAAACCTGCAGATGAGAAGCAGGAGATGGAAAACTCATTTTGACATCAAACTACCAGTCAGGACTGGAATTTGGTCACCTTTTGCCTCCACCCCACCGCTGGGCTCATGTTCAGAGCTCTTGCTCAGGACTGAGCATGTCTGTGAAGAGACTGACTTAATTTAGGTGATGTGTGAGGATGCACCTCACAGGGTCATGGCAACTGTATACCTGGCCAGGGCCTGGGTGCAGAGCTCAGCTGTCCCACAGGATAGACACAGGGGCAGGAACCAGGGACACCCAAGCGAGAGCTTGTGAGCCAGGCTCTGCTAGAGTTGGGAACACAAGGAAAGCCCGAGAAGGCTGCTCTTGGGGACCCACACCTGCTTCTCCTACCCAACTGTTGCACCCGCCTCCCAGTTCTGAGGAAGGAGCAGCCATAGGCCTGGCAGCCACGCCAGGTGCCACGGGAGCTGTCCTGGCGCCACACATTGGTTCTGGATCATAAAGATGTCCTTTAGTACTTCTGACCTGCCTATCTGTGGAGACAGGGAGGAGTTGGTAAACAGCACCCAGAGGCCACTGTGAACATCTTTTCCCTGTATATCTGAGCCTCTGCTTATCTCTTCTCCAACTCATATGGGTGTAAGCAATTTTACAGGAGGAAGAGTCCAACAAACCATGAAACGTCTTCTCATCAAGCCACCCCAGTGCTCGCCAGGTTGTGTGTGGCAGGGCTGCATGGAACACGCTGACCTCAGATCGCCCCCGCGCACAGGCACAGGACTGTGAGCTTTTGCTTAGGTATCCCTCCACCATCAGCCCCGCTGGGGGCCACGGCCTTGCAGTGATGACGTGTGGTTTCCTCTGGGGTTTCACCTGTTGTATCTGCAGTGGGTCGGAGGCTGGACTTCTTGACTTGATTAAGATGTCTTCTGGGATAGACTGTGCAAGGAGTGATCTGGACTGACAGTCATGGGTCTCAAGTAAAAAGACCTTTCAGGATGCTGTTGGGGGCTAGTTAGGGGACAAGGAAGTGCAGCTGGACAGCTCTTTGCCCTTTGTATGGCAAGTTGGCAAATGTAGGGAAACATGAGCCCTCTGAACCTGGTTTCCTAGGGTGTCGGATCAGGATGGCTATGATGGAGCACACCTGTAACCCCGGCAATTAGAAAGTAGGGGCAGAAAGACTAGGAGTCACCCTCAGTTACAGAGTGAGTTTGAGGCCAGCCTGGGTGATATGAGACTCTGTCTTTAAAAAGTCAGTCACATGAGAAGAGAATTTTGGGGAGCCAATCTCCCTGGAATCCACTGTGCAATGCGTACCATCAAACCTGTCTTACTTGCCTTGCAGGATCCAAAGAGTTCAGAGCACAGCTGAGTTAGCAAGGATGATGTGTGCTTCCGAGCTGAACCACCGTAGCAACCATAACTTCATGTTTCATAATATTAAAAATCATCATTCCAATTTATCAACAAGCCATTGTCTTTAAAGACTTATAAAACCCATAAAAACAAAAATGAATGAAATTTTCTATCTCCTTCTCAAGGTCAGGAACTAAACCACTGTGGCTACACGGATGCCCCGGCCTGTGTGCCCCTCCTCCATGCCCCCCTTGTCAAATGTAAACACTACTCTGAGTTTAGGTCTTCTTTCACCTATCTGCCTGCCTGCCTATCTGCCACCCGTCTATCTAAGAACTGGGGATTAAATGCAGGGCCTCAGGCCAACTAGTCAAGTGCTTGACTTAGCTAGTCCTCTTGCTTACTTAAAAACACCATCCCTTTGAATATTTTAAAATAAGTCCCGTTGTTGAGGTCTTTTATTTCTTATAAAGGGTAATATACTGAAACTGTCCTTAATTTTTTTTACTCCACATTATGGTGTGTGTCTGATGTGTGTGGCATACTCATGCCAATGTGTGTGTTGAACCCTGGGCCTTGTACATTTAGGCCAAAGACCAGCTGCGCCCCCAACCCTACATTAAGGCCTTTGTCCAGTCAGGTTTTTCTCACAGTCTTCTTCATTACATTGTTACCATTTTCATTCTTCTAACTGATCCGACCCAAATCATGGCCCCATCAACTGTCCTCTTTCGTACTCAAGGTCCGCTGGCTGAACTTTAGGAATACCTTGGGGTGGGGCTTTGGGTTAGAGACATGGCTTAGCAGTTAAAGAGTGCTTCCTGCTCTTCTAGAAGACCATGGTAAAAGAAAGGGAGGTATAGGCTGAGGCCATTCTCCCTTAAGCTCTAGGGAGAGTTTAAGACAGAGACCAGCTTTCAGTAGAAGAGAGGCCCTTGGAAGGCATTCAGGCAGCGGTCCTTGGTCCAGATGAGCCTTCCTCCTTTTGTCTGTGTTCAGAACTAAATTCTTTGTCTTTAGTTAGGGTTTCTACTGCTGTGATGAAACATGGTAACCAACACAACTTGTGGAGGACAGGATTTGTTTGGCTTACACTTTAATATCACTGTTCATCATCGAAGAAAGTCAGGACAGGAACGCAACAGGTCAGGAACATGGAGGCAGGAGCTGATGCAGAGGCCACGGAGGGGGCGCTGCTCACTGGCTTGTTCCTCTCTTATAGAACCCAGGACCACCAGCCTAGGAATAACACCACCCAAAATTGGCTGGGCTCTCCCCCATGAATCACCAAGAAAATATCCTACAGTCTTGTCTGTGGCCTGTTCTTACGGAGACATTTTCTCAATTGAGGTTCCATCCTCTCTGATAACTCCAGCTTGTGTCAAGTTGAGATAAACTAGGCAGTACAGGACGGGTCTAAGTGTGGACTGGGTTTTGGCAATGCAGCAGTGTATAAGCAGAGATCATAAATCGATCTGAGCAGCGAACAGCTACAAAGGCAGGCTGAGTGTGGGAAGCTCTGGCCAGGACTTCCTGAGCCACTCCCCTCGAGCGAAAACATGGATTGGAATTGAGGATCTCGGGTCTGCTGTCCTCCACTTTATCTCGCCCCACTTCAGTTCTGCCTGCTTTTCTTCTAAGGCAGAATCTAAGAAAACTGGGCAAGAGTAGGAGTCATAGGAGTCGTCCCTAACCCCAGCTTCTTGCAGAGACCAACACTATAGCATCGTTTATTACAGAGCCTCAAGCCTAGCCAGGTGTGGTGGCTCATTCCTATCATCCCAGTGCTTGGGAGGCCAAGGCACGAAGACTGCCATGACTTTGAGATCAGCCTGAATACATAGTGAGGCCATCATAGACCTCCTCAAGTCTAATTTTTAATATGTTCCAAAGACGCCAAGAAGCCATTTTCCCAAAGAAGATACACAAATGACTAATGAGCATAGAAAAGATGCTTGGCGTGGCTACTCACTACAGAAATGTAAATAAAGGCCACAGAAGGTACTGCTCGGATGGTTGTGGCCGTGTTAACTGTCAACCCCACAGACTCTTGAATCAGCAGGGAGACAGGCCTCTGGGAACGCCTGTTGGGGAAGACCTCGCAGTGTGGTTGGCGCCGTCCCTGGCTGGAATCCTCGAGGGATCTGAGCAGGAGCATCCATCGCTCTCTCCTTAGTTGTGGATGCAACCTTCTTCCACTCTTGTTGCCTTGACTTCCCCAGAGTGAAGGACTGTGTCCTTGAACTGTGAGCCAGAACCAGCCCTTTCTCAAGCTGACTTTGTCAGGGTGCTACTGGAGAAGAACACAAAGCAATGGCTATGATAAAGAGATGAGCGAAGGTGGGGCTTGAATGCGACCAGGGTATCTTTATGTGTATGAGGGTGGCATCATGAACACACAATGACTGCCTGCTAACACAGTGTACAGCTGACGTAACAGCTGGAAGAGATGGCTAACGATAGTGCTGTCAAGAAACAGAGACGATGGGATTCTCATACGGGTGGCCCCTTAGCACAGGACAGCTGTTCCTCGGAAAGTTAAACAGGAAGCCCAGCACCTGAGAGGCAGGGGCAGGCAGATCTCGTAAGTGTGAGGCTACCCAGGTTTATATAGCAAATTCCAAGCTAGCAAGGACTACATATGAAAGCACTATCTCAAAAACAGCAACAAGACAGAGACCAAGCTAAGATGGGCTATTATGTGTTGTGGAAATTCATTTTCAGTTAAGTATAAAATAGTTGTTTTGTGCACTGTTGGGTGAGGCTCCCTAGGTCTTGGCATTTTGTATTGTCTGCAGGTGTTGGATTTATGTGGGGGGTGTTTGATTGCTAATGATCTGCACGTGCTATCAGTAGAACACCTGAGGAGTTCTGTATCAATACAAACACCCAGCAGAGGTGCTCGGGGCTCCACTGTCTAGTGTGGCGCTGGCCAGGATGGTGGTTCCCTCTGCTGAGGTCTGGAAGGGTTTGCAGTTATGAAATATGCCTCCTTGTCTTCCTTGGTGAATCACCACAGTGGTACTACTACAAATGGCGTACCAATGTGGGGCACTGACATCGCACTAGCTTATCCAACATGGAGCCAAGGAAGAAGGGAAAGAAATCCCAGACCTCACAGAGTTTGGTACAGTACTCGCAGTACAATTCCCAGAGGACAGAGATTAAGGTATTAGTAAAAGGGAAGCTCTATAAGAGGATTGTAAATGAGGAAGAAGCTCCTAGGTGAGAGCCATGTTTCAGACAAATGTTTCGGATGAATTTTCATGGTGAAAACAGAGTTCATCTGGGAGCAGAGAAAAAGCAAGATTCTAACCACTTTTCCTGATCATGGAGCCGACTCTCCCTCCTGCTGCTGGCAGCAGCCAGGGCATGGGAAACGGAAACCAGAGTTTATAGTTTAGAGTTTAGAGTTTATAGAACAGTTTCTATAAACTGAGTTTGCTGATGGGTTTTTGTGTGTGTGAAGCCCAAGTGGGTCTTGTGTTTGAGGTCTATGAAAAAGGGTGTATGTTTCCCCACAGCAGTGGTGAGAAAAAAATGCCAAACTGCCAGATGTTTCAACCAGAGATTTTTTCCTCTGGCCCGGACACCCTGCTGTCATTGAAGACGGGGGTTAGAGCCAAAAAGCTGTTTAGTTAAACTGAACAGTTCCCCCCTCCCCTGCTTCAAACCTGACTACAAGTGGTCCAGATACTGGTGATGGTGATGAGAACTCCACCCACAAGGGAGCCCTTCCTGCTGACAAGGTGACCTGTTACTTTTCCTGCAAACCACACTCTATCTTAGAGTCTGGAAAGTGTTTCCTCAGGGTCAGCACATGGAAGCTGTCTTCCAGAACTGGCTGAGGTTGTATCTTGTGCTGGCAGCCTAACTTGGTCCTGTGAGGGTCACCAAGGTGGTGCTGGGTTTAAGGGCAGGAAGGGGTCATGGCGAGCACAGGGCTTGGCACTGTGAGAGACCAGGAGAAGTCATTGATAAAAATGAAGCCTCAGTGGCAGTTGAAGGCCCAGATTGAAGGAGTCATGTAAAGAAGTTGAGGCTTAGCACCATAAAAAGAGCCCAGGAGAGGCTATTGGTGAAAGTGCAGCCCAGTTGCAGCAGAAGACCCCAGTGTTCTGAAGATGCCAGTACCATGTGATGACCACCAAGAACATCAGCAGCAGTGGAGGGGAGCCAGCCAGAGCCTGGAGGACACGCTGTGTGTGCTGCAGAGAGCAGAGCCAGAGAAGTGATCCAAGCCCTTTGGAGGAGCCCAGAAGATTGTGAGTGAATTCCAGATAACTGGACATTGATCATGCTTTTCTGTTGTCCAACAACATTGTGAAAGCTTGATAGATGTTTTGTTTCCCTTGGTCCTGTGTGTTAGCAACCCTCGTGATTGTTCCTCTTATAAATAGTTTTGCTGGTGTAGTGTTAAATTGTGTTGTAGAGATAAAGCAATTTATTGGCTTTACAGAAAAGGGGATAATTATTTTATGCACTGTTGGGCGAGAGTCTCCCTAGGTCTTGGCGTTCTGTATTGTTTGCAGGTGTTGGATTTATGTGGAGGGGGGATTTTTAATTGCTAATGATCTGCACGTGCTATCAGTAGAACACTTGAGAAGTTCTGTATCACTAAAAACACCTGAGCTGGGACTCTCAGGGTTCCACAGTTGAGTAAGGTGCTAGCCATGACAATGGTCCCCTCTGCTGAGGTCTGGCAGAATTTGTCTGTACATATGAAAAATGCAGCCATCCTTGCTGAACTCACACAGTAAGTGAACATCTACAATTATGTATCCCAGTAATTCCATTTCTAGGTATATACCCAACAGTGTTGAATCACATCTCCACAAAACATCTTTCATACTAATATTTGTACCAGTATTATATTAACTCCAAAGTAGAAAAGACTTCTGTCCAACATATGATGAATGCACAGATAAAATGATCTACCTGCAAGATAGGATGGGACTGAGCTACAGAAAGGAATGAAGTATTGACATGGCTACATTAGTAACAAGCCTGAGGCTATAGAAAAATCCATTATGTGAAATATCTAAAATAAGCAAATTCATAGAAACAGAAACATGTTTGATAGCAGGAACTGGGGTGGGTGTGGGACAGAGAGTGACTGCTGATGAGTATGACCTTCTTCGGGTGGTGAGAGAGGTTCTGGAATTAATGGGAATGGTTGAAAACCATGTGGATATACTAAAAAACTTGTAAATTGTACTGTTTAAAATATAAATAAATGACAAGAATGGAAAATGGTAATTGCCTTTTCAAGGCCACAGGCTATACAACCTGATGTCAAATCTCCAGCTTTGAAGCAAACAAAATAAAACTCAAGCCATAATCCAGGATACATATCAAAAAGACAAATATTGTCAAGTTGTTTATTCTCTTAGCAATAGAACCACCTTCTGCAACAATGAACTCTTCCGGTCTTTTCAAGATGATTCCAGAGGCATACCTCTCTGCTTTCCAGAAAATCTCCCCGTAGAAAAATATCCTCATCTTGTGGTTTTCCGTATCTGTAGACTAGCCAATATAAAGCATTTCTATGCATCAGCGGGTGCCTAGATAGGAAACAGAGTCCCCTCCGGACAGTGCCTTGTTGCCAGTAAAGGTCAGAAGAGGGCATCAGATGCTCTAGAACTGGAGTTACAGATGGTTGTGAGCCACCATGTGGGTGCTAGAAACTGAACCTGGGTCCTCTGCTAAAACAGCACGTGCTCTTAACAGCTGAACCTTCTCTCCAGTCTCTCACATTTGGTCTTGACTCACGAGTGGCCCACGTGAGAGCACATCTCATGGGGTCTTGAATGGCTTTCTTTTTCCTCACTGGTAGGACAGAATCAGAACAGACTACCACATGGACCATGAAGCCCTCATAGACAAGGAAGCGTCTAGTAAGCAGAAGATTCTGAGACTTGTTGCAGTATAGAACAGTTTCTTACCATGGGGTCTTTCTGGGCTTGCAATGCGGGAGGCAAGACAGTGGTAAGGGTTAAAAGTGAGGCTTAGAGAAAGACAGACGGGGCTGGCACGGTCTCTCTAGTGCTCATTAGCTGTGTGATGTTGTCCAAGTTACTACCCCTGCTCCGGAGACTTGGTTTCCTCACCCAAGACGAGAATACAAGAACATCTTCCTAATGGAGTGGTCAGGAGGTCTTTTTTCAATATGTTAAAGTAGGGCTAAGCAACTGGCCTTCTGTGAATCACAGCTTCCCCTTGACTCCCATGAGAGCTTAAAGGAGACTGAACTACAGTCAGAGGTGGTTGCCAGGAGTGGGGGCAAGTGGAGGGACTCCAAAAGCACACCATCAGAACTGGACCTGTGGACTTGCAAACCTTTCCATACTAATGTCTAGTGCTGACTCCAGTGTGTAGGAACAGGTGTCAAGAATCTCCTGTGGAGCGGCGAGGAGAGGCTAGGTCCCAGTTAGCAGAAGCAGTGGAACTGACGGTAAATCTGTACAGATGAGTATGGAGAAAATCAAATACTGCAGGCCAGGATGGGCCCTAGATGGGCTCTTCCCCTGTCCTAACCTCTTGGCCATGAGGGCCCTCTTAATATATGCAGAATGCATATATTAATTACATATTACATGTCGTTAATTAATTATATCATATATTATATGTAATATATTAATATCCATTGCACATTATATACATTAATATATACATTAATTATATTATGTATTATATTATTTATATACTTATCATATAATATATTGATATATTGATATATTGTTTATTTTAATTAATTATATATTATATATTAATTATATATTATTAATTAATTAGATTATTAATAATTAACACATGGTTTAATACAATGTCATTAATATCTTATATATAATATATTAAGCTGAGAGGATTCAGGGAGCCCTAGGGCAGCAGAGTAAGCAAGCATTAGGCCAAAGCAGCATGTCTGAACAGAATAAGCAATGCAACTAGTAAACACACATGAGCCAAGACGCCAAAAAATCTGGGAAGGAAAAGCAAAGATAGCGTCAGCAAGTAACAGCACAAACCCGATTATCTGAGTTCCATCCGCGGAGCCCACATGAAAAGCCGGAAGCTGTGGCTTGCGTCTGTAACCCTGGCACTCCTACAGTGGAATGGGAGGCAGAGACTAGGGAGTCAGCTTGAAGCTTGCAAGCCGAGCAACAGCAACAAGACAGACTCTGCCTCAACAAGGTGTAAGGGTGAGAAACACACTCTCTCTCTCACACTCACACATACACACATAAAATAAAATAAAATGCACCTAACAGTGAAGGGATGGAGCCACCCTCTGGGACACATCACCTAGTAAGGAAAAGTAAAGAAGAGCTTTGATGTAAGGCCCTCCATTTGTGGGGTCCTGGCTTAGGAAGGACCCACAAAGGCAGAGCTGATGCTGGAGGCAGGGGCACACAGTCTCCATGTATACTCACCAGTCCACTACCCTACTCTGAGAACTCAGCTACCTGGGTGCATTCCCCAACCCCGACTGGAAAGAATTAAGATTCCATGCCCAGTAGCTTTAACTTACAAATAAGTATTTATCAGCCCAAGTGTCCTTTTGCTGTGACTCAGGTGTGACAGACTACCTGACGCATTACGTGTCTTTGTTTGTTTTTCAGGAAGCCCCCAATAGCTGCCCACTCTGGAGTACATGAAGGGTAGCAGGACATTTTTCAGGTACCAGCCATGTTGCTGAGCAGCCCTCAGACCACAGAGTCCTCCAGGACTCATTGAGGGAACACTGGGGCACAAGAATTGTTAGGAACAAAAGTTATGTTTTAAATTTAATTACTGTGCCTAAAAGATCTATAGGACAAGGACAGACAACCTCCTGGAACGTTGCCTGGGGGCTGCCCAGATTCCATTTGGTTGGTCCTACTGCACCGGATGTGCCCCAAATGCACCGGCTATGCTTAGTCACTTTGGGGCGGGAGACAACCAGACAGGAAGTACACCAGGATAGATGCTTGCCACTGACTGGACCTGGTGGGAAGTGTGTAGCCTTATGGACTCTGCCTTCTTGAGCATCTGTGCCACGTGACACACCATTGTGTCAATAGCGACACACCATTCTGTGTCAACTCCGTTGGAACGTCAGAATGGACCTGGTCAGAGTCCTTCTTCCTTGCCAGTATTTAATTAAAACTTGCTTCAAATTTGGCTTATTAGTGGTGGTCTTACTCTTGACCTGTGGGATTTACAGAATCAAAGTACTATACCAACACTGAAGGACTTGGGCCTCTGTGGTGGTTATCTTCCTCTTACAGAAGACAATGCTTCAACCCTTCAGGCTTTAAGGTCAGAGGCAGCTGGCTGGTCTGGCCTCTCCGTGTGGCTGACAGTCAAAGGCTGCACTCCTAGGCCGCCCTGGAAGCAGTCCTACTTGCTGAGTGTCATGGTCGTCTCTACAGTGGGTCTCTCCAACCAACTGGTGTCACTGCTGCTTGCTTGCCTTCCAGGTGGGCGGGAACTTCCTGTGGATCAGGGTGAGCCCACAGAGGATGAGGAACACCCCTCCCCACCACAAGACCTCCTGGCACTCTCCGTACAGCACGTAGCCTAGGACAGCCTGTTGGGAGAGACAGCTGTGAGGGATTTGGCCTACCCTGGTGAGCTCCCCCATTCCTTAGTAGCCAGAGGCCAAAGTCTGGGACCATATGTCTGGTGTTCATATCCAGCTATACCTTCATCAAATCAATCCATTCACTTCTGCCTCTTCTGTGGAAGTCAAGGGCTACCCCAACTGAGCACTGAGGCCCAACAGAGGCCACCAGGTGGGGCCAGTACACAGCTAGTATCCAGTGATCAGAGGAAACCCAAGCTAGGCCACCTTCCTCCCACTTCAGGACTGACTGGGTTCACTCTACCTTGTTGACTCACACAAAGAACAGTGATCAGGCCCCTACCCTCACAGCTAATGTTAGAGTTCCCAGACCTATAGGAGCTATGCCAAGGGACTTCAGATGGAGGGTTTCATTCTTATCTAAGTTTCCCATGTTTAACTGCTCCTTCACTAGAGCCAGTCCAACCTCTGTTTTACTTCCTTTCTTGAGCCTGGAGAAGCAGGAGTTCCCCAAAGACAACTGTAGTGAATAAGAATAAATGTAATAGAATGTGGTGAATAAGAATAACATAATAGAATGTAGTAATAAGAATAATGTAGCAGCATAATACTGTAAAATGTGATGACAAACAATATTGAAAAGTCAAATGTGAGTAAGCAATATTAAAGTCCAGAGAGTGGGCTCTGGACACACCCTGAGGTACCCCAGTGCCTGTGTGCACATCTGGACAGTACTGATTAAACTGACCATGCCCATGCACCCACAGTGTGATTGGCTGAATTTAGCTTAAAAACCCTGGTCTGGTTCAGCTCAGCACGCCGCTCTCGAGTGCCTCCGGAGATGCTGCCGCTCTGGTGACCAACCGAGGCTATGTCCTGCTAACTGAAGACTCGTCCCAGACCACAGGACCAGTGCTCCAGTATTGCTGAACCAGAAAGAGGAAGTCGGCTGCAGACCAGCACTGCTGGACAGATTGTGAGGCTTGCCTGCATCTGAGGCCAGACTAGGAGAGGTATTGGAGTGACTGTGTGAGTGAATGTGTGTGATAAGCATAGAATAAAACTCCTTTGTGGAACCAATACCTCCTCTGAGGCTTCTTCCCGCCTGATAAGAATTCTCTTGCAACAACAAATCACACAGAACTCTGAAGGCATCAGGCTACTCACCGAGCTGAGTATATTTGAACAAGTCACTGTGACAGATGCAATGGCTGAAGACATAGAGAAACTGAGGCCCCGGCTAAAAAAGGTCCACATCAGAGTATTGGTGCTTGCCATGGCAATAATGCCTAAGACACAGAAGCCTATGTTCACCTGCAGGAGAGAGTGTCACTGCAGCTACAGCCACCAAGGGCAGAACCTGGAAAGGCTGGTGGATCTTTGTAAGTTTTCTATAAAGGATATGCAGACCTTGCTTGACAGAGAGCGAGGAACCTGCAGGGGGGAGGGTTTTCTTGCATTTGGACCTCAAATTTCCTGTAGGGATGACTTTACAAAAGGGCATTGTAAGGGCGAAGTGCAGCCTGCTTACACAATGGATATTGAAAGCCTGCTTACTACTGGAAAAGGCCAAGAAAAACTGTCATGGTCTCTGTGCCCTTCATTTCACTCTGGACCCCTTCCGCACGGACCAACACCCAAAGGGACACAGCTTCAAGTTTGGCCATTGCAATCCGGAGGGCTCTAAATCTCCAGAAAGCTGAATAATCAGGCAGTCCCCTGTCCAGGCGGAGGCTGGATACGACGCGAGACCGACAGATGAGAGGGCTCTGAGCCCACCTCGGTAGGTCCTCGGTCAGGGCTCTGCCAGGGACAGGGCAACCGGCTCTCCCACCGCAGGAGCGGCGTGCAGACAGGCTGGGGCGCCGGGGCACAGGAAGTGAGCCGCGGGAGCGGAGGTCATCCCAGGAAAGGTGGCCCTCCTCCCCGCCCCCCTCGCCCCGCCCCCGCCCCTGGCACCCCCCCTCGCCCCGCCCCGGGACCCCCCCTCGCCCCGCTCCCGCCCCGGCAACCCCCCCCTCGCCCGCCCCCTGCCGTGTCCCGCCCAGCCTCCTGCCCCGCCCCCGCCCCGCCTCCCCTGGCGCCCCGCCCCTCCTCCTGGCGCCCCGCCCCGCCCCCCCGCCCCGCCTCCCCTGGCGCCCCGCCCCTCCTCCTGGCGCCCCGCCCCGCCCCGCCCCGCCCCTGCCGCGCCCCGCCTCCTGGCCCCCCTGTACCTGGCTGCCGAAGGCCAGCTTGGCGGCGGCGGCGGCCAGGGCCCCGAACGCGCCGGCGCACAGGCAGTTGAACACGCCCCAGAAGCGGCGCCGCATCGCGCCAGCCTGCAGGCGGGCGGGGAGCTCCACGGGCGCGTCGGGGTAAGTGGCCGCAGACGCGGCGGCGCCTGGGGCCTGTGACACGGCCGCCATGAGGCCCGCTGCGCCCGCCACGGCCGAAGCCACGCGCCGCGACCTGACGTGAGCCCGGTGGGGCGGAGCCAGGAGACGAGCTTGGCGGAGGGACTCTGGGGCGGGGAGCCTGCGGCTCAGCAAACCTGCCCGGAGCGCGGTGCGCCACTGCGGGGACCCGCCCCGGGAGGCGACTCTGCCACACGGCCTACTCGCTGTGGCCGCGGACTGCGAACCTGCCGCTGACCTGACCCTGTCCTTAAATTAAGAGCCTGCAGCCCAGGGAACCCGCTACTGTCCCTTTCCGCCACGCTGTATGAATGAGTACCTAAAATGCTGATTCCTGGCTTTCCAAATCCTGAAGCCAGTCTGCACCTTACAGAGGTGCCAGCTGCCTCTCTGCTCCCTCGTGGATACAGGGGCTGGATTTGGAGACCTGCTTGGGAAAAGCGACGGGACTGATGAGCCAGCCTGTCTCCATTTTAGGCTTGAAAGCCATCTTATAATAAGGACAAACTAGGTTAATTCTGTTTGTGATTAAACTTGTTTCTCATGGATTGGGCTATGCCCCACCTATAACCTTAACTGCAATGGTTTTGTACTCCTGTTCCAGAAAACAGCAACTATACCTTTCTTTCAAAAGGTTATTATGATCACCTGTTACGACCATCATGCAAACCATGTCTTTGTTTCACAAGAGTTGCTATGACCAACTTACGTTCTGCTTCTACAACCAAATCTCCCACTTGGAAACCCCCTGCTCCTGAGCTATAAAACCTTATCTTCCCTGTGTCCAATGCTGACCTCTAGAACCCCTCTTTAGGGAGAGACAGCCCATGCACATTAATAAAAAAGCTTGCTTTTACGGCCATTATGATTTGGGTCGGTGGTGGTCTTTCTCAAATCTGTGGGATTAACAACTGCTGTGGACAAGTGCTTGAGAAAAAAACCGTTACTAATCACTCTGCTGGAACCATCAGAACCACAATCACTTCTAAGTGCACTTCTAAGTGTAAAGTCATCCAAAAAACTAAAAAGTGTCATCTACGGTCAGTAATTACGTCTACTCAGAACGCTGAGGTGGGAAGATTATTTATGCCTCTGTGATCAGGTATGTGTGCATGAGTGCCGTGCCTATGGAGGCCAGAAGAGAGCACCGATCACAGATACACATAATACATACAACTAAATCTTAAAAAGCACAGATTAGTCCTATTAGTCCTACGTGGTATAAACATTCCATTTCGCAGATGAGGAAATTGGCTCAGAGAGGCCTCACTGGACTATTCCACTTAATATGGAGACCTTACATTGTGGCAACAATAGATGGGCAAAACTGAAACAAATCGAAGTTGCTTCTGTCAGGGATTGCATCCCAGAGATTAGCATACACTGTTTTTAGCAGAAATGGTCTTCATATTTTGGCAGAGTAAGGCAGACAATAAGATGTTCAACATCAGAAGTGTTATCTGTAGAGAAATAGTGGGAAACTCAGCGTATTGTCTAGCTGTGAGGGCTCCAAAATTAGTGATTTTAAAGCAAACTAAGACCAAGTGAAGCTAGAGGGTTGACTTAGATTATTATGTGTATCCAGGTCAAAACCTGACTAATAATCTGGGTGTGATGGTGCACACTTAAGATCCTAAGGCTTTGGATGTAGAAGCAGGAGGATCAGGAATTCAAGGGCACTTTTGCCTAGATAGTGAGCTCAAGGTAAACCCGAATTACACAAGACCCTATGACTCTGTTAAAAAAAACCTCAAAACTAGTGCTGTAGAGTTAGCTCAGAGATTAAGAGTACTTGCTTGTTCTTGTAGAGGGTCTGAATTTAGTTCCCAGCATCTACATGGTGGCTCACAAACATCACTAACTCCAGATCTGACACCCTCTTCTGACACTAAGCCAAGTTGTGGGACTGTCATGGAGCTAAGACTGGGTCGAAGCAGCTAGGAACCACTGCGCCATCCCAGGAGGTGAGAGCAGTAGGCGTTCAACTGCTCCTCACTTTGGCCCTGGCCAGATCCCAGCTAAATATTAAATACTGCCTGCTTAGCAGAAGCAAAAGGAATGTGGTTTGGTAGGTGCTTATCTGCACTGTGTCTGGAAACCTAGGGATGGGCCCATTCCCTGATAGGATGCCTTCCTCCTTTTCTGTGAGACCATGCCTTGTGCAGGGGGTGCCTTTGCAGGGCCCTGGCTTAGACTTGAGCCCCACATGCAAATAAGGCTACCCCAATGTCCTTGTCTGGGCCAATGGATCCCTTACCCTGGGTACCTCCTCTGCTTGTGGCCCCAGATATATGTAACAGACACCCTACATTAAAGTGATCTCTGCTTCCACCAGAAGAGGGTTTCAAGGCCTGATTTATTGCGTCTTGTTTGGTTCTCTGTGCTGAGATTCGGATCTCGCAGTCGGTCAGAGCCCACATCCTTCTTCCCCGCCGCTTCTCCTCCCCAGCTCCTGTTCCTGAACCCCCTTTTCGCCCGGCCAGCATGAAGTGGGTGGGAGCAGAGGGGGAGAGGCTGGAAACACCCCGCAGAATCCAGGACCAAGTGATGTATAGGACCTCCAAGGATACCAGGCATACACATAGTACATGTACATACATACAGGCAAACTTTTCATACACATAATTTTTGTCTTTTAAAAGATTTTATTTGAAAAATTGGACATGTAGAAAATACTCATAACAATATTCATAAAAAAACCAAGAAAACAAAAAAACCTATATGAACAAATTTGCTACAAAATCAGCCATTAAATTCACACCAAGTTTATCAAAGGCGAGTCTAGGAGAAATGGACCGGCCTACATTCACCAGAGATCTCAACTATTCATTATTTTAACGGTCTTCCAGAATTTACAAGTGACTTGAACCCTTGACACGTACTGCTACACACTTAACAGCTGTTGTGTTTGCATGAATACCCATCAGAAGACACAGGATTAGTGCACACCAGGAGTCATAATTAAGGCCTTTCAGTCTAGCTCCACCCCGATGCGCAGATCTGGCTGGGATCTTTAGGATTCAGTCTTTTTCTTTTCTTTCAAAAATACATTTTCAGCACGTAACTTTTCTGTCTCCTGTAAGTAAAAAAGAAAGAAAATTAAGTTTCTAATTGTTATAGAAGCAATTTTTTTACTTAATCCATTAAGTATATCTTGAAATTAAAGTTACAATGTTTAATTTAAAAATTAATAGCAAATAAAATCTGACATCTATGAGCTTTAACCCATTTTAATTGTATTACTGAGGGCTCACACACACCTATAATCCCAGCACCAGAAGGCTGAGACAGAACTGCTGTGAGTTCTCTATCAGACTGGATTATAGCGTGTGACCCTGTCTCAAAAAAACCAAAAAAGTAAAATAGCAATGACCAAGTTATTTTACTAAAATAATCGATTTAAAACTACCATGAATTTATTTAGAATAGTTTACCTCAGCAAGTCTGACATTTTCCTTCTTGAGTCGCACGACATATTGAATCTTCTGATGTAGGTTTTGATGACCTACCAATTTTCCATTTTCCTCAGCAAGATATTCTAGTTGCTTTTTCAACATTTCTATCTCCTGCCAATCCAAGGACAGGAGACCACATTATGTACCCCTTTCAAGAGCACCAAGCAAGAGGTGGTCAGGTTTCTGTGAGTGCACGCACGCGCGTGCACACACACACACACACGCGCGCGCGCACACACACACACACACTGAACCAGAGATGTGGTTTTTGCTAATTCTATTTATTCAAGTTTCTGCCTATAGTATGGGAAACCCAACACACCTGGAGAGTCCTCTCTTTCTCTTCGAACATTTCTTCCAATTTTGACCGCAGTTGTTCCTTTTCCTGAAATGCTCTCAACTCCAAAGTTCTGGTTCGTTCAATTTCCTCACTCATTCTGAGGCAGACCTTCTCCTTGTTGTGAAGGGCATTTTGGACTTCCTCTAGACTGAAAGAATAAGCATAACTTTATGGGATTTCAAGGAAATACAATTATAAAACAGAGCTCAAACTAGGTTTTTCCTCCTAAGTTCAGAATTTTGATTTGAAAGTACCATCAATCTTCAGGTCTCCTGTATAGCTGGCAAGAGAAGATAACCTAGAGTGGGTAGAGGGGGAGGGAGAGACCTAGGTGGTAGAACAATTTTCCTGACATGGCCCAGCCCCTAGGCTCCACCCTCAGCATCCTCTACCTCTCTACTGCTGAATGTCAGATATGATTGCTTTGTTAGGTCAAGACTTTCATCCTGAGAAAAACTCTTCAAATCATTTTATTTTTATATTTGGAGCCAGGCTCTTGTGTAGCCCAGGCTGGAGATGACCTACCTCCCCTACCACGTACTGGAATTACAGGCATATTCCAATTACTTGCTTCAAACTGTTTTTAAATTAAAAAAAAAAAAAATTAGAATGAAAGTTTGCTTGCTCAAGTGAGATGAAAGTAAGGTATCATTACAGTCTGCAGGCTTTATTAAGTGTCTCCAATCTCAGAATAATCATTTTGTTTAAAAAACTCGTCCTCAGATAAGGGAACTCAGACAATGGAACATAGTCCTTTCCTTAGGGATGCACACTCTAGTTTACACATTTTATATAACTAATTAAAAAGTATAGGATTTCACCCACAGTATAAAACTGTTTAAGTCTCATAGATTTTCCATTAGAAATACTATTTGTTACAGTGCTTGTGGAGTGCAATACTGTCTGCTGAAATGTGGTGACTGCCCCACAAGTCAGCTCAGTCTAGGTAAGGGGTTTCCAGAGCATGCTCAGAGGTACCCATAGAGACAATGCAGAGAAGCACTCTGCCTCTGCTTTGTTGGATAAAAGCTCAGGTGCCACCACCTCTGCTACCTTACTGCCAGTCAGGGGTTGTGGCTTGAATGTGAAAAGTTCACTTGGGTTCATGTATTAACACTTGGTTCCCAGCTAACTGGCTCAATTTTGGAAGGTTGTGGAGCCTTTAGGAAATGGAGACTTTCAGAAGAAAGTATATCACTCTAGGGTGCACACCTTGAGGTTTTCATTTTGTTTGAGACAGGGTTTCTCATGTAGTCCTGGCCGTCCTGGTACTATATCAAGCAGGCCAACCTTGAACTCAGAGACCCACCTCCTCTGCCTTCTGAGTGCTGGGATTAAAGGTGCATACCACCAAGTTTTATTGTCCAGCCATACTTCCTATTTCCTCCCTGCTTCCTGACTGCAGGTGCAGTATGACAGCTAGCTTCCTACTCTTGCCACCATGCCATTCTCCACCACGATGGGCTGTGTCCCCTGGAACTGTAAGTCAAAATAAAACCTTTCTTTTTTCTTTTGTCAGTATTGTATCAAAGCAATGAGAAAGAAATGAAGACACTTGGCTTCTTGTTTATGAAACAATTTTATGTGAGATGAAAGAACATTAGCTCATTCACTTCCCAGTGGTGGATGATGCCTGGCCTAAGCTGAGCATGGCAAGCTCTATCATTTCCTTGTCAGACACCGGTTTGCTAAGTCCTGAGGATGTCTGGTTTATATAATGAATTCTAGGCCAGTCAGGGCTACAGTGAGACCTTGCCTTTAAAAAAAAAAAAAAAGCAGGAGCAGCTATAGCCGCTGCCCTATGGAAACAGGATGTTGGAACTGTAGTAGGCATATTGTAGCCAAGAGTACCAAAAGCAGAGAAATGGGGAAAGTCTCAATTCCTGATGATATTATCACCAAGTCCCCTATTACATGAAATAAAATATTTCCTGCCTATGCCAATGCAGTTTGTACCTGGTTCCCTGAAACAAGGAAAATGTATGTGTGCCCACAGTGCAGTATGAGTTCTGCATGCTTCAAGGACCACATATCACTGAGAACTTCTGTCACCATAAGAAGGAAACACCATGTCACACAGATAGCGATAAGGTCTCAAAGGATATATCTAAACTGACTGCAGTTCTACAAATGTATGTCAGCTTAATCACCACTAAATGGAAGTCGGCTTTTACGGTCCATGTGGAGAAAACTCCACAGCAACTCAAGAAAACCGAAGACTGCACACACACTATTTTTATGTTAAAAGTGGCTTTACATGAAAACCCTATTGAGCAAATGGCATCAAGAAAAATAATCTGGGTTAGGGTTAGAGAGATGGCTCAGCAGCTAAGAGCTAGAGGACTGGAGTTTAGTTCCAAGCACCCCAAAGGGAAGTTCACAGCTGCTATAACTAACTGCAGGGCATTTAATGTCCTCTTTTGGCCTGTTTGCATTCCCATACACAGACACACGCACATAAATACATTTTTTAAATCTTAAAAAAAAAAAAGATTTTGATAAACATTGATTATATTTGCATATATTTTGCAGAACAAAAGTAGTTACCTTATGGATGTATTTTCCCTTCAGAGGAGAATTATACCCATGGAACAATTCATAACTCTGTAACTCCAGTTCCAGGGCATCTGATGCCTTCCTCTGGCCTCTGCAGACACCATGCACACATATGGTGCACAAATATATATATATATACGTATGTGTTTGTGTGTGCGCGCGCGTGCATATATGCATATTCATACACAAATATATATTTATACACAAATATATATACTTATATACACACACATATGCGAAACATCCACACACATGAAATTAAAAATCAAAAAAAAACAAACAAAAACTAGGCTTGGCAAGATGGATCAGCAGGTAAACACTTGCTGCACAAGCCTGATGACCTGAGTTTGATACCTACAGCCCATGGTGGAAGAAGAGTACCAACTCCCACATTTGTCTTCAGACGTCTACACACGCGCATGGCATGCATGCTCCCCTCCCCCATAGTAAAGTTTGGAAATATTAAAAAAAGGATTTGAACTATAAAATAGCACACTTACTCTGCTTTCATTTTCAGCATTTCTTCAGCAAGTTTATTCTATAATAATAATAAAAAAGAATGGTTAGGTTCTTTAATACCTTTACTAAAAAAAAGAGAGGAACAAGTTCGTTTTCCCTGGGCTAGTAAATCATGTCTGTCTCCCCAAACCCATACGTACGAAAGGCTGCTGGTTCACAAGCACTCCTACACTGGGCCAGGGGACGCCTCACTTGGTTCTAAGTGGAAAACTGAATGTGGGAAATGCAGTGCTTCCCACAGAAGCTCTGAGGCAGATAACATTTCTCCTTCTGTTGCTTCTGTCTATGGCTAGAGTTTGCTCTATAGCCCATGCTGGCCTCTGATTATGGCAATGATCCTACACCAGTCTCCCAAGTACTGGAGTTACAGGTGTTCAGCACCATGCCTGGCTGGTAGATACACCTTTCCTTAGTTATATCTTAATATTAATAGTAAATATCATGCTAATCAGTGGGAATACAGAAAAGACAATTTCAATAGCAAAATGGTTTCAAAAATAACCATAAATGTTCATTATAAAAGCAATTCTCACAGAAGAAACTTGTGTTAAAAAAGAAAAAAAAGGCATACTTTAGCAAGTCTTTCTCTGATAATCTCTTCTTCATGTTCATTCTTCAGCTGCTGACTGTCTGGTTGACTCTGGCTGCTGCATAGATTAGAGAGTGGACAGGGAAACACTGTCAAGTATACTCAAGACTTAACCTTTATTATATGAAGCTAAGGAAAAGCTAATTCTGTAAAATTAACTCGTTAGTGCAGTCAGTCAGTGCGATCCACACATGGGATACATAGGGCCCTCGCCAGAACTCAGGACTCACTTAACAGTGTAAAAGCAAAACAGGCCGCGTGCAGACATCTCACCAAGGCTTGGTGCAGAAAGATAGCTAAGAGTGGCAACCTGACGATCGACTGTGAGCAAAAGGGCGCAGACTGCCAGGAGCTAGAAGAGGGCTTCTTTAGGGGTGGGGAGAGTTGCTTGCATCCCCTGGGAGTCTGGTCTCTTGGAACACGATTCCTTCTTTTCGTGGGACTTTTCAGTCAGCTAACACTTTGATGACCACTCAGGCTTTACATGTATGCAAACAGCAGGGACTCCCGGAACACATGGCATGATCTCTTCACAGAAAACAAATGCTCCATCAACAAATCAACGGGACTTCAGTCTGGATGGCATGTGTCTCTGCAAGTTTGCCTGGGCTAGGAAAGTAAATGTGGTTCTGTGGGCCAGCAAGTCCTCACGGAGAACCTGCCTGAGAGCTGTGATGTGAGCAGGTCGCATTCTTCCTTCACATCTGCAGCCTAGTCAAAACTGCTATGAGACTCAAATGTTGAAGTCACTCAAGGTTAAGGAAAGGTGTGCTGCTTGTGCACTGATCCAAGGTTAGGAAAATATCATTTTGTCAAGATCCAGACAGCGGGCCTGGAGAGATGGTGCAGCAGTTCAAAGCACTTGTTGCTCTTCCAGGGGACTGGGGTTTGATTCTCAACATCTACCTGGTGGCTTACCCTCTCCTGGCCTCCCCAGGTACCAGGCACACAACTGGTACAGATATACATGTGGGCAAAACATTATACACATAAATAAAATAAAATCCAGACAGTAAGTATCTTAGGGTAGCCATATCACTTTACAGCCACTCAGCGTGGTGATTGGAGCATACAGCAACCACGAAATGAGGCAAGCCAGGCTTGCTGGCTTACACTTTTGATTCTGGCACTAGGGAGGACGAGGCAAGAAGACCTCAATAGAGTTTGAAGCCAGCGTGGTCTACATAACTAGTTTGAGGCCAGCCAAAGCTACACAGTGAGACCATCTTGAGAGAGAGAGAGAGAGAGAGAGAGAGCGCAACTGTATGTTATTTACAAATGGCCTGTGGGCTAGTTTGGGTTATAGTTTGCACACATCTGAAAAGAAGTGAAATAAACTACTTTAAATTGTATGTCGTTCCCCCCACTCTGGTTGTTGTTTTTTGTTTTTTTGAGACAGGGCCTCATTATATAGTGCTGGCAGTCCTAGAACTCACTCTGTAGGCCAAGCTGACCTCAAACTCAGAGATCCACCTCCCTCTGCCTCCTAAGTTCTGGGATTAAAGGTGTGTGCTACCACCATCTGGCTTTAAATTTTGGTTTAGTAAATAACTTGGGAAAGATCTGTAGCGGAGCACATGGAAATTAGGTGAGCAGACTATAGATTGCAGATAGCCTAATCACCAGGGAGCTGCTTATTACGAACTACTTACTCCAGTCTCACACTAAGTCAGTTCTTCGGTGCTCACTAAGACATGAAGAGAAGCATTTACTCTGTCAGCATTTAACATTCTCAAATCTTTGTTACCTCAATATTTTAGAGTGAGTCTCCAGACAGCTTTTGAACCTGTCTAGACAGCTGGCAAGCTTCTATCTAAGACTTTCTTGAAAAACCATGGACAGTAGACACCCCAGTCTGGGGAGTAAAATTCAGAAAGGGTCCTATTCCAGAGAATTCTTTCTGGCCCAATTCACCATTCTGCTTTGTTGTTGTTGGAGACAGTCTTATGTAGCCCAGGCTAGCCTAGAATTTGGTATGAAACCGAAGATGGCCTTAAATTTCTGATCTTCTTGCCTCTGAATCTCGAATGGGGCTACCGATGGTACATATCTCTACAACAGGTTTATAAGTAGTCCCTCCTGTTGTTAATCCTCTTATAGAAAGTTAATAGGCAACATCATAGTTCTACACTGCATACTTAAAAACTAGTTATCGGAAGAGATAGTCGCCAGCACCCTAAACTTAACACTTTCTGTTCTGCTTTGCCTGATTTTGTTTGTGGTACTGGATATTGAGCCCAGGGTTTCCGACATGTTTAGCAAGATGCTGGAGAAGCCTTGGCCTGCCTAGGTTGTTTTCTCTCAACTATATTGTGAAGCAGAGCAGATTGATAGGAAACTCTCCCCTTTTCTGCAGGACCTCTTGAATCTTATCTACCTACTTAAAAAACAAAAATGCTAGAGCTTAGGCTGTAACTCAGTGGTAAACATGACTAGTATTTGTGAGGCTCTCAGTTAAATCCCCAGTATTAGCTTAAAAATACTTTTAAATGGCAGTAGTTCAGCTCAAGTGTTACATGTTTCCTAATGTACTCCAAATGCTTAGTTCACAGAGCTGGGTGTAGACGTCTGATGCTAGACATCTGATGCTAGAAAAAGCCACACCCTCGTCAGACTCAACTCAAAACCAACCTAACACTTCCCGGGTCAGGGGTGTCCAATCTCTGGTGAAGCCCTTTTTATCCCCACTCACTTTAGAACAAAGAACATGCAGGCAAACCAAGTCCAGCTGGAGGACTTCTGGCTCTTACTCACCCACTGTCCTGCCTTTTAACATCACTCAGCTGACTTTGCAGGAGCCAGTTTTTCTCTCTTAATTGCTGAGACTCCAGACGCAGACTTTCCATTTCACACAACTGATCCTGAGAACACACCAAATAGCTTTTTTTCAGAAGACGCATTAGACCGAGTGTTATTTTGGTGACTGAAGCTGGGTATGGTGGGACACACATTTACTTCCAGCACTTGGGAGGCAGAGTCTGAGTCGACATGGACTCCATAGGCACTCCAGGACAGCTAGGGCTATGAAGTAAGACCCTGGGTCACCTCTACTTCACCAAAGAAAAGGCTGTGACAGAGACAGGTATTCCTTTTTACATTCCTCTTAAAGTACAGCGCTGAATATTATTGGATTAAACACAGTTTGTGACAAGCTCTTGGAGTCTCAGAACTGTGACTCAAGAACATCTTCAGTGTCTTAAACAGTTTCTTATCAATATAACATAACTCAGCAAAGCTCCTCTAAGAGAAAAAAATGAGAGAAAATCTCTGGTACATGCTCTCAATTATTTGATTCTATTTAATAGATGCCAATTAACCTAAGCATATTAAAAACAGATGCCACAGCACACACTTAAATTAGATCCTGACTTTATAGCAAGGTATGGTGATATATCCCTATCAACCCAACACCCAGGATGCCGAGGAAAGAAGGACCATGAGTTCAGAGCCAACCTGGGCTATATAGCTATATAGTATGAGACTGTCTCAATAAGGAAAGTACAAGGCAGCTGGGGAGATGGTTCAGTGGGTAAAACAGTTGCTCCACATAAATGCGAGGGCCTGAGCTTAAATCCCAAGAACCCCACTTGAACCTGGGTGCAGTAGCACATGTCTGCAATCCCAGTGCTCTTCACAGTGGTAGTAGTAGTGGTGGGGAATAGAATCCCTGCAAGGTTTTTGGACCAGCTAATCTCTGGTGTACAGCAGCAAACAAAATGGAAGGTGAAGGCTGATATATGAGGCTGTACTTTAACTTCCACACACATTCTGTGGTGTGTCTCCATTTATACAATGCACACACACACTACACACTGAATCATATGAAGACACTCACACATTCACAAAAAGGAAGGAGAGGAGAGTAGAGGGGAGGAGAGGCGAAGAAGGGAGATGAGGGAAGGGGATAGGAGAAGAGAAGACAGAAGGGAAAGGGAGGAAAGGAAGGGGAGGGGAGGGGAAGAGAGAGAAGGAAAGAACAAAAGTTAAATCTAAAACCACACCAAGGAGCTAGGAAGATGGCTAAGTCAGTACAGTGCCTCTTATACTCTGCCTCAAAAATTAAGGTGGAGAATGATAAACACACATGTGCTGTTGACCTCTGGCCTCTATAAGCACATGCACGCGCATGCACCAAACACATAAACGCACACACTTAAAAGTGTGTTGAGATAATGCGCTGTAGCTGTTAAGCTGGCAGATTGGATAGCACTATGAGGTGGAATTTCAAGGAACAGGCCTCCTCGTCATTGCTCATGGCAATGTGGTTGGTAGGAACTATTTGATAGCATTGTATAAAACCTCCACAAGGCAGGGAAAGGGTGCTTATAGACTCAGATAAGGTATATACTGAAAACCTTTAAAAGGAACAAAGGAAACCGGGAACTCCCAGGGAAGTGAACCAGGCTGCACGAGGTCAGGGTGGGAGGAAGCCTTCCCTGTCTACAGCAAAGCTCTGGCCTTTTGGACTTGAATCAACAACAGCTATGAGGAAGCTGCTGACTTTTACAATAAAGTTCACTGAAAAGTCATGTACCTTCATTCTGAGGATTTCAGCATTTTTGACTTCTCTATCTTCATTTAGCTTTGTTATAAGGTGTTGCAAAGACGTCTTAGAGGCTCTTCCATCTTCTATCTCTTGTTCTTGTGTTTCCAGGAGTTTTGCCAAATGAGCTTGAAAATGGGGTGGTGTTTTGGGACTCTGAAACGAAACCATACTTCATCCAAATGCCTGATTATGTGATGCAATGAAGACTTCATTTGCAATCCATATACCTAACAGCTAAAATGCGCATTTTCATGTATATGCCAAGACCCTAGACTACAGTGTATGCCAACAAAGGCCACTGAGCTTATTATATTATTTCTATCCAAGTAAAACAAAAGACTTTACCAAGTAGAAAGCAGATAGGGGATGTTGGTGAAGAGCTTTTTCTTTAAAATTACAAAGAAATAGCATTAATTATAATTTTTTTAATTCACTTAAAAAACTGACTGCTCTGAAACGCACTTTTTTGGAAAAGTACCTGTGGATACTCAGTAGCAGAATCCATCACATGCTCCAGTTGCCTCATTTTGAAGTTATATTCATTCTTTTTCTGCTCTACTTCTTCTTTATTTTGATTTAACTAGGCAAAAAAATAGATTAAAGATTATAGTTTAGAAAATAATTCAAAACACAGTCCAACTGGACTGCCAAGCTTGAGAGAAAAGCAAATAAAACTCAGTGATGTGCCCTTATCTGTTAGGATGAAAGAGATGTCCTAGTGAGGACATGAGAGACACTACGTTGTTATTAGTATGCCAATCAGTACAGCCTCCTGGAAAAGGGGGAAGGTCACCCCTAAAACAAATCAGAACTCCCATATGGACAGCAGTTTCAATTCTGGGTCCTTATTTGATGGAAATAAAACGATGTGTGTGAGCACATGCATGTGTATGACCTGTGGGGGTCGATTGCTGCTGTTTCTCAGTTCACTGCTTCAGCTAGTCAGTCTGCTCAGGTGAATCCGTTTCTGCTTCCTGCATACTTGGATTACAAGTAGGCCACCATGCCTACCTGGCTAATACGTGAGTTCTACAAATCCAAACTCCAGGACATATGCTTGCTTGGCAACTGCTTAATCCACTGAACCGTCTCCCCTTGAAGAGAGGGCTGCATCCCTGTGTTAACCATAGCCATGTTCACATACGCCAAAACGTGTAGTAAGCCTAAGTATCTACCAGAAGATGAAAAGAAAAAAAGGAAGTAGGACCCAGATACAAAAGAACACTGCCCAGCCTGCAAGATAAGGCAACTCTGTCATTTGTAGCAGGATGGGTAGACCTAGATATCATGTAAGTGGTAGAAGCCGAGTGCAGAAGACAATGACCTAGCTACTCTGTGGAATCCAAAACAGCCTAACTCAGAGGTGTTGAGTAGAATAGCGGTTAACAGAGACCGGGGAGTTGAGAAGCCCTGGTTGGAAGGTGTCCGTCAAAGTCTATCAAGTTTAGACAGAATCAAGTTTTCGAGATCTAATGAAATATATTTTGAGCATAGCCAAAAAATAACGTATAAAATATAGTTCAAAACAATAAAGATGGTAGATTTAAAACTGTACCACAAACAAAATCATGAGGTAATGGTTATATTAACCAGCTTGATTTAATAGTTATATAATATAAACACATATCAGAGCAACACATTGTAGCAAGTGAGGTGCCCCATACCTGTAATCCCAGAATTCAGGAGGATGAAGCAGGAGGATTACCATGAGTTAGAGGGCAGCCTGACTTAGAGAGTATCAGGACAATATGGGCTGCATATTGAATACCAGGTAAGCCAGGGCTACATATTGTTTCAACCCACTCCAGCAAAACCTATCAATACAAACTCCATAAATATATGCAATTATTTGTTAATGTAAAAAAGATGTTTCATTCTGGGTGTAATTTCATGTGCCTGGACTCTCAGCACTTTGGGAGGTGGAGGCAAGAGAACCATGAGCTCAAAGCCAACCTTGGATAAGCAGTTGAGACCCTATCTCAAACAACAGCAGAAAGTTACTTTTTAAAAACTACATATGTATGTGTGTGCAATTTATTTCTTTGAAGAATGCTATTATTTTGTTTTAATACCTTACTGTTTTCAGCCACAAATTATCACAGACATGGCTGTCATGTGTCAAAGACAAGGGCAGGGAGGGAAATGGCTAAGTGAGATTCACACGAGGAAATGCAAGTTCACAGTCCATGGTTGAATACCAGAGTCCCTAGATCCATTTGCCTGCTTTCTGTACACAGGAAACTCAGCCAAAGCGGGAAAGTCAGGACAACTTGCACCATGCTACCCCTGCTAGTTCTGGGCGGCTCAGTGTGCCCTCACCTTGTGCTGAAGTTCCTGGATCAGCGCCTCCTTCTTGGTCAGCTCTTCCTGGGCAGACTGCAGGAGTCCAGAGTGCTTTTTTGAGGCCTCTGTGAGCGTGTTCAGCTGCTCAGTGGCATGGGCCAGATCTTCACACAGCATATCTCTCTGTTAGAGAACAATGTCCCAAAGGAAAGATACCCTAACTGTGTCGTTCCAATAAAGGTTCACAAGTCATTACTGTATACATTTTTTTTAGGTTAGTAAAGATGTATATAAAATCTTTTTGAAAAGTTTTTTCCCTTTGGCTTATGTGCTAAACCACTCCAAGATACCTCGACCAGTTAATAAGTACATGAACAGGCCGAGGTGTAACTTCAGTAGATTCAGTCTCCTGTTTGAGGCTAGGTAGCATCAATTCCCACTCAGGGTTTTAGAGGTAATCTTTTCATGGAGAACACTCAAAGTGCAGTACTTATTCTATGTAGCACTAATTGAGTATTACAGGCTTGTATGTGTATGATATTTGCACACACACGTGTGTACACATGTACATGCCTATGGGATGTGTACAGAGATCAGAGGTCAATGTCAGGCATCTTTATTATTCTCTACTTTATTTTATGTGAGACAAGTCATTTTACTGACTGAACTGTCTTTGCAGGCCCTCAAGTCCTCTTATTTTATCTATCTATCTATCTATCTATTTCTCAAACCACCTTAAGTCTAGCATCTCATAACCACCTTAACTCCAGCTCCAGGGGATCAAAAGCTCTCTACTGGCCTCCAGGAGTACTACATACACCCAAATATGCATATAAATTGGAGTCGGGGGACTTTAAAAATAAACATAAATAAATAAAAACAAGGACTTGAGGGCCTGCAAAGACAGCTCAGTCAATAAAATGACTTGTCTCACATAAAATAAGGTAGAGAATAATAAAGATGCATGTATTTATTTATTAATTTTATTTCATTTTTTGTGGGGGGCTGAAGTCATTATGTTTTTGGAATATTTGATCACAACAACAGAAAGGAAACCAGTATAACCATGAAGACTGGAGTTCAGTTCTTAACACTCATGTGAAAGGCTGGGCATAATGGCATGCCTATAATCCCAGCACTGGAGGGTAGAGACAGGACAATACCTGGGGCTCACAGGCTGGATAGTCTAGTCTAATCAGTGAGTTCCAAGTCACAGTAAGAATTTATCTCAAAAACCAGGATTGATGATGCCTGAAAAATGAAACCTATGATTGATCTCTGGCCTCCACATGCACTCCCCAACACACACACACACGGGAATTTGCTATGCTACATTATCCCATGTAGTCAATCTCTCAGGTGAATTCTGTTTCACCTTTGGATACATCACAATTAAACACACAACTAATATTTCAGTTGACTTGTAGTTTTTATTAAAGGTACTTCATACTTAGATCAACCTTGACTGACCTGGAGCTTGCTATATAGACCTGCTTTGGCTTCCCAAATAATGATATTAAAGGCAATTGCCACCATGCCTAGCTCTCATCAATTTTTAAAAATTGGGGATTTGTGGCTGGAAAGGTGGCTCAGCTGTTAAAAGCACTATCTGCTCTTCCAGGGGTCTTGAGTTCAAGTCCCAGCAACCACATGGTGACTCACAACCATCTATAATGGGCTCTGATGCCCTCTTCTGGCATACAGGTGTACATGCAGATAGAGCACTCATAAATAAATCTTTTTTTAAAAATTGGGGATTTGAATTGGAATTACATACGTTTGTCTACAGTAATTTTGAACTTTCATTTTCAAGTCTTCCTTTAGATCACTTGGAATCTCTCTGATTTCCTAACACTTGCTAAATTTTCTCCTTAAAATTTTGATACATTATTAACAATGTTTACTGCTGATTTTTCAACAATAAAACAGTTCTTTCTTCTATCATGTGGGTTCTGGGGATTGAAATCAGGTGATCAGTTTCAGTGGGGAGTAACTTTACCCTCTGAGTCTTCTTTTCAGCCCTGAATCATCAATTATTCCTTAAAAGAAGGGAAAAAAAAAAAAAACCTTCTACTTATTCATTAAAAACATCCCTACACAAATAAAACATACTGCTAAGTAATAAGGTACAAAAGAAAATGGAAGTGCCCAGCCCAGCACTAGGGAAGCAGAGGCAGGTGAATGCAAGGTCATCCTGGTTGACAGAGTAAGTTCCAGGACAGCCCGGGCTACAAAGAGAAACCCAGTTTCAAAAAAAGAAAGAAAGAAAAAGTGTCATGTTAATAATACATACCTCAATGTCCTCTGAAAGGATTCTCAGTCTAAGAGTTTCTTTTAGTTCAAGGATATCCACTTCCTGCCTCTTGATCAATTCTTTGCTCTCTTCTTTGTCAGCCACAGCAATACTGTATTTACACTGCAGAAAATAAAGCCATAGTACAAGAGCTTTCTGCTGGGCTCCTGCTATCTGTCCACCACAGCTACTGAGAAATGATCTTAATTCTAAGGTAAGGACCAGATTAACAAGCTAATTTAACAACACTTTGTGGTGTTTTTTTTTAATTTGTGTTTTAATTTTATTACTTTTATGTGTGTGTGCAATTACACTTGCATGCCAGCTATGTGCAGATAGCCACAGAGGTCAGAGGGCATCCAATTCCATGCAGCTGAGTGAGTGAGATGCCCAACGTGGCCCAACGTGAGCAGCAACTGTTCTTACCCACTAAGCCATTTCTCCAGCCCAACAAACCCTTGCTAATAAAGAAATACGAACAAGTACACATGAAAAGAAAAACAGGTCAGTTCCACAGGTGTTAGAGAAACCACTTGGCTCTGTAATCTCATCAGAGACTGCCTGTGAAGATAAATATGGAGGGAGGCAAATTCCTATGGAGCAGAACAGATGCAGATGAAAAAAGCTTTCACCTTGGCCCAAGCAAAGGGTGAAGCATCAACATTCAACTTAAGAAACGGCTGCTTCAGGAAATGGTGGAGTCTAGATCAGGTACAGATCTAGGTATGGATTATAAATCCATATAATAAACATCTGAAAATTTAACTCAAATATGTAATTTTTTTCTTGAGGCAAATAAGGAGCCTCGGTTTAGCCTTAACTGTCACTGGCAACACTCGGTTGTTTTTTTTTTAATCAGTGGTTCCTGAATGGTGCAGACAATTGACTATTCCAGGTCAAAGACCTGGTACAGAAACGTTGCTGTCCAGAAGTGTGAACAACTACACACCTCAGAAGCCCTCTGGTGTTAACTTCTACAATCAAACTTACTTCACCAAACAATCTTTTTATCTGTTGGGACAGCTACTAGCCCCTTGAACAGCTTGTGAATCAGGCGATGCTCAAAGTCTGCACCCTGTGACTGAACTTACATTTATGTCCTGCAGTTCTTGTTTCAGGGTGTCTATGGTTTCTGCTTTTTCACCAGCTGATTTTCTTAACTCCTGGATTTGGTTCATGAGGTTGGTGACAAGTTCCTGACAAGGACAAAAACTTTATCTTCAAAACCAGTGACATGGAGATCATTTTAAAAGATAACTGTTGCAGTTTGAATGTGAAATTTTCCTAACAGTCTTATGTTTGAACACTTGATTCCCAGCTACTGGTGCTGTTTTGGGACCTTGTGGACCACTTCAGAGGTGAGGCCTAGCTGAAGGAAGTGTGTACTAAGCACCCAGTTCCCACCCAAGTTCTCTGTGCTTCCTATTAGGTGTTATGCAATAAGCAGCTATAAAGAGGTCCCATCACTGTGGGGGGGTGGGGGGCGCACGCCTTTAATCCCAGCACTCAGGAGGCAGAGGCAGGCAGATCTCTGTGAATTCGAGGCCAGCCTGGTCTGCAGAGTGAGTTCCAGGACAGCCAGGGCTACACAGAGAAACCCTGCCTCAAAAAACAGCAACAACAACAACAGCAAAAGAAAATACATCCTCCCTACTACAAATTTTTTGGGTGGTACTTGGTTATATCAATAAGAAAAGAAGTCAACACAAAAACCATTTCTGTTTCCTATTGGCAACAAAGGAAGTTAATTTACTTTAGCAAAATATTATGTGACACTCTACCTTTTAAAACTTAAAAATACTTTTTTTTCCGGGGGGGGGGGGGGGGGGGGGCGGCGCAGGGTTTTATTGTGTACCTCAGGCTAGCTTCCAAATCTCTATGTAGCACAGGCTAGCCGCTAAGTAATGTGCTTCTTGCCTCAGTCTCTAAAGTACTGATATGACAGATATAGACCATTATGCTCATTTTTTATATTTGGACAGACAAGTCACTTTTATTATCCCAGAAAATGTCAACACTAAGGACTTGAGACTGTATCATGAACTTAAAGTAGGTGAAAAAGGTCAGAGAAGTATCAGTAGTCTAGTTGCAAGAACAAGGTATATTATATAAGCTATCGAAAAGATAAATAAATAAGCTAGATGTGGTGCACACACCTTTAATCTCAGTGCCAGGGAGGCAGAGGCAGGTGGCTCTCTGTGAGTTTGAGATCAACTTGATCTACATAGTGAGTTCAAAGCCACTCAGGACTACATAGTAAGATCTTGTCTCAAAAGGGGGGGCAGGGCATAGTTTGTAGTTGAGATTATGTAAGAAATTAACTAATTGCATTTCTCATTCTCCAGCACCCTAAAGTACCTAAATGTACATGGACCAGATAGTTTGTAGGTCATCCTGGAGGTAGGAGATGGTGCAGGAGACAGGACTGTCTAAGTGGCACTTATAAAGAAAATGTAGCACAGACATGGTGACACATACCTGTACCCAGAAGATCAGGTAAGAGGATTGTGATTTCAAAGCCAGCTTGGACTATATAAACTATGGCTCTAAAATTTAAACAGACACCACCACCAAAAGTAAACACAATACAGAAGCATACGATCAAACTTTATCTACCTTGTCAGAATCTCTAGATTTTTTCAGAGAACTGATTACATTTTCAGTAGCAAGTAAGCTTTCTTCTAGCTTCTGTATTTTTACCATCTATGGGGAAAAACAAATAACTTTAGAAAACAAATCACACACATTTAAAAACAGCAAAAAACAAGCTGATACCTGATACCTGCCTTGCACATTAGAGTCTGCACTAACAAAGCCTGAAGAACAGTGGTTTCGTGGTCTCTACCAAGTAAGCACTACCAGTAGCTATCGGCACAGCTATCTGGGAGTTAGAAGAGTTAAAAGTAACAGAACCTGCCTGATGAGATGGCTCAGGAGATAAAATCCATTCTTGTACAAGTTTAGTGGCTTGATTTCTATTCCCAAAATTCACATAAAGGTAGAGGAAAAAAAGTGACTCCACAAAGTTGTCCTCTGATCTTGCTACTTAAAAGCACACGAACGAACACACACACACACACACACACAAACACACACACAGAGCAGAGAGACAAGAATAATAAATGAAAATTCAAAATACTAACAGAACTAGCCAGATGTCATCCTGCATACCACAATCCTAGCACTTGGAAGGCAGGGCAGGAGGACCTTGAGTTCAGGGCACTCAGACTATAGAGTGAATTCCAGAGTAGCCATAGTGTGGTCCTGCATCAAAAAACCAAGGGTGGCCAGATGTGGTGGCACATGCCTTTAATCCCAGTACTCTGTGAGCTGGAGACCAGTTTGGTCTACATAGCAAGTTCTGGGCCATCCAGGATTACACAGAGAGATCCTGTCTCAGAATCAAAAAAACAAAGTCTAGGGATGTACCTCAGAGGTAGAAGCTCTAAGTTTGAACCCTAGCAGCAGCAGTAGCAATAACCTAACAACCCAGTCAAAATTTCAGTCTTTTTATCAGAAATTTTTTAACACTGAAAGCTGAAACACTTTCTTTTTTGGAATTCAGGAATAAAAGTTATGAATTTCAAATACTAGATTCAGAATAAGCAGCTTGCTGACCTGCTGCTCACATTTGGTCATCTCTTTCTGTTTCTCCTGACGCACAGCCTCAAGAACCTTTAAGATTTCTCTGGAAAAGAAGAATTAATGGAAACATGAACCAAGTATATACTCAGAAGAAAATAAACGCCACACAAATGAAGTCTACTAGGCAAATCCTGGGTTAGAGAGCATGTGCCCATGAAAGTTGGAAAGTTGAATGTATTTGTTAACAACTATTTGATGAGGAATTATTTTTGTGCCACAACTCCTTATTTTTCTCCAGTGTTTGGTACCCAGCACAGCACTGCAGTGTTTACTGCCATCTGTCTGGGATAGAATGTGAAGTCTATGACCACAGGATGTCTCATTAACTGTTTCACTCCACATACTCTGGCACCCAGAGCACAAACCAGGCTCACGGGTGTGACTAAATGTTAAGTGTTTCTATCTCAAGTACGGGCATGCTATACCTTCAACTCAGTAAACCAGGGCCAACAGCCGTCACAAAGAACACTGTAAACAGTGACTGAAAAACAATTATTCTCCTTAGTGTGAGCATGAGACTACTGACAGACTTAATGAGATAGAAAGAAAAAGAACTTGGAGAGATCGAATAGAGGCTCACTGAGAGTCAGGAGTTAAAAAAAAAGAGGAAGAAAAAGATCAATACAGGCTGGGTAGTGGTGGCACATGTCTTTAATCCCAGCACCCGGGGGAGGCAGGGGCAGGTGGATCTGTGTGAGTTCGAGCCAGCCTGGTCTACATAGTGAGATCCTGTCTCAAAACAAAAACAAGACCCCAAAAAACAACAAAAGGAAACAAACTTACAGACAGCCCTGACTCTGATCACTATCCACTATTTGTGTAAAAGTACCATAGCTAATTAGTTGCTAAATGCATTATTAACTAAAGTTTCTCTCTTTACAGCCACTTATATAAAAATTGCTGTTCATTTTGGAATGCTTTAAAAGAAAACAATCCCTTTTTGAAAGCATCCTGTGGTAAAGGGATTTAAGACAGGCCCCTCAAGTATGGCTGTCCTCATTTGCCTATCACTGAGCTACGTTCCCAGCTGAAAGTAACTCCCCAGAGAGTACTAATAAGAAAAGCACAAGTTAAAAGCTTTGCACAGTGGTGCATGCCTATATTTCCAGCACATGGGACACCAGGCAGGAAGACTGCAGGTTTAAGGCCAGCCTATGCTAGACAGTCAAACCCTAGTCTCCAAATAAAAGAAATAAAAATCCCCCAAAGCAAGATAAAAAATACAGCACTGAACGATAATCTATTCAATGGGAAGAATTATCAGTACTCACTTAGAGTTATTTTCTTTATCTTCTTCAAATTGTATTGATAATTTGTTGTTTCGTTCTTTTTCTGCCTCAAAAAGCTCCATTAAATTCTAAAAGGCAATTGCATATTAGATTTGAAATGACAGTTAACAAACATCCAGCACTGTGGCTGGTCTAGGAAGTTAGAGAACACAGGGCAGAACCACACGTCCAGAATACACCTACTAGTTACAACGTTGCTCGTCACTTACATGCAGATCGGACTTCAAAGTTTCATTTTCTTGTTTGCAGTTTTGAAGGGTTTTTGAAAGTTGGTCAATTTCAAATTTCATTACTTCTTGTAAGTTATCATAGGAATCCTGTAGGCAGGCTTGGCTCTCAAGAAGCTTTTCATTTTCTAATCTTTACCAGGGAGACATTTTGAAATGATAAGTATAAACATTTGTTTCTATGAGTCATATTTTCTGAAGTTCAAGTTTTTCTATTACAAACCATTTATATTTGTCAGAAAGCTGTCATGGCCTCGTGTGAAATGCCCCTAGTACCCACATGAGAACCACTAAGTCAGAAGATATGGATGGAAAGGGAAGCATCTCTTTCACATCCCTGCTCATGTGGTTAATTAATTGGCAATTTATTAGCTAACTGACAATTGGTGATGAGGCTCATTTGAGTGTTTTATTAATTTCCAGGTTTTTCCAACAGTTCAACCTCAGCCATTTACAAAAGTCTAGCTCTAAGAAGATATTTTTATGATAAAAAATATGGCTTCTTTGTAATCAAGAGAGCATCTAACCTCAGCAAAGGACTACTTGTTGCTTGTTCAGATACACCCTCCTGCTCCTTTCCCCAACATACTAAATCATGTGCAGCATCCAGCGATCATCCAAAGGAATAGCCAACAATCTCAACTTGAACTATGCAAAACAGATGTGCTGGCCTAGACACAGCTAGCCAGATGCAGAACCATATGCTTTGCAAACTGAAGGAGGGAAGATGTAGCAAATTACAAAGGACAATGAAGTAGCAGCTAAAAGGAGGTAAGGAGAGAGGGGGGGAACATGTATATGTAAAAGAATGTTGACAAGTAGGTAAAAGTTAGTAAGAAACAAAAGGTAGTGCTGTGTTCTACCATCTAGAAGCATGATCAGCCACTGAGTGTCAGAGAATAAGCAGCCTAGTAAGTGGTGTACTGTAAAACCAGAGACACTAAAACAATTACATCTGAACTAATATATTTTAAAGGCTAGTGATTTAAAAATCACTGCTTTTAAGATAGCATTTAAATACATAGCTCAGTAGATTCTTTATACTTTTGATCTAGTTCTAGTCTCACAAATAAGCAAAGGAAATTAAGATTAAATGAGATTAGGCTGGGTATGGTGGCACATGCCTTTAATACCAGCACTCAGAAAGCAGAGTGAGTTCCATGCCAGCCAAAGCCACATAGTGAGACTCTGTCTCAGAAAAACAAAAGCAAACTAATAGCAACAAATCAACAGACTTAAAATACACACACACACACACACACACACACACACACACACACACACAGAGAGCCAGTCTGTAGTGAAGCCAATCAGGTATAAGAAAACACAGTGTACTTATGATAAATTATTAATAAATTAGAATTTTGTTGGCTTATGCAATGTGAATTGGGCTTATAATACTTCAGGTAGTATTGAGAACAACCAAACAGGCCTTGAACCAACAGAGAACAACTCTACCTGGTGTTGTCCAGCTGAAGCTGAACCTGCACATGTCTTTCAGAAAGCTGGCTTAGTTCTTTCTCTTGATTCTCTTTGAATGTGTTATACTCCAGTTTCACCAAAGAAAGTTCTTTGTCAGCAGAATGAAGAACAATTCGCAGGTCATGTACCTCACATTTCAAAACTATGAAACAAAAAAATCAAAGTCTCAATAATACCCTACACCTACAAGTGTATATAAATATATATGCTTTGTTAATATTAATGCAACTCAACTTTCAAATTAAAGACACTGTTTTTAAAGCACTTAAACTTTGTGTATGCATGTGTTTGTACGTATTCAGGATGCTTGTTCATGTATGCATGTATGTGGGTCAAAGCATACACTTGAGTATAACACTCAGTACTTTCCACTGTTTGAGACAAAGTCTGTCAGTGGCCCAGAGCTCTGCTACGTAGGCTGGATTAGCAGTCTGGTGAAATGGGATCTGCACCTCTCTGCCTCTCATCCTGACACCTCTGGGATAGCAGGTACATCTTTCTATGTGGGTTCTAGGTTCTGAATTCAGGTCTTCAAGCTTGTGAAGCAATGAAGCTATCTCCCCAGCTTGTAAATAAACTTTAAGTAAACACACGTAACATTTAATTGTGCGTAATCTTGAAGAAAATTGTCTTATAACCCATTTATTTATTATACATTTACTATGAAAACTCAAGACCAATTATCTATCAACAAGCAAAACAAGCAGCCCCTAACATAGGAAAGAATGCTCATTTACACGAGGAACAAGACACTGAGCCACAGTGCCCTCAACTGTCAAAACTCACAGTCATTCTTAGTCTGGGTGTCCTGAAGCTGCTTTTCAAGGTCATTCAACTGTGTGAGCTGGTTTTGTTGCTGTTTGGCCCAGTCACTTCTTTCTGATGAGAAAAGCTTTGGGAAAGAGATGAATATGCTGGAAAAGTATGCTAAGACGTAATGCAAATCATTTATTTGTATTTAATGCCTAGCTTTAAGGTCGATGACAAGACAAAAGTAGGTTGTTAAGAGCTATAATGAAGATGACTGACACTGTCCAAGATCAGTACAAGAATGTGGACGACCATTTTGATTTCTTTTAAACCAGTGGTTCTCAACCTTCCTAATGCTGAGACCCTTTAATATAGTTCCTCATGCTGTGGTGACCCCTCAAACATAAAATTACTTTTATTGCATCTTCAGAACTGTAAGAACTGTTAAGAACTGTACTATAAATTTCTGACATGCAGATGGTCTTAGGCAACCCCTGTGAAAGGGTTATTTGATCCCCACAGGGTCAAGACCTACACCCACAGGTTGAAAACCAATGTTCAAAACAGTCCATTTGTACACCTAAGTGCTCCAGAATTCAGAAATGAATGTCTGCCTCACTGTCAGAGCAGTACAAAAAGTTAACTAGGGCTTGGTTAGGACTTTTCATCTGGTATTACTTTTGGGGGCACAAAAAGGGGCAAAGCGAACAAGCATAGACTAAGGAAAAATGAGGGGGGGCATCCAAGGAGAGATGTCCTCATCTCACATTTTCTGAGGCTCTCCTCCAACCCTCACCTCCTGCATTTGTGTAGAATGGTGCTCTAGCTTGTCAACATTCTTTTGAAGTTTCAGGTTTTTATGTTCTTCTTGGTCCAGCTTGACTTGAAGAGCACTCAGTTGTTCCTGCATTAGACACATCAGTCATCAAAAATGCCTTTAAGAGAATTTATAAACTATTAATTTTTTAAAGTTTTTACTTTTATTTTATTTATCGGTGTTTTGTTTGAATGTATGTCTGTATACCAACTGCATGCCTGGTGCCCACAGGCGGCAGAAGAGGGTGTCTGATCACCTGCAACTGAAGTTACAAAAAGTTGTAAGCCACCAGGTGGATGCTGGGAATTGAGCCTGGGTCCTCTGGAAAAGCAGCCTAACTGCTCAGATAACTCTCCTGCCCTTTTCTTTTTGATTAAAGGGACAAGAAACCAAAGCAAAATAAACTCAGACCCTTATTAGAAGCAAACACAGCAAAGGACCGCTGGAGGCAGAAATCCTCAGAACTTTATCCTGATTATTCCTTTGTTCAAAATTACGCTTGTGTCTGATTGACATGGATAAATTAAACACAAAGAGACGAAGTGGTTAAGATTCAACCCTGGATTAAATTAAAGCACCCTAGTAGGACATGGTGGCACATGCATTTAATCATAGCACTAGGGAAGCAGAGGGAGGCATATCTGAGTGCAAGGCTAGCTTACAGAGCCTGCTAGAGACCCTTACAGAGCCTCCTCAGCGATGTATGGGGTTACTTCATCACAAAGCCCTCTCTGGCCTGGAACAGGAAAATAACTGCCATCTGGGGTATACATTCCATGTTTTACTGGACAAAGGGGTAAAATTTAATTAACATACCAGTAGAATCCCAATGTAATCAGATCTTACAAAGTATTTCAAATACATTAAAACTGCCTTAAAATTTGACCTACATAACAAAATCTGTCAGGTGCTATAACTTTCTTTAGCCAGTAGAACACTTTGTCATTTTAAGCAGTTCTGAAAGGTGAAGCTAGTGGAAACTGATCATTTTATACACAAGGGAGTCAAACGCTATGGAGAATGGGGAACGAATTGTTCAAGATTACAAAATGAATTTTAAAAAGACTGGATTGATTTCCAACACAAAAACCTTTATATACACAAACAGAAAAATTATAGGAAGTTAAACTAGTAGACAAAGTTTATTTAAATTAACATTATTTCTTTTTCCTAAAATTAAACCATCACCTGTACAATTCGAAGCTCTTCAGAAACGGCCTCCAAAGCTTGCTCACTCATCTCCGGTGGCACTGGCTCATTTAATATGTCATTATCTAACCCACTAGAATTCTGCATGTGCAGAAAGCCAAAACTCCCCACCTCAGGGCTTGATTTTGGTACCAGTCTAGAACAGAGTTGGTAAGCCTTGGTTGGAGTGGTAATTATCTGCAGAACAAATGAGTGTGGAAAAAAACATTACTACAAAGGGAAATATCTAGAGATCTTTATGAACAGGAAAAAAATTAACATTTTATTCATCAACTTATCAAAAGAGGATGTATTCTTGAAGCATAGGACAGCAAGGACCAAATGAAAATAAACCCATCGGTTCAATACAGTTGCATGCATAGTTATAATATGGTTTTTAAAAATGGAACTTGACACGAGGCATTGTGGCGTGTGACTGCAATCCCAAGGTCTGTGAAGCTGAAGCAAAGGGCCACCGTAAATTCAAGGTCAACTAGGGCTACATAGTGAATTTAAGGCCAGTCTGAGCTTTTTTGAGATCTTGTCTCATGGAAAACTTGAAAAATTGATATTTAACTTTCAAATAAAAAATAAAAATGTCCCTTTCCAATATAAATTGCATTAGAATGGTCATTAAAATAGTGATTAGCAAATACAATATCAAATGAACACAGAAAAATACAAAATCCTGAAAGTGATTTATTTGCAGAAATTTCAAATAAGTAAAAAGAACACCACAGACTATTTTAAGAAACTTTAATCTTTTAGTATTCAAAACCAAAATGGCATATATACAACTGACTCAATGTAAAAATAAAATTAAAGGCACAAAAAATGTTAAAAGATACATCTGTCTACATGAGAATTGAAAACTTCTATATTATAAAAGTATCATGCCAAATTGTGGTGACACACACTTTTAATCTGAGTTCAAGGCCAGACTGGTCTTTAGAACGAGTTCCAGGACAGTCAGGGCTACAAAAAGAAACCCTATCTTAAAAAACAAAAACAAAAACTGAGAGGTGGTGGTGCATGCCTTTAATCCCAGCACTCGGGAGGCAGAGGCAGATGCATCTCTGTGAGTTTGAAGCCAGCCTGGTCTACTGAGTGAGTTCCAGGACACCCAGAGTTACAACAGAGAAACCTTGTCTCAATAAACCAAGACAAAGTATCTCATAAAATGAAACACAACACGATGACAGAATATACAGACGAAAAGAAAGGTTAGCAACAAATAAGAACTCCTACAATTCTAAAATTCCAAATTTTAGTATTTCATGTACAGTATTTCATGGTAAATACTATACACATGGACACGAAAACAAATTCTACCTCATTAGAAATAAGAATTAAAGCCTTAAAAAGATCCAATTTTTCACCCATTAGCTTGTCAAACATTAGAGAGTCCAGGGTGAGGGCTGCAGAAATGGCCCAGTAGTTAAAGAGTACTTATAGTTCTTCCAGAAGATGGGATTTGATTCCCAGCACCTACAAGGTGGCTCACAAACACCCGTAACTCCAGTTCCAGGGACCCGAGGCCACTTCTCCATGGGCACAGCATGCATGTGATGCACAACCAGACATGAAGGCAAAATACTTAACAGATACATAAAATGTGTCACTCTAACGACAGGAACATCATGAGGAATCCAGGGTGCCTGTTAATAGAGAGTGAGTGAAGAGCGTTCCCCCACTTGCTCAAATGCTGATACTCTGAATACCTGAGCAAGTATGTCTCCAACAATTCATCATAGGGGTAGGAACCTGGAAACCATCAAAAGCCATGAGTCATCTATAAAACACAAAAGCCAGGCTGAGGATGTAGCTCAGTGCCTGCCTAGCATGTATGAGGCCCTGGGTGCAATCCCAGTATTGCCCATGGGAAGTAAGGGTGACAAAATTTAAAATAAAGTAGCACTTCAGACCCCAGTGAATATAGAAAGGCCCAAGACCCATCTTTGAGTGTTAAAAAAAGCACATTGCAAAGCTGGGCATGGAGGCACATGCCTGTAACCCAAGTATTCATAGGGATGGACACAAGAGAATCAAAAGTTCAAGGCCACAGCTGAGGCTACCAAGTGAGTTTGAGGACAGCCCTGGCTATCTTGAGCCCCTGACTCAAAAAAATGAAGAAAAAAAAAAAGGAAGGGAGGGAGGGAAGGAGGAAAGGAAAGGAAAGGAAAAAGGAAAAGAAAAAGGAAAGGAAAAAGGAAAGGAAAAAGAAAAGGAAAGGAAAAAGGAAAGGAAAAAGGAAAAAGGAAAGGAAAGGAAAGGAAAAAGGAAAGGAAAAAGAAAAGGAAAGGAAAAAGGAAAGGAAAAAGGAAAAAGAAAGGAAAGGAAAGGAAAGGAAAAAGGAAAGGAAAAAGGAAAGGAAAAAGAAAAGGAAAGGAAAAAGGAAAGGAAAAAAGGAAAGGAAAAAAGGAAAGGAAAGGAAAGGAAAGGAAAGGAAAGGAAAGGAAAGGAAAGGAAAGGAAAGGAAAGGAAAAAGGAAAGGAAAAAGGAAAGGAAAGGAAAAAGGAAAGGAAAGGAAAGGAAAGGAAAGGAAAAAGGAAAGGAAAGGAAAGGAAAGGAAAGGAAAGGAAAGGAAAGGAAAGGAAAGGAAAGGAAAGGAAAGGAAAGGAAAGGAAAGGAAAGGAAAGGAAAGGAAAGGAAAGGAAAGAAGGAAAGAAGTAAGGAAGGAAGGAAAGAAAAGAAAAGTTTAGATTTTAGGAAACACTGTCTAAAGTTCATGAACAGTAGAATTTGATCCTAAATGTTTGTTCCTCTCCAGGACCTTGCCACTGGGGTCTATCAGAACACCATGGTGTTCTGCCATCTGTGTTTGGAAATAAATTTTATTAATTAAATAGAAAGTCTCAGTTTAAGTAAACATTCCAGACACCTACCTTAAGTGTTTCAGCATGTATTTTATTCAGCTGAGAGACTTCTTGGCGTTTGCAGGCTTTTGTTGCTTCCAAAAGGTTTTCAAGATTGAGGTTTGCTTTTTGCAAAGACTGAAGCTCTGATTCCAATTCTAGCTGCTTTTTCCTAATGGATATTGTTCAGACTTAGTACCTTCAGGTAATAAGTAATGTCAAACATTTGTTAAGTACATTACAGTTCAGGCTCTCATGTAACTTGGAAATCGTTACCTTCATTTTCCAGCTGTTTAAATCAGGGTTCAGAGATTGGTGACTATTAAAGGTATTCAATTAGTAAATGGTAGAACTCAAATTCAAGTCAATATACTATTACTTTCAAAATTAACAATTCTCTATATTTTAGGTTAAAATTAACTTTGGTTATAATATCAATATAGTTTATTCTTTTACATAATGAGCATCAAATAAAAGTATGAATTTTTTTTTTGTTGTTTTTTGGTTTTTTCAGGACAGGGCTCCTGTGTAGCCCTGGCTGTCCTGGAACTCACTCTGTAGACCAGGCTGACCTGGAACTCACAGAGATCTGCCTGCCTCTGCCTCCAAGTGCTAAGATTAAAGGTATGCACCACCACTGCCCAGCTATAAATCTTTAATTTCTTTAAAAAAAAAAACAAAAGAAAACTTGGCTAGTTTTTAACTGTGATTTGAATTTGATAAGGAAGTTACTCTGCGAGTCCAACTGACACTCAGTAGATGAAGCACTGCTTAAAACGCTTGTATGATCTACTATCAAATATACAGTCAGGAGCTATAAGAAAAACTTGCTTTTTCTGTAGAACAAAACAAGTTAGTTGCTAGAAAGCTTCATATTTAAAGTAACATGCCAAATTATCAATCATTAATATGAAAGTATTAAGAAAATAGGGAGCATGTGTACTTGTACTTTACCGAGTTAATTCTTTGAACTCTTCATATTCTTGCTTTGAATTATTCAGCTCTGTCTGAATTTGCAGGAGTTGTGCTTTTAACTTCTCAGTGTTTGTGAAGAAACTTGAGTCTTTTAGTGCCTTGGGAGAAAATCCTTGCAAACCTGATATAGTAAGAAGTAGATTGGAAGGTGAGTCCTAGAACCATGAGGACAGACAGGAGACACAGGATGCAACGGCGTACCCACAAGGGCACTGAAGCTGCGTTCGAGAAGCAGAAGGACAAGATGGACAAGTGGTTAACAAACATGCTGCCCCAGGAAGAAAGGCAGTGAGTAAGGAGCAGCATGGTGCAGACAGAGGAACAGCTGCATAGCTGAGCCTGTAAAACGAGTGCTCGGACTCCATGGAGACAGGCAGTAACAAGGATAATCCTAGCTTTGCATATAAAATCTTGAGTTTCTCCATACTCGAATACCATGAATCTTCTTTTATTAAGTCATAACTGAAGTAAAGAGTAAAAGGCTTAGAAAAGGGAAATGTAAAAAGAAAGACAAAAACAAAATCAAACCAAAAACATCAAAAAAGCTGGGCATGGTGGTGTACACCTTTCATCCTAGAACTTGGGGGCAGAGCAGGCGATCTCTAAGTTCCAGGCCAGCCTGGTCTACAGAGTGAGTTCCAAGACAGCCAGGGCTACACAGAGAAACTTTGTCTGGGAGTGGAATGGGGGAGCACAGGCGGGTAGTATCTGAATAAATTTTTGATCAAAAAAGCCCACAAATGTTTCAGGCATTTCCTTGGTATATGATTAGCCTGAATAACTTATTATCTTGTGATGTGGATAAAGAAAACTTTATAAATTCATTTTACAATATAAAGATATACATGCACTTGCAATAAATTACACCATCAAGTTGAGAACAACAAGCAAAAAACCTAACCATGAGATACTGCAAATGTTTCTTTTTGTGGTTTTGAGACAAGGTGTCACTGTATAGCAGAGGCTGGCCTTCAAATTACAATCACCATCTGAAGTTTTGTTTGTTTGCTGGTGGCTTTGAATTTTTAATGATTTTTTAAAAATTATTTTTCATCATGTGTGTGCCAGTATTTGGGTGTGTGCATGTGAGTGCAGGAGCCCAAAATGGCCAGAGGTGTTGGATCTCCTGAAGCTAGAGTTACAAGAGATTGTGAGCTGCCTAACACATGTGTTAGGAACCAGACTCAGGTCCTCTGGAAGAACAGTAACTGCTCTTAACCACCGAGCCATCTCTCCAGCAATGCTTTGACTTCTTTTCTCTTTGATTTGTTGTCCGAGGTATGCATGGGTCTCATTTTATAGCCTGGGCTAGCCTAGATCTGACTATCCCCCAGCCTCAGCCTCCTGAGTGCTTGGATTCCGGGTGTGTATCATCTATACACCTTGCTATAAATACACCCCCCCCGTGGTGTGTATGTATATATGCGCGTGGGCGCGTGTGTGAGAGTGAGAGTGAGAGTGAGAGAGAGAGAGAGAGAGAGAGAGAGAGAGAGAGAGAGAGAGAGAGAGAGAAGAAAGAGAAAGAGAAAGAGAAAGAGCTAGGTAGAGATCAGAAATCAGCCTTAGGTGCCTTTCCTCAGGAGCTATCATCCACTTTGATTCCCCACTCCTTTTCTTTTTTGGAGAGGGGTCTCTAATTGGCTTAGTTTTCCTAACCTGCTAGGCTGGTTAATCAGTAAATCACAGATCAACCTGTATTAGCCTCTCTGGTGCTGGGTTTACAAGTACAAGTATACCTTTTTAATGTGAGTTCCAGGAATCAAACGCAGGTACTCATGCTTACACAGTAAGCATCAATCATACTGACATTATCTTTCTAGTCCTACAAATTAATTTTTCTTCTTTCTTTCTTTTTTTTTGTTTTTCTTTTTCGGGGCAGGGTTTCTCTGTTGTAACTCTGGCTCTCCTGGAACTCACTCTGTAGACCAGGCTAGCCTTGAACTCACACAGATCCGCCTGCTTCTGCCTCCTGAGTGCTGGGATTAAAGGCTTCTGCCACCACCGCCCGGCTCTTTCTTTCTTTAAATTTATTTCTTTATCCTATATGTATGAGTGTTTTTCTTGCATGTATGTTTGTGCACCACATGTATGCCTGGTGTCCATGGAAGCTAGAAGAGAGTATCAGAACCGCCCTTAGAATAGAATTACAGACCGTTGTGAGCATGCACATGAGTGCTAGGAATTGAACTTGGGTCCTTTGGAAGAGAAGTCAGTACTTTTAACTACTGAAGTCATTGCTCCATAACCCCTTTTCACAAATCATTTCTTACCTTTGTCATTTTTCTCTGTGCTAGACACTTCAGTAAAAGCTTTTTCTAGTCTTGCAATAGACTGGGCATCCATTTCATGGGCTCTTTTCACAGGCTCTAATAATTTCAGTCTTTTATTTTCTTCCCTGAGGGAATGATTTTCCATAGCATACTTTGCAACTCTGGGGTGGTGCTCCACCTGTGACATTGAGAAATCACACACTTCATGGATTTACAAAATTTCCTGAGTGAACTGGTCTCTCTAACACCATTCAGAAATTCTAGAAAACAGCAATCTTGGTTGTACTCTACTACAGCTACCACAGAAAGTGAATTGGTGATGGTAGATATGTCAAAATATGTTAAGTTCCTTGCAACTTCCACCCAACCCACCTAGGACAAAAGCCCACAAGTGTGCAATTGGGAACACTCTTCATAAAGGAATGCCTAAATGCCTAAATTAACATATTTGAGGATGTAGCTCAGTGGCACAGCAAGTGTGTAGCATGCAAAAGGTTCTGGGTTTGATCCCCAGCATAGAAAAATTAATAAACAAAAAGAACAAGGGGCTGGGTGGTGGTGTTGCACATCTTTAATCCCAGCACTTGGGAGGCAGAGGCAGGCAGATCTCTGTGAGTTCGAGGCCAGCCTGGTCTACAGAGGGAGTTCCAGGACAGCCAGAGTTACAACAGAGAAACCTTGTCTCAAAAAAACAAAACAAAAAACCAAACAAACAAAAAAGAATAAGGGGATGGAGAGATGGCTCAGCAGTTAAGAACACTGACTGCTTTTTCTGAGGACTTAGGTTTAACTCCTAGCACCCACCTGGCTATAACTCCAGTTCCAGGATATTCAATGCCCTGGCTTCCTTAGGCACCAGGCATGCACATAGTACACAGACATGAAGGCAAGCAAAACACCCATACACATAATAAAATACAAGTAAATACATCTTTGAAAGGAGAGGAGAGAATAAGGAAAATTTCTTTCTACTAAGACTAATTGCTCTACAAAATACATTAACTAGCAAATTGCAGAAAAGTATACAAAATAAATAGAAGTAAAAATGTCCTATTGACTGGACATGTATTAAACATACTGGATACAAAAATTTTTGTTAAGTTATTTTGGTTTTCAAACTGGGTACCTCTGTTACCTACTCAGTCTCTCTAGGGAAAAGGAAAAATGCAAACTTCAAAAAAGTCAACTCTACAGAGTCTGGAGTAACCACAGCTGCTGCAGAGTATAGAGTACAATTTTGTAGGCAGAGTACAAATCACTGGTCTTCAGCTCAATACTTGGAAAGGGAGAAATTATACAGCTCATGTTGCCAGTCAACTTCACTTAGAGCACTTCCCACTGTATTAAAGAACAAGTTACTGGTGAACATTTTATACATGCTTTAAAGCTCCTTGGTACATTGCACTTACTTGTTCTCGAAGAGTCTGAATCTCATCCCTCAGTTCTGAGAGCAGACGATCCTGCTCCTCAGGCAGGAAGCTTCCCCGTTCCTCCCTGTGGAGCCTCTCTAGACGCACGATTTGGTCCTCTCGGAACTTCACAATCATTTTATTTGACTGAATAAACTTTTCCTTTTTGAGGGTGAGGTCTTCTAGTTGGGTAATTTTTTCTACCAGAGACTTAAGACATTCATGATTCAGTTCAACATGAAAAATCATTCAGCTTCCCTAAATGCTCATAAACCCAGAAGGGAATACTAACTCTAAACTCATGCCAAGACTTCTGAAGCCTTTTCCTCATGCATGTGGTATTATGTATGTATTTTGCTCGCTGTATCTAATGAAAATCAAAATAACACGTAAGTCAAAGATGTCCTGAATCCCCTTTTTCCTAATTCAATTTCCTACCTTCTTTTCCTGTTCAGATTTCTTAAGAAATAGCATTGCTTCCAGGAAATGTTCTATGTAATTAGTCTTCTCTGTGTCTAAAAAGAAGGGAAAGGGAGAAATATGTTCATTTCTTAAAAACTAAAAGTCTGTATTGCTGCCAACTGACTGAAAGGAGCAGACTCTCATTACTGGTTACCAGTTTCACATAACTCACTCAGCAAATTGGCTGTTCTACGAAGAAAACAAGTTCCCCTTTATTTATTTAGCACAAATATATTACAAATGGTAAAAGAAATAGAAATGGATTATTTAAAAAAACAAACAAAAAACTGTAGCCTAGGTTGGCCTCAAACTAATGGCAATCCTTCTGCCTCAGTCTCTCAAATGCTGGAATTAAGGTCATAAGCCACCAGAGCTAGCTTAGAAATGAGTCTATAAGGAACCTGGAAGAGATCCATGTGTGCCTCTTGAGATCTAAAGCGAACTTATGTTTATTCGTTGACAAGGTTCAGTTTGTAACACTATAGCATACAGGCTGGCCTAGAACTCGTTCTGGAGCCTACTCTAGTCTCAGTCTCATAATCTTGCCTCAGTCTCCTGAGTTCTGGGAGTTGGGCTGGTTTTGTACAGTACATTTACAGTACAGCCTCACACATGGTAGGCAAGTGCTCTACTACCAAGACACATTCCCAGCCCCAGTTTTTTGGTTTTTTTTTTTTTTAAATGGTTGTATGGATCTCAAATTAACTCTATTCTTTAAAGAAAACATAGAAGTGTCCTATCTAATGAACATATGTAGATTATACATACTAAGGCTGAATCTTGGGAGTGATCTAATGAAATTTATGCATGTCTCTTTCTAGCACTTACTAGAGATGAATTACTCAAAAGCATTTTGTGATTCCCCTTCTCGCTGCACCTCACATAACATCTGGGTCAGACAAAGCACTGCCCTCCAACACAAGTCAGGAGAGTGTGAGGGAGAAACTCAGGAAAGCCACACTGTATTTTTCCCATTTACCATCTAGCCATTTATCATCCATCCATCCATCCATCCATCTTGACCTAACATTCCCATGCAGTCTTTCCCAGGATGAAGGGCAATGAGCTCATCCTACCTCTGGTCCGTAAGCTTTCTGGTATGATCTTCCCAGAAGTATATTGAGACAGTTGTTCTTTGAGCCTCTTCACTTCAGCTTGCAGCTGGCTGACGTTTCCTTGGGTGTCTTCATTCACCACGGCCTGGGCAAAATAAGGCACTGAAAGACTGCTTTTAAAGTCGTACAATCCTGTTTTTCATTTGTTTGGCATGAGTGAGCATGAGAAAGACCAAACAAAACTGCACATCTATCTTGCCAACAGCCAAAAGGCCACCAAAATAGTTTGCTGAAATGGGCAATAAGTCCCATTATATATATGCCAATAGGCACAGCACAGCTGGGCTCTTCCTCTTGCCAATCCTCTTCACCAGGCTCCTATTGATGCTGTCCATCTGATCAGTCCTGGGCTATTTTAGGCCAGATCACCTTCAGATTTGAGTGTATTAAGAACCCTGCCTCTCTTTCAAACAAGGGAACCAAATATCCACGCAGCAAGGCCATTTCCACGTCCAGCAACCTTTGTGAAGGAGTCTGGTCTAGAAGGGCATGGTCCCCAGCAGGACTAGCCTGAGAAGCACCCTCTCCAGAGAGAGCTGCTTTGTTTCTAAGCCAGTCTGGAAGGATTGGTTTCACAGTCCACTTCTGTTCTATCACCATACTAAATGGCACCTTCACTTTCCTAAAATAATGCTGTTGTGAATAGCCTCCAACAGGTCAAAAATGGTTACAGACAAATAGTGTCACTATGGCGACTAAATGATGTCTTCAGTCTCTTAAAGACATCCTGTTTAAGGCAACTCTAAAAAGCTTTTTTTTTTTTTTTTTTTTAAAAAAGCCACCAACAAATGCATCACTGTGGAGTGGGATGTCAGTAGTGGAGAGGTCACGTATGGGGGCAGGGACAATATGGGATCATTCTGTACTTTCTGTTAAATTCTGCTATTCATTTAAAGCTTCTTTAAAAGTAAGGTTTATTAATTAGGTAATTTTGTACAAGACTCATAAAACTCATAAAAACAAATGCCAACAGCTAACCATTAAACAGACCAGAGGCCTAACTATGAAATACTCAACTATTTCAGCAAGGAAAAACACCGTATGACAGCCCAAATCCCCTGTGTTCTTGTCTTAGGTTCAGCCTGCCCACCTGGAAAGACTGAAGTAGTTCATTTTAAACAAGTCCCAGACACCTTAGCTTTTCCCAGTGACGGGCTGAAGAGGACTTACAATCTGGTGTGACTAGCTGTTGGTTATGTTCTTATGTTTAAAAGTCATTTCCAATTGCTTCTGATTCATATGGCTAGCCTCATTATGAGGCATTCTGATGTCACTATTATATCAGTGACATCATAACTGCAATCAATAACATGGTTCTACCCTCGAAAGACTTCTGGTTAGCCAAGACAGTCAGGAAGTTCTACTGATGTTTCCTCTTCATATTGTTAACATTCATGTAAGTAGGGGATGGTACCAAAAGACATAAGGCAAAAGATGAGACCTATGCTCTTCTGATATACCCAGGGGAAGGAACTGCTTCACTCTGCTAGATGATCTGGGGATAAGACACCCAGTTTTCCCCTTGAAAAAGGAAGAACGTATCTACCAATTCATGGCACGGTTTTTTGTCTGAAACCAAAGGAGTGTGCAACATTCCAAAATACTTAGGTGTCTTACGGGTCTTTGGTCAGTCTGCATAAGGTATTGGTAAAGTGCTGTCTGTGGGCAAAACATGAACCACTGCTTCTTTGTGTGCCAAGCTGCAGTGGGACACAGCAACTGCCACTGTTTACACACTGTTATGGCTGCTTTCTTACTGCAAAGTCAGAGCTGAGTAGTTGAAATGGATCATATGGTACAATAAGCATTAAGTAGCTTATCAACTAGCACTTTACATGAAAAGCTTCCTGACCCAAGGTTGAATACCACTATTAAAGAAGCTTCGTGTATATAAAATAAAATGAGGAATATGTGGACATGTACACAACTTAAAAGGAAAGCTTCATTATTATCAAGTAAGCTTTCTTTTTAAATTTTGTTTCTAATGTTTTTATGGTGAAAAATATACAATTAGCCAGCTGGACTCGGTCTAGATGACCCCAATAAATTTGTTTTTTAAAACATCCAAAACACCATCACCAGGAGCCCATGGAACATATGTCTTCGTGTCTCTGTCAGGCCTGAGCAGAGCAATGACCTTGGCACATCCATCGCTCAGCTCTCCCTTCACTATGAGCACAGTGGTTGCTGTCTCCCGTCTTCTCAGTGCTGCCTTCTTGGCTCACACCTTTAACCCTGGCTTCCTATGGCACTGGAATCAGTCAGAATATCCTTCATTCAGGTGCACAGTGGTCACACTGTGCTGGGGGTTCTGGGACTTCCTTTACCAACAATGGCCGTCATGGCACAGGGTGTGCAGAGCTGGTCTTGCATAATGAATGGCTGTGGGTCCCATCACCCTGTACATCTCTTTTTCAAGTGCTGAGAGTGCAAGAGCATGCTGGCTGGGTCCACTCAAGTAACTCTCATAGAGTTATTCTTTGTTACCATATATATCACATTTGGCACAGGGCAGGCACACATATGCAAATCCATGTGGATGCATACACACACCAACTCTGATAGCATGACTTAGTCTAATTACTCTCTAACCCAACAAAAGGCAAACTGCCTTAAGAAAAAAAAAATAGCAGAACAATAACAATCACAAGACATAACTTGAGCTTCAAATTGCATTCATAATGCTACAAAAAAAAAAAAAAAAAAAAAAAAAAAAGACAGGTACAGTGGGGCATGTCTTTAATCCCAATACTCAAGAGGCTGAGGCAGGATATTTCTGACTTCAAGGTCAGCCTGTGATATGAAGCTTTATCATAGATAGATAGATAGGAAGAAAATGAGTAAGTATAAAATACAAGGGTTGGAGGTATAGCTTAGGAATGAAACACTTGCCTAAATTCAATCCATAGCACTGCAAAAAAAAAAAAAAAGGGAGGAGGAGAGAAAAAAGGAAAGGGAGGGAAGAGGAAAGAGCAACCTGGTACATCTAAGATGAACCTCCACAGAGAAATAAAATTAGTGGTAACGGCAATCACAAAAACAGTGTGTGTGAGTATGTGATATTGTGTTAAATACTCTGGCATTTTTACCTTGTTTTTAATCAGCTTGGCTCTTTGAGCAAAATTAAGTGTTGACAGTGTTTCCCCAAAACACCTGGATCCTGGATGAACATTTGCGATTATGGCTGTTTTGGCATTACCACCAAGGGAGTCCTGTTTAATGACATAAGTGGTGTTTGCTTTTAGATTGTAAATATTAAGTCCTTTTTAAGAAAATAATAAAGGCTAAGCAAGTCTCTCATTATCAGTCCCGGTGACAACAATGCGAAGGTCACAGAAGCCAGTGATCAGGTTTACCCGAAGTAGGAAGGTAAGTTTGGAGTCTCTGTAGCAGACGTGCCTCTGTTTCCCATTGCCCACATCAACAAGTGCAGTGATGACCTGGCCCAGGCAACTCAGCGATCGGTTTATATTCCCTGCTTCCTGAGGAATTCGGAGAAAAGCAACAATAAGACGCAATGCCACTCTTTGGTGTTCTGAGCTAAAATTACGTAGCAAGGTGACAGCCTGAGATGGAAAAGCAAAGGAGGAGGAAAATGAAATGCAACTTCAAAGCTAAAACAGTATGCTTGACAGGCCCCGGCAAAGCGTCACGCTACAGGTGGTGGTAGCGCACACCTTTACTCCCAGCAGAGGCAGGTGGATCTGTGAGTTCGAGGCCATCCTGGTCTACAGAACGAGTTCCAGGACAGCCAGAGTTACAAAAGGAAAACCCGTCCTGAAAATCCATAAATAAATAAATAAACAGAATAAAACCATATGCTCAATTATCCCCGTTTCCTATTTCTGAACACTGCAGATGTAGGATGATGCAAAAGTACAATGTTCTACAAACTATACTTAGGATTTGAAATTTTATTTCTTCCAGTGAATCAAATATGATATAACATTCTCTCCCATTACTGGTCAGCAGCAGCAAGCTGCAGCTCCAGAAGGCATGAGGTATTATTTAGCTGGGATATTTAACAGATTACATATATTTAATGTACTTCGGGTTTAGGATATTTCAGCTGACCCAGGCTTCTTAGGAGTACCACTGTAAGCTGAGGAGTACCTGTACAAACACGTTATTTCACTATGCTTCCTTTCTCGACAGAAACGTGAGCCTTTTGCTGACTGTAAGCTCAGCAGGCTCAAATCTATCTCCCACTTCTGATTCCTCTCTGTGGGTCACATTCCTAAATGACAGTGACAGTACACATCAAACCGAATTTCTGTCCCACTGCTAATGGCTCAGCCTAGGTACCTTCCCACCTCAAAGATTATACATGACTGCTCTCCTTTCTTGTTAGGCTCTTCCCCTTGACTCTAGCAGTAATGGCTTGATGGATCTAAGTGTTTATAAAATAGGCTTTCTATATGAAACCACACATCTGCTCCAAACTTTTAAATGTTTTCTAGGGTGTGGAAGGCTGAGCACAAACTTGGCCTAGCATTCCCGGTTCTCAATGACCTGGGCTTTCTTGCTCTACAAATGATCTGTTCCCTGATAAACACAGAAATAGCCAATGCACATTTACTCTGCAAGTTCCAATGAACCTTGAAACATCACTCTGAAGGGCAGTTGTTTCCTGTTCCTCTCTCCTGAGCTAAACCCTGGTTTCTATGAAACAACTACTCAAAAGCCACTTCTTCTCCAGATTTCTTCCCCAGCAGTCCACCTACACCATCCTTTCTCTGGCCCTACTGGCCAAAAGTAATCATACTTCCTCCTGGCATGCTTGTCCTATCCCATTTATGTTTATTGTCATGGCCTCATGGCTCTTTTTGAGTAGGAACAATTTTTATATCTTCTGAGGTCATCACAACACTTGGTGTGGCACTCACATGAAGGCTGTAATCTCATTCCTACCTTCAACCTCATCCCTTCTGCATGGGTATCTTTTTGCCTCTCAGATCCTGCTAAATCCACCAGGTTGAGTAGGGAGGTCCGAATGTTCACAGTTTCACTACTTTTCTCCATTGATTCTATTGTAATTGTAAAGACTGCGTGAGACCTAGAGGATTCTCTGTTCATGGAGGTCGATGCTACACGCCTGTTCCTCCATCCTCTAGATAGGACCTAGGAAAAGGAAACTATTATAAGAAGGCACAACGGGTACCCCAAAGACAAACTCAAAACACAAAATAAGCACTTAAGAATCACTCATTGTAATACAAAAATAGTTGTAGCACATAGGTAATTATCCACCTTCACAACAGAGTAATTTCCCTTTAGAACACAGGTGGGAACATCTAGCTTTGTGAGAATTATATTATCACAAGTTCTAAAAAATATATATTTAGACACCAGAATTGGTAGGAGATCTATAAAGAATGATGAGAAGGATTACTGTCCATCAAAGAATTATTTTCATTCCTTCTTTATGTCACAGAAAGAGACAGGGTGACACAGGCTGGCCTGGAAGTCACTGCGCAGTTCAAGTTGGCTTTGATCTTTCTGCTTCTACCTCCCAAGTAGTGTACATCCCTTTCTTTAGTTTAGATGGTTAAAATTCTATACCAAAAATACATCTCTTGAGTTATCTTTAGTTTAACATTTTGGCAGCTTTCTCTCCTGCAAAGTAGCAAAAGAGCATTGGCTACTTTTCCAGAGGACCCAGGTTCAATTCCCAGCACCCACATGGCAGCTTGGTCTTTAGTTCCAATCCCAGAAAACCCAAAGCCCTCTTCTAGAGGCACCATACACACATGGTACACAGGCAAAACACCCATGCACATAAAAGAAAGGGAGAAAAAACTTTCTCGAAATAAACTGTCTACATCAGGTTCCTTAAAATACAAGTAGGATGTTCTTAGAAGCTCCTGTCACTGCATTTATTTGCCTCCTCACAATATGAAAGCAAACACAGAAAGTTCAGTGCTCCCAGAAGCCCTTGCGTAGAGAGCTTGCAGAGCAACAGATGCCGATGAAATTATCTTCCTCAGGGTGGTTTTCGGATTATGTGATTTGGGTAAATATCATCAAAGCATTGCAAAATCAGCCCAGTGCCCCGCCCCCTTTCTTACTAGGTAGCCAAGGCTAGCAGCCACAAACTCACAATTCTTCCTACCTCTGCCTCCCAAATTCTGGAAGTACAGGTATGTACTTTCTTGGCATGCTTGTAGCCTAAACATCAAACACATCCTTGTGGCGGGGTACCTGATAGGCTTCAGCAGCTGAGGTCACCACCTGCTCCACTGCACCAACTACAAAGACACCCTTCTTTATGTGCTCCCTTATGTACAGTCCAACTGATGCTGAGTCCAGCAGATCATATATCTGCTCATTGTAGACCTCAATAAAGGAGCACTTACAAAGGAAACTCTTCCCAGCCCCAGCCTGTAGGAGAAAAGATTCAATTAGCACACTATTTTCATACATTCAACCTCAGCTTCCATGGGCTATTTCAGGTATGTTTTCCTATTACTCTTTAATACAATGTAAAACATTGAGAAATCAGTGAAAATAATCTGGAAAACTAGTTTCAAATATTATTTCATCTTTAAGCACCATCACTGCAGTCCCAGGAGTCCAGATGTTTGGAGAGGCAATGCAGAACCTGCTCATGGACATGGGGATTGGACAATTCGAATGGGTTTCCACTGTCTTCCCTCATAAAGTTCTGTTTAACATTATTTATTGTGTTTTGAATGTATAGGCATGCTCACGCACAGTATGTAAGTGTGGACCAGAGAATAACTTTTAGGAGTCAGTTATCTCTTTCTACCATCTGGGTTCCAGGAACTGAACACGGGCTATCAGGCTTGTGACAACCGTTTTTACCCACTAAACCATATCATCAGTCCCTGGTCAAGTTTTACTTGAATCAAGATTTGGGTTCTTTAAAAGACTAAAAATAATCCATGCTAAAAAACTATAAAATTTAGGGATGGAGAGATGGCTCAGCAGTTAAGAGCACTGACTGCTTTTCCAAGAGGTCCTGAGTTCAATTCCCAAGAACCACATAATGGCTCACAACCATGTGTACCTCCAGTCCCAGAAGATCTGACATGCTCTTCTGGCATCCTTGGACACCAAGCATGCCCATGGTACACAGACGTACATGCAGACAAAACACTCATATTCATAAAAATAATTGTATTTGTTTAAAAACCCAAAAATTTTAACCACAGAAATACATGGTGTTAAACTTAAATTTTTTTCTCTCATGCAATTTTTATGTCTAACTGCAATGTTAGGAATATTTCTGCAAAGGAGTAAATATTAAGTCAATGCTATATACCAGTTTCCTTGGTATAAAATATATAAAGCACATAATACCAAAGGTTCCTAACTCTGGAATTCACTAATCTAAACAAGTGGAATCCTGAGAATGGTCCAACCTAGGAACCGGTGAGAGAGAGAAAAGATAGTATACTCAGGATGACCAGTTGCCTCCAGGAGGCCCTGGTCCAGGTAGGGTTTTGGGGGGCCTGTGGAATGCCCCAATGCTTGCAGGATACTAGGGAGTCTGATCAGTGTCCAGGTTTGGGCGGTGAGACCCAACTTCAGGTCGAATTCTGTCATGGTTCATCTTCATCTCAGGATAGTATGGGTCAGGTCAAAGTACACAATCAGCAGCCTTCTGCCTCCAAAGACCATGGTGAAGCCTGCCATCTATGCTCCTGCCACACAAGCTTGACTTAATTTTCTTTTTATCTTTTTTTTTTTCTTTCATTTTTGAGGGCACAGTGGTGGGAGGGTAGAATAGGGAGAAATGGGAAGAGGGTGTTATCGAGATATATTGTATGAAACTCAAATTATTAATAAAAGTATTATTTTTAAAAAAAGATGGTATCCTCAGACATAGGAGTCATGACCCATATCGAGCAAGGTGACAGTGAAGTGCAAACAAGTGTTGCAAACAAAGATGGATGCGTCATTAATGAACACCATGAAGACTAAAGGGCACCTGTAAGCCTGGGGATAGCTAGATAATGGGACTTTAGGTGTACATCCATGTATTAGATTTATCTATGTGTTACTTTACTACTGCGGTGATAAAATACATGACCAGGACAACTTATAGAAGAAAGGATTTATTTGGGCTTATGGTTCCACAGGAATAGAGTCCAAGATGGCAGGAAGTAGGGAGCAGCTGGCAGGAACAGAATGCTAAGACCAGAGGCTGAGGGCTCAAATCTCAAAACAGACAGGAATAGAAAGAGTGAACTTGAAATGGTGCTGAGACTGTGACTCAAAAGCCCACCTCTAATGACATTCTTCCAAGGCCAAACCTCCTAAGCCACCGCCAAAGCACAACCAAGGAGAGACCAAGAATTTAAACGCCTCGGACTAAGGGGGCACTTCTCCTTTAAATCACTCAACTCTATCTTCCCTGGTTGAGATTTTTCTATACATTTTCTCTCATCAGAAGCAGTCCATTCTTTTGTTTATTCCAGCAATCAAGCTAGACTTCACTCTCTATGTTGACTAGGATGATTCTGAACTTCTAATGACCTCGAAACTCTGACCCTCCAGCCTCCACCCCCAGCATGCAGGATTACAGGTATGCACCAACACACTCAGTTTCTGCAGTGCTGGGGACCAAACCCAGGGCCTAGAGCATGCTCGGCAAGTACTCTATCATCATTTTATTTTTTCATTTTAAAATTTTTTATTCTTAATTTATGCATATGGGTTTTGAAAATGGCTCCCATAGGGTCAGAGGGAACGGCACTATTAAGGGGTGCAGCTTTGTTAGCGTAGGTGTGGCCTTGTTGGAGGAAGTGCGTTAATGGTGGTGGGCTTTGAGGTTTCCAATGCTCAAGCCAGGCCCAGGGTCCTCTCCTTTCTTGCTGCCTGCTGATCCAAATATAGAACTCTCAGCTCGTTCTCTGGCACCATGTCTGCCAGTGTGCCACTATGTTCCCACCATGACAATACTGGACTAAACCTCTGAACCTGGAAGCCAGTCCCAAGTAAATGTTTTCCTTTATATGAATTGCTGTGGTCATGGTGTCTCTTCACAGCAATAGAAACCCTAACCAAGACAGGTGCTTTGCCTACATGTATGCCTGTGCACCATGTACATGTCTGGTGACCACAGAGGCTAGAAGAGGGCATCAGATTCCCTGGACAAACAGTTGTGAGCTGCCACATGGTATGAGACCCCTGGGGCTGGAGAGCAGTAGAAGGTGTGGCCGGAAAGTGCCCTCACTCCCTGGAAAGGTGAAGCAGGAAGAGACGCCTGGCAACCTCCTCCTCTCCTAGTCCAGGAAGGTTCCTAGCGAAACTATTAGTTATAACTTGTTTGCTTCACGGAAGCTAAAGGGACATGTTTGCCTGTATTATAGCTGTATCCATCGACTGGGTGGATACCTTGCTCTCCGGCCTCTGATGCTCCCGCCCTGCCCTATGCTAATTAGGCTTCTCCACCTGATACCGGGACCCTGCCTTCTCTGGAAGTTACTTAAACAGGAAAAAGGTGCTAATAAACTTGAGCATTACATTCATCAAACCCAGCTCCGGAGGCATTCTTTGCGCCCCGTCATTCTCAGGTCCACGAGTGGACGGTCACCGAACCCCTACTTCGGGCCTGCGCCTCTTGCCGCTTAGGTCTGAACCCCCTTCTCCTGGCCAGAGAACCGGGTCGGACTGCCACCGGCGGGACATCAGCCGCCATCCAGCGGGTCCGTGCGGGAACCCAGAGACAGAGACCAACAACATGGGTGCTTGAAATTGAACCCCAGTTCAATTCAGCCGGTGCTCTTGACAGCTGAGACATCTCTCTCCAGCCTCCTAACATTTTATTTTTACAGTAAGACTTACCTTTTCTTTTTCACGATCAATTAAGAAAAATAAATATTCAAAACTTCGTGGGATTACTCCTCTCAGATTATGAGAAAAATTATCAGAGTCTGATGGTCCTGAGAAAAAAAGAAAAAAGAATAAAACAAAAACCTGATTTTTTTTTATTGAGAATCCTTTAAAATGGCAGTATCAAAAAGGAATTTATAGAGAAATAAGATGACAAATGGTATAATCAACTTCTTAGTTCTGTTTCAAGCAAGTTACATTTACACCCATGAAAGACACAGTAATAAAACTGTCCACCAGTAGAAGTGAAGGAAGGCCCACAATAGCCACCAACCCAATTCTAAAAATAGGTGTGACCTGACAGAGAAATCTATCACCATGCTGTTTAACATCTTTAAACTGTCAAGTACTCACATAATTGTATGCTATTTATCTGTGACTTTTGGTTTCACAGACTGCGGTGGTTTGAATAATAATGGTTCTCTATAGGCTCTTATGTTTGAATGCTTGGTCTACAGTTAGTGGAACTGTTTAAAAGGAGTTGTGGACTTGTTGGAAAACTACCTCCAACTGGGGATGAGCTTTAAGGTCTCCAAGGCCCACGCCATTACCAGTCAACTCTCTGCCTCCTGCTCTCAATACTGCCCCACTACCACACCTGCCTGCCTGCTGCCATGCTTCCCAGTGATGACCATGGACTCTAAAACTGTGAGCCCTGATACACTCTCCATTTTATAAGTTGCTCAGAGAGCTTGTGGATAGCTGAATACAACTCATAGGTGCTTCCATGAGGTAAACAAGAACACACCCATGTCATAGGAGGGTGCCGATATCACCTCCAGAGACAGAAGCTCATCTCTTCCTGATTCGTCAACCCCTCTTGTTATCTCTTCATCTGGCTGCGAGACAGTTACTATCATCAATTTGATTGGATAGAAAAAAGGCCCAGGAGGTTAGTGAAGTAAATCACACTTTAGGTTTGTCTTCAAGGCCATTGTCAGGGATAACTAACTATGAAGAGAAGGTGCCCTGGATGTTGGTGGCCATGATCCCATAGACTGGGCCCAGAAAACAGAAGACATGGGGAAGAGGAGGCACACTAGCACAGGCATTATCTCTCTCTTCCTGGCTACCATAAGCAGCAACTATGTTCTGCCACCTCTACTAAGACTTTTTGTCTCCCCAAGACACCTGAACAATGGAGCTAGACAGCCATAGACTGAATTCAGGGGCCAAAATAGGTAATTCTCCCCTAAAACTGTTCTCAGGTATTTTTCAATGTCAAAGTAATATTATTACATGTTGTTTATTTGTAGTTTTTCAGGATAAGCCCTTATGGTAAATGAGTCTACCTGAGTTCTGTGAGCCTCTATAGCAAATTAATCAAACCTAAGGATGGTTTGTGAGAACCCCAGTATATAGTTGTTTGTTTTGCAACATTGGCCACAAACTGAGGCTTATAATTAGCACCTGCAGTGGGGTAGACAATCTACCTTGAGGACTGAGCCTTAAATCTACAGGATCCAGCACAAACTCCAAGTAGATGATAATAGAAATGAATTGTATCAAGGGACACACAGCTGATGACTACTTACTTTCTGGTGGGCAGAAATTCTCACACCTTGTGAAGTCTTGTGTGTTGACTGTGAAGAGCTAAAGAATCCCAGGATATAGGCCTACATGGCAGCTGCAACACCAGCTTCTGTGAAGGACTAAGGAATCCCAACTTCCTAAGCCTACACAAAAGCTGACAATTGCAAAGCTAAGGACCCTACTACCTGAGGCCTGTAACAGCTGCGTTGGCACCTTTGGCACTGTCTGTTCCCCTTCACACCTGCCTGCTACTACCACTCACTGGTGTCAAATGCAAAGAGCTACAAAAGCAGTCTACAACCACTCTCTGAAAAGCTGCTCCTTGAAAACCTATAATGTCTGTGTCTGAGTAGAAAAAACAAAACAGTGACCTGATTGGTTATACCAGATGAAAGCTTTTTTTCTCTACAAACAACTATAGCATTATTTATAGTTAGAAGTCTAGGCAGGTTCAAGCCAAACAGGGTTCCAGCAATGAAAAGGGAGAAGTGGACATGGATCCAATCCCTGACCAAAAGCTATTTGTAACTGATACACGCTAACAAAGGGAAAATCCGTTTTCTCCAGTGGAGTGTCACTGGGTATATCTACTACACTCCAGGACAGGCCCTATGCCCAGGAATAGTTGGCTAAAGTAAAACAAACTTCATGGATTTTTGTCTTGTGGAATTTTTGTTTTGTTTGGGTATTTTTTGTCTTATTGGTCTATTGCTTATTTACTTTGATTTTCGTTTTTTGTTTTTGAGAATAAGGAGGAGAGTGGTAGCAAACACCTTTAATCCCAGCACTCAGAAGGCACAAGAAGGTGTATTACTGAGAGTTTGAGGCCAGCCTGATCTACACAGAGGTCGAGGACAGCTCGGGCAACATGGTGAGACTTCAAAAAGGAAAAGAAAAGGTACAGTTGAGAGTGGTGATGCACACTGGTAATCACAGGACACATGAGAACAAGGCAAACAAAACTGCAGCTAGTTCAAGGCCAGCCTGGCCTACACAGTGACCCCTCAAACAAACAAAGTGATCTAGAAGGTACTATACATTTTAGTTAAGTATGCCCTAGAAACCAAAGGAACTAACAGAAGGCTGGGATGCCCAGGAAAGTCCCGGAAGTAATGAAAAGCTTAGAGTTGTCCTGTACAGGCCTTGTGACACTGCACTTAAAAGTTTGTGAATGGGCCTTGAAAACTGTACTTTAAGGATACAAGCTGGGTGTGAAAGGCACATCTGTAATCCTTGCACTTGGGAGTTGGATACAGGAAGATGAAGTTCAACCTCACCCTTGGCTACATAGTGAGTTTGAGTTCAGTCTGGGCTACATGAGATCCTGATTAGGGGTGGGGTGGGGAGAGAACCTTGGGGACAGAATCATACAGAAAGAAAAGAAGGAACTAGGCAAATGCTGCTGTACACCATTAATCCCAGCACTATAGAGGAGACAGAGGCAGAAAAATTTGAGTTCAAGGCAATCTGATTTACATTGCAAGTTAGGGCTACATAGTGAGACCCTGTCTCAAAAAAAAGAAAGAAAAGAAAGAGGAGGAGGAGAGAAGGAGGCATGCACAACAGGTAGGAAAATAACATTAGATACATGAGTGATCTCACATTATTTTTCTGTAAAATTCATTTGTAGTGATTCCAAAGCAAGCAAACCTAATGAGGTTAACAATCATAGCATTAGCTGCTTTAGGGTATAGGGCAGGGGTCATAAACCAGGAATCTAGACCTTAGTAGTATTTATGTATATGTATATACAAATGATAGAACATATATCTATGAATAGATATAAATATATATGTATATTGAAAATTGTGTCCAGCACCTAACCTATACCTATTCTGTGCCAAGCATTAAGCTAAGAAACATAACTACAATCAGGATTAACAAATAGACTATCTATGAACTCACAACCTGGTAGAAACATGGGAAAAATCCCTATTTTTATTAGAGCAGCATCACATACAAAAATAATGCCTTCCACTAAAACATGCTCCAGGTGGTCCCCATAGGAAGTGCATTCAGCCAGGAACGCTGGTCTTTACTTACCCATCATAGTAAATGTCTTCCCTGAGCCAGTCTGCCCACTGTGGGGGGAAAAAAAACTATGTATTATTTTTCACGTAAAATTGAGACTACGCTTGTAATTTAATATGGTCTACTATAATATATTGGGAGGATGCTCTCCAAACTTTTTCCCCTTAATTGTACCTCAGATGCCTCAGTCAGTAAACAGATGTTTATAAATAGCTATAACACCATTTTATGGATACAGAATCTTCTAGCATAATTTATTCAACTATAGTCAATCATTTCTATTTCAAATTTTTGCTAAATAATGCAATTCTGAAGTTCTTTGCTCATTAAAGTCATTAAAATGTTGCTTTTTAAAAATGCTTAAAATGCCATATATGTGTGTGTGTGTGTGTGTGTGTGTGTGTGTGTGTACACACATACATACAGATGAATAAATAAACAAATGCAGAAACAGACAAATTTTTCCTACTGAACAATTTCAAATATCATTCTCTTGTCCAAGAAGTAAAGCTTAATCCATTCTACCTTAATTATCCAGGTCTGGCTGACCTATCACAGGAGTCTCTAAAAATCCAAAAGCCTTTGTCAGCATAAAAAAGGAAAAGAGTCTTTCTATTAATTTGAAAACAGAGAAAGGGAGCTCTGAGCCAAGTAAGGTGAATGTTTTCTAGAAGCTGGAAAAGGAAAGGAAAATTCTCCTGTACAGCTTCCGGAGAGAATGAAGCTCCGGTAATTTTAGCCCAGTGAGACCCATGTTAAACTTTTGACTTAAGAGAACTCTAAAACAATAAATCTGTTATTTTATGTGGCTAAGTTTGTGATGATTTATTCAAGCAGTAATAAGTAGGTACTGATACAGGCACTATCATACCTTTATATAGTCAACAACTTACTATGCAAAGATGGTCCCATTGTAACCGCTCATGCAAGACTCCACAATGCTTTTAGCCACTGTTGAGAACACAGACTCCTACAAAGAAAAGCACCAAACATGTTAAATAAAATACTTCTAACCAACATTTCACAATATAATAAAAACTGAGTTCTTCAACTTTTCAACACCTATGATTACTTGAAGACTGTATCTACTCTAGAAAACTGGCTAAACCATGTAAGATAATAAAGGATAAAACTATAAATATCATTAGGCCCATTAATCTCCCATACAATCAGAGATTTAAAGTGTGTATCTATTGCTTTGGAGTAACATGACAGGATAAAGTCAGAAATCTGACCACATGGTAGCATCTGAGATACCTAATATAGTGTTAACTTTGTTTTAACCTTACCAATTTCTATAATATAACACAGTTTTATTATTTTTTAAAGTGTTGATATTGTTTAAAGATGTATTTCAATTCTTTGGGTCTATATGTACAGATATGTGTGTGCTTGGATGAGGGGGACGGGAGACTAGGCTGGCTGACCAGTGAGTCCCAGCGATCCACATCTCTGCCTTCTCAACACTGGTGTTACAAGTGTAGACCACCAAACTGGCTTTGTTTACACATGGGATATGGGGACTGAGCTTGGGTCCTCAGTACTTTATTGACTCAGCTATCTTCTACCATTTCTCTCTTTTTAATTAAAAACTTCTCTTAATAACAAAGAAAAAAGGCACAGGCAGGGAATAGTGTCGCAAGCCTTTAATCCCAGCACTCAGGAAACAGAGGCAAGCATATCTCTGTGCGTTCAATGCCAGCCTGGTCTACTTAGTGCATTCTGGGACAACCAGAGTTACATAGTGAGACCCTGTCTTGAAGAAATGACAAAATGAATACAGGTGATAGCTCAGTGACTATGAGCACCACTGGCTTCTCTTCCAGAGGACCCAAGTTCAATTCTCAGCACTCTCATGGTGGACTCAGACTGTCTGTAACTCTAGATCTAAGGGATCTGACACCCTCTTCTGTCCTCAGAAGGCACTGGGTACACATGTGGTATGCAGACACATATGCAGGCAAAATACCAATACATAAAAATAACAAAATTACTTTTTTAAATGCACATGGGGCTGGAGAGTTGGCTCAGTGACTAAGAACACTTGCTGCTCTTGTGTAGAACCTGAGTTTGATTCCCAGAATGCACATGGCAGTTCACAATCATAACTCTATTTCCAGGGCATCTCACACTCTCTTCTGACTTCCAAAGAAGTGTGTGCACAACTTACATTCAGGCAAAATACATAACACACATAAAATAAATAAGTCTAAAAGAAAAAATTCAAATACACGCATCTAAATATTAGATAGAATTTTATATACTACATACAAATATTATTCTGCGTGTTACAACAAATTTCAAGTTCTATATTTTTTCACTTATTTTGCCACTAGTTTATACTGAATGCATTATTTTACTTATAGGTAGATGCAGCTTACCAACAACACAATAATCCCTAATTCTACTCTGTCCATAAGCTCCATGTGGCTACTGAGAGCCTGATTTGGCTACTAGTCCAAATAGAGATGTCACATAGATGTAAAATATGAAGGAGATTTTGATAACTAAAACAAAAATGGGAAATATCTTAATAATAGTTTGTATTAATTACATATTAAAGTGGTATTTTGGACATATTGAGTTAAACAGTCTATGTGACTAAGAATTAATTTTACCTGTTTTTTTTTCCCCACCGTGTCTACTAAGATATTTTAAATTATAAGTGTAGCTCATTTTATATTTTTATTGACTAGCAATTCCCTAGCTGAAAAGAAAACAGATCTAAATATTTCACGAAACAAACAAATCTCACGTGCATAATAGACACCTGTGAAGGGCTGTGGATGCAGTCTATTCAGCAGAGTGCTTGTCGAAAAAGCACGTGCCCCAGATTCACTCCTCAGCACTGCACTCACCAGGCCTCGTGGTACATGCCTGTGATCTCAGTACTCAGGAGTTGGAGGTAAGCAGACCACAAGTTGAGGTCATGTATGGCTACACAGTGAGCTCCAGGCTCTAAGATACAATACTCCATTCAAAGGAAAAATAAAGACCTGTGATATCTGATACAGTTGCCATATTTTAAATGCTTAAGATCCATGTATGGCTACAACTCTTAAGGAACCAAATTTTAATTTGATTTAGTTTTAATTAACTTAAATCACTGTGTGGCCAGAGGTTAATGTGGTAGGTCAAATATTAAATATTCCCATCACTGAAAGTTCTGTTCGACAGTGGTATTAGAGCTTAATTAAATTTGCCTTAATTAGAAAAGCAGGAGCAGGCACAGATATAGAGGTCAGAGGACAATTTTTCTGTCCTCCAACCTTTAGGTGGGTTCTGGGGTTTGAACTCAGCTAGTGAGACCTGTGTACAAATGCTTGTACCCACAGAGCCACTCATTAGCCTACAGTCACCTTAAATCCTTAAACTAGAATGTCAACTATACTTACTGATTGTTAAGTAGCTCTGAAATCTTCATTGATCTTCATCAGTATGTATAAATAATGCAGGCCTGGGTGGCTCTGAAGACAACTGCCTAATAATATTTACATAAATATTTATGAAATATTTTAGCTTTCTCATCTGAAACCTACCAAACTAAGAAGTGCCTAGAAATTGAAACCCAACAAATAAGGCCTCATACATTCCAAATGAAAGGTTAAGTTTCAAATGACCACTACCTGAGTGGTGTCCATGCTGGCAACATAATCAAATACAAATGTCTTGGGATCTGGGTTGGAGTGCAGCCGGAGAGTAGTCTGGGAGAGCACAGACAAGCATAAGTTCTGCTCCCCATCTGCTGACCTAGTGCCCTCTGCAGGACGAATTCGCACAAAAACTTTGATGGCATCACCTTCATTACTAAAAAACAAAATAAAAAGTAAAAGGTAAGTTTACTGGGGAAAGAAACTATCTCAAATTGCCTGTAACATTTCCACTGTCATTTACCTGTTCAAGTTTTCACTTAACTCACACCCCTTACAGATTTATTTCCCAGTAAATATACAATCAAAGGCATTCCTTTCAAGAAGCTGGACACATTGCTCTTCAGCCATTTCTAACTAATACCAATAAGTCACGCCAAGGAGTCATCGTGCTACTGTCACCGAGAGTTGGGAACGTATGTGGAAGTCAGCGATTTATGAAACTTCCCTTTATTTCCAGACTGCTGAGGACAAGCTAAATTTTGAAATAAACATCTCTGACCATACTAAAAGCTAATTTTGAAATAAACATCTCTGACCATACTAAACAGTTATCTTAGAAATACTATACCTTAATTTTTCCATACTCATCAGCAAGTCTTTTTCTTACCTCGGCTGATTAGAATGAGAATTTGTCCCACTGCGTAACTCAGCTGAAAAAAAGATAAAAAATCTGTAAGGATAAAAATAAAAGCAAAAACTCTCACTTCAGTAATTAGGCTACAACTGCTTGCAGCATGACCTCAGTAACTTACACAGACATATCTTACATATCTTACAGAGATATCAGGAGCCAACTGTGGTACCTGAACAGATGGCCAGTCCCAAGAAAAGCAGTCTACATTGTAAACTGGCTAATTAATAAGATAGTGAAATGCCTATCTATCCCAATGTGGACCCCACACAAATGGCTCACAAGCTAAGGAACTCCCCTCACCCACTATAAAACTTTCTCTCTGCCTTGTTCTGCTCTCAGGAACTGGTCTAGGGAACTAACTGGCTGTCTTGAAGCTTATCTGAAGAATTTTTCTGCATGTCTCTTGTGATCTGGGTAAATTCTTTAGCACCTGTATCATTTCTTCTCTGTGACATTTCATATAACAAGATCATTAAAGGTAATTACAATTGAATGATGTACGAACGCAAAGCCCTGGGCTGCATGACCAACAAAGGAAACAAATTTTTCATTATGGAAATCTTCCTCAGTTCCTGACACTCCTCAACTTTCTTGGATCCCTTACATCCACATCTGCCCCTCGGCCTTGATCCTCCTCCCCATTCTATCCCATTATACTGGTGACTATATCAGTCTCATGACTTTAAATGCTAGGTATATACTGATTACCAAATTAATTAATTAGCTAATTAGTTCATTAGAAACAGGGTTTTAATAGCTCTGGCTGACCCCAAATTCACAGAAATTCACCCCTCTCTGCCTCTAGAGTCCTGGGATGATCTCCATTTGGATATTAAGTAGGCAATGTTTCAAACTTGACATGTCCAAAACTGAGTTCTCTCAACCATTGCACATGCGCTGCTACAACCATGATCCCGTGCAGAGAATGGAGTAAAACAACTAGGGGATTAAACTTCAGTTATGATGAATACCAAACTCATATCTAATACCTTGTCCTTAAAACTGACATTTTAAATTGCAGATTAAGTTATACCTTAGTGAACTTGTGGTATTTACATGAAGAGATTATATTTACAGAAAAGATTATACTAATGATGATAAAACTAACCAGTGGTGATAAGATCAGAGTAGTGGCTGAGGCTGAGGTAGTTACTGACCGGAGGTGGGAGGATAAGAAGCTCAAGGTCACCTCTGGCTTCACAGAAATCTTAAGACCAGCCTGGATTATGTGAGACCCTGAGGGGGTTGGTTGGTTGGTTGGTTTGTTTCTCAAGACAGGGTTTCTCAGTGTAGCCCTGGCTGTCCTGGAACTTGCCCTGTAGACCAGGCTGGCCTGAAACTCACAGAAAACAGGATGAGCATTTAAGCTCCAAAACATACCAATTTACATGCTTAAATTCCCTTGATACTGAAAGTGGCAGAGGAAAAAAAAGACCTTCAGAGAAAAGATCACACTGAATTGTTCAGATAATGGTGTAATAGACCTGAGAGGTTAATGAAAAAAACTCATCAGCAAACAATTGCAATTGACAAAGAACTACAAGCATGAACGCTACAGTAAAATTCAAATGCATACTTTCACAATGTTCTCAAGCATCACCTCATTCCATTCTCCTATCTTACAATCAGCGTATTCAGCAGCTCACAACCACCCACAACACCAGCTCCAGGGGATCCAACCACTCCAAGGGCCCTTTCGCTCCCATGCATGTATCTACGCACAAGCGTGCGCACACACTCACAGCCCTCTGATCGTGACCGTCACCTTCAACTATAAACAGGTGGAGATCAGAGTGGCTAGTCCAAGCACAGCACCGAGGTGTACGAACAGGTAGGAAGCAGAGCTGCAAGGCATCAGGAAGCCCTTTTACACACCAAAAACAGCACACAGGAATAAAACATCCCACAACAGCTAACGTCTTAGAATACTTAATTTGCAGAGCGCAGTTATCTGCAGGGTTCTGCACTGCGGTGCCGTTCTGATTTCAGAAATCCACTTCGTCTAGGTTGAAGCGTGGTTACTATTGTACAGAAACAGTTGCAGTTCTGAGGACAGGCCGCCGAAGGGGACGCAGGTCGGAAACGTGGACGCCATCAGCAAGCGCAGAAAGCGGGAGCCCCGACCCAGGAGGGCCGCGCGGAAACAGCGGGGTCCGCGGCACCCGGACCAGCGCTCGGGTGGGAGGGGCTGAGAGGGCGCCTGCGCTCTGGGAGGAACGCGGGCTCCCCGACGCGCGCCGCCTGGCCCAGCGGGGCGCCGCGGGCTGCCGCCCCGCACCACCGGCGCTAGCCCGCGGCGAGGAGCTCACGAGACACGTCCGCAACTTACTTTTGCAGCCCAGGGACATGGCGACCTCGGCTCCGCTTCGACGCGCCCGCCAAGATGGCCGCGGATTTGAATTTGGCGCTGCCCAGCGCCACGCCTCCCGGGGGGCGTGTCGCGGGCGTGACGTCACGAGCGCGCGCCCACGTCCCGCGTCGGCGCGGGCGACCGGCTCTCGGCAGCCTGCGAGCTGTAGCGGCTGGCGCTTTAGCTGGGCAGCACCACCATGAGCCGGCGGAATCAGGTGTCGTACGTGCGGCCCGCCGAGCCCGCCTTCCTGTCCCGCTTCAAGGAGCGAGTCGGCTACAGGGAGGGGCCCACGGTGGAGACCAAGGTGAGTCCCTCCCGGGCTACCTGGGGCCTGGCGCTCGGACGGCTGCTCTCGGAGGTGGCCCAGCCCGTGGCAGCTGCTTAAGACCGCTCTCCTGTGCTTTCTCACTTGCGGGTCTCACTCTACGTGAGCAAGGCGATTGACAGCGTTGTCCCCCTTTTCAGATAGGGAAACTGAGGCCCCTTGGTTTAGTTACTTCGCACCTGGAGTCTTTGGGGAAAGCACCCTAGCTTAGAAGTAGAATCTTTGCTGCTTTCCGGGTGGGGTCTCAAGACAGGGAGACGGAAGTCCTCACAGTCATTTCTCTAAGGAAGGTAACGTTGACAGCTGTGTCGTTCTTGCCTGGGAGCTTTGCACACGTCACGCAAGAGGAGGTGCGGTGATCTCCAGCGCCTCTGAGGGCTTTCGTCTGAAGACTACATTAGGAATAGTTGGCCCGCGGCAGTGGGGCTTCCCAGACACAGTTTGAGAGACCAAGGAGGCAGAGGAGTGTAAAAATGCTATGGGATAACGTGTGGCAGTGGGCTGAGGCCAGGTCGTGCAGGGTATTCCATGTAACACAATGAACGCACAAAATTAAATACTGGGACAAAATTAAAATATAAAAAATTAATTATTCTATATCAAAGTATTATGCAAAGGCATAATAGTTAATTAGTTAATAGTTAATAAATATTGTTAATAATAAATAATTAATAATAACAATTATTAATAATGATAATAAATAATAGATGGTAGTTAATAAATATTAATTATTTTAATAATAATTTTAAAATAGGACTTTTATGGTGTCTAGCTTCTGAAAAATCTGATATAGCTGACAAAATGGTATATTTGTTACATGAGTACAGGGGTTCTGTTGAGAATTTCATAAGTTAACATGTACAGTATTATTTCTATATTATTTATTTATTTTTATAAATAAATTATTTTTAGGAAAAAATAACTTTTACCTGTTATTTTCTGTGCTTTCGTGACTTGGATGGTGAGACGGGGTTGTTGTTTGGTGTTTTGGTTTTTGTCAAATTCAGACAAGACAGAAATGAAAAATGTTGATTAAAAACCAAGAACTAGGCAACCGGGCTCTGGTGGTGCAGGGAGGTAGAGTCAGATGGATCTCTGTGAGTTCAAGGACAGCCAGGGTTACACAGAAAAGCCCTGTCTCTGAAAAGAAAAAGAAAAAGAAAGAAACAAAGAACCAAGGTAGTCTGGTACTGCTCTGAGTAGGCTAGATAGAAATGTATCCCACTGGACAAGTTACCTCAGGGTGGTTGGCAGGTAGGCCTGTTTTCTGGTGTGGTACTTTAGTAATTACAGATGCTCACGGTGGTTGTGTTTGGCTAAACGCTAGCAGCCTACATGTTATATTTACATTTTCTGTAGAAAGTCCAGCCTCAGCTCCCAGAGGAAGATGGTGATCAAAGTGACAAAGAAGATGAACAGCCTCAAGTAGTGGTTTTAAAAAAGGGAGACCTAACCGCTGAAGAAGTCATGAAAATTAAAGCAGAAATAAAGGCTGCCAAAGCAGGTATGTCCAAAAATAATCTGTTTTAAACAAATTAAGGGGCATAAAGTAGGATTTTTTTATTTTATTACTATTGTTGTTGTTATTATATGGAATGGTTTGTTTGAAGAATGTGGCTTTTGGTTCAAGCATTGGCTCTGGTACCAGATTATAACCTTGAAAAAGTGACTTCGCCTCTGTGCCTCGTGTTCCCCTTCAGTGAAATTGAGGCCATAAGTGGGCCTACCTTAATGCATTGTTTAAAGTGTCCTATTAACAAAATAAATGAGCCAGTCACCCGAGATCTGTGCAAGTAATTAGTGAGTGAGGCGCAGTGTCATGTAGTGCCCTGGTGTTATTCCTAAACGTGTGTTTTGTTGTTTTAGTGAGAAATATTGTGGTTCCAAAAACATTTCAAAAACAACCTGACGAGCTGGGCGTACAGCTCAGTGGTAAAGCGCCTTTTCAGCATGCAGAGGGCCCTGAGTTTAGACCAGCACCTTCTTCATCCTTACTGTAACCAGCTGGGGACTGACAGTATTATGGAAAACCTTAGGGACATGTTGTTTTGTTTTCTTTTTTTTGTTTGTTTGTTTGTTTTATGAGACAGGTTTCTTTGTGTAGCCCTGGCTGCCCTGGAACTCTCTCTATAGAGCAGGCTGGCATGGAACTCAAAGATCCACCTGCCTCTGCTTTCCGAGTGCTGGGATTAAAGATGTGCACCACCACTGCCCAGCCTTTAGTGAGTTTTTACTGATTACTGACTGACTGCATATGTTGGGTGAGATATAACTAGAAACATTAGAAAAGACCAGACTGGATTTATTCAAGGACATCCTTAAGTACAGTATGAGATTTTCTTGCCAATTGAGTCTCTGTTAACAGCAAAATAATGAAAAAAAATCTTCAACTTTTCCCTTTTGTCACAGATGAAGAACCACCTCCAGCTGATGGAAGAATTGTGTATCGAAAACCAGTTAAGCGTTCCTCAGATGAAAAGTGTTCAGGTTTAACAGCAAGCTCTAAAAAGAAGAAAACAAATGAAGATGGTGTCAATAAGCAGAATGTAGTTAGAAATAACTCACAAAAACAAGTAAGAAACAGTAGTCTCCTTTCTTTTGACAGTGAAGATGAGAATGACTAAGTGTAAGCATTGTGGACTCGTTTTGCTTTTAAAGCAATGAGGTATTTTTTAAAATATTATTTTCCTATATTTTAAAGTAACATTTTTCCCTAGTACTAGAGGTTCATTACAGAAAACTTAAAAAATACAGAATCAAATTCATGAAATAAAACCTACCGCCATTGCCCTTTTGGCTGGAAATGCTAGACATTCACTACTGCTAACATCTTATCTCCACTTGTGGATATGTATATATGTAAATTGTATTTTTAAACAGAATTGATATTATTTTATATGTTTTTTGTCCTTCTTACTTGGAATTACATTGTTAGAATTTTCTGATGTTGTATATTCCAAAAATCTAACATCATTGCTCACAGACAATTTCATAATAGATCTGTCTTAGTCACTGTTCTGTTGCTGTGAAGAGACGCCATGACCAAGGCGACTCTTATAAGGCACTTAATTGGGGGCTTGCTTACATTTGCAGAAGCTTAGTCCATTATCATGGCAGGAAGCATGGTGGTGAGACAGCCATGGTACTGGAGAAGTACCTGAGAGCTAGGTTCTGAACCACAAGCAGGAGGGGCTGGGGGAGAGGAGGGGTGAGATGAGCAGAGAGGAGATTCTTGTAATCCTTTTAAACAGTTTTAAACAGTTATACTCCCTGGTGACCAAGCATTCAAATATATGAGCCTCTGTTGTATCATGCTCATTAGTAAAACCCTACTTTGAATGATGGGATGGCTATGTGCCTGGTTGAAAATACCTTCCCAAGCCAGGTGTGCTAACCTATAGCCCCAGCACCTGAGAGACAACAACAGAGGCAAGAAGATCATTCTAAGTTTAAGGCCCACCTGGTCTACATATTGAGTTCCAGGCAAGCCAGAGTAAGAGAATCCTTCAAAAAGCAAAATAAGTGCTCACTTGGGCAACACATATACTAAAATTGGAATAATACAGAGATCTGTATGGCCCCTGTGCAACAATGGCCTGCAAATTCATACAAGGAAACCTACAACCTGCAACTCAAGACGATTTAAAAGTATTCAGAGACAAGGAGTCAGTGATTGTTTCACAGTTTAGCATTTTGAAAACAAATTTGCTGTAGAAATTACATAACTCCACCCTTTAAAAACAATCATCTCTTCATGTAACAAACAGCTCCAGTTTTTTCATATAATTTATTTAAAACCTATTTTGTTTGTTTTGTTTTTATATGATGATCTGTGTGCCTTGCCCCTCCCCAGCCCAACCCCCACACCCAGTGCTGTGATTAAAGGCATGTATCACCATGCCTGGCTGAAACCAATTTTTTTAAAGATTTATTTTAAATTATGTTATGTGTGTGTGGTGGGTGAGTGCAGCTAACCTTAGAAAAGCTAGAGCTTTCCCTGGGCCTCCCTCTGCTTTCCTCAAGTCCAAATGTAGATGGAAATATTAATATCTCTGGAGGGTTTATTCAGGGAACAGGAGACAGTCATGGTGCATAAGCCTGGAGTTAGGTCTCTCCTGGACTGACCCAGAACATGTGGCCTCCAGGTATTTATTGAGCGTAAGCACTGCCCACCAATACAAAGGTCTTAGTGCTTAATGTTCCACAGTGCACCAACCCCCAACTTCAGCCGCTTACATGATGCCTTTTTACGGGCCAGTCAGGACCCTGGGCAAGGTATACCTTAACCAGTGCTGGATTAGACTGGATTGGGTCATCAGGGAAGCAGCTACTAGTGTTCCCGTACCATGACTCAGACTAATAAGTATCTCCCACAGTTCTCTGGGAAGCCAGGTGGCTTCTGGTTCCTCCAATAGAGCAGGGAGGTTAGGGGTAAATGCTGGAGCGTGAGCTCCAGAAACGGTGCAACGCGCCTTCCTATGTAAATAAGCGATGCTGAAAGGAACATGGAGGTCTTCCTGCTCCAGCTCAGCCACATTATCTTCCCTGTGGCTGTCCTTTGAGATCCCAAAGCTTTAACAAGCTAGCTTTGATGTTTCTCATGGACTCTCTCACCTGGCAGCCAGCTCACAAGACTCCCAAGCACTTTACTCAATTGCAGTCTTTCAAAAAGTTAACAAAAGAACTGGTGTTTTCACTGAAATTCCAAATTCTCTGTGTGGATTTGATAAGTTACTTTGCTCCTCTAAGTTTGCTTCTTCAATTTTAAAAGCAGAGTAGTATCAGATTTCATAGGGTTGTTGTGGGGATTAAATCAAGTTAATCCATGAAAACATCTGGCAGGAAGAAGTATCCACAAAAGCTGGCTTAGTGTGCACCACTGATGCCTTTGCTTCCGGTGAGAGGCACAGGCAGGTGGATCTGTTTGAGGCCAGCCTGGTCTACATAGTGAGTTCTAGGCCAGCCAGGGCTGCATAGCGAGGTCCTGTCTAAAAAAAAGTACCTTTAGTGGAGTGTGGTTCAATAATAGAACATTTCCTAGTATCACCTAGGTTTCCCTCATAGCATTAACATCCACTAAACGAAAATGTCACACTAATGTTAGACCTGTTATCTTTCTCAAATTCCAGGTGTTTCTGCAAAATTTTGAACCATAATACTCTTTATTCAGCACAACTGCATTTGGGCTCATTTGAACATGTATTCCAGAGAAAAGATGGGTCAAAGAAGACCTGGTTTCCTTTAAGTCTGTCCTGCAGATTGATAAGCACAAAGCAGTGGGGCGGGCTGTCTGCGTATGTGTGCATTGAGTAGAAGGCGCACTTAGAAAACAAGTATTTGATAAATCAATGAAATGGCAAGGACACTGTTCAAATTTTCAATTTGGATTTGGATTACTGTCCCAAAACAATCACTTTAGGAAACGAATCAGAAGAGGACAAGGCTGGGCAGTGTTCTCATGGTAAAATTTCGTGTTGGGCATACATTTGAGCATTGGTTCAGTTCTCAGCACTTAAAAAAGGGAGAGAGAGCGCCACCACACATCGCTCGAAAACAAACTTGTACAGGGACTGTTGTTTTTGACATGCCATGTTATCAAGAGCCCCTTAAATTTTATGAGTGTTATATTTACAGCACATCTTTGGTATCAACAAGTTCTTATCTCTAGTTCAAATAACCCACAGGCCAGAGAGACAAAGCCTAATAGAATTGTTTTCTTATCTTGGTTAAAAAGTACCTACATCAGCACATTGGAATTAAGTCTGGCATGGGGTACTGTCAGTAAATCAGTTCACTAGAGATTATAGTCTGCATTTTTTGGATGACCTTTTTTTTCCGGGAGAGGGGCTTTTTGGTTCTTTGTGTAGCCTTGGCTGTCCTAGAATTCACCCTGTAAACTAGGCTGGCCTCTAACTCAGAGATCTACCAGTCTCTGTCTCCTAAATGCTGGTATTAAAGGTATGCACCACCAATCCCAGCTCAGAGATGAATTTTCAGTGTGATAAAAAATTAATGGTAGAGTGGGACACCAAAAAACATTGAATACAAACTAAGATGGGTGTTGTCCTGGTCAAGGATTCTGCCTTATACAGGAAGGAAAGGTCAATTCTCATTCTTAGCCAGATGTGATACTGCATTCATAAAATCCAAGGTCTCAAGCTGAGCAAGGAGACTCATCACAGGTGAAGGTTAGCCTGGGCTGCACAGTGATTACCAGGTCACCCCTGAACTACACAGAAATATCCTGTCTCAAAACAAATAAAACCCATTGCCATAATAGTCTTAAAAAGTTGAGTTTTAATCTTGGGATAAGGTATGAATAGAGCCCCAAGTGCTCAGCTCCATAGAGGGAAAAGTAACTGAGGTATTGGAAGAGAGACGAGAAATGAAATCTCAATCAAAACTGAGGACATCGTAGTTTATATAGGAGATACTGGATATGTGGCCTGCTGTCTTGTGTACTTTTGAGGATCTGATGTCTCCGTCCACTGTATCCTTAAGGAAACAAATTTCAGAGCACTGAGAGTAAACGAGACTAGCTAGGTTGCTCCAGATCGCTCCAGATCCCAGGAGCCATGACTCAGCTAACAATTGCATTTTATTACTTTTTAAGTAAGTGACTTTCAGCAGGCCAGCATTGCTCCTCAGTGCCTGCGCTTTTACTCTGCGGGTTGGCATAGGTGCGCCGCTGCAACCCCATGATGTTCATCTAGTGCGAGGTTTTGCGTAATTCGTACAAACACCTTGGAGAAAGGTTGGGGATTCTTGCTTCTGGCAATATTCCACAGCTAATTCCCCATAGCCTCTTTCTGGGGGCCTAAGTCACAATCTTCATGCAGCAAGTGCAATGCTCCTGCATAAAGGAGCTAAAAGGTAAGTATAAGAGCAATTTGTAAACCCTCATGATGTACCATAATTAATGAAAAGTAGGACACTGGAGAAAAAGTGTGAGCTCAGGAAAAACTCAAGGTATTGGCTGAATATGTCCCTAAGTGTACAAGGAGGCAACTTAGGAAAGAAGCTGAGGACTGAGACAAAATGAACAGTTTGTACACCCAGTGGTGATGCTGCAGAACCCTAAGAATTTACAGAGGGGCAACCCATGATGGGCGAATGGGCCATGTGAAAAGACTCATACTCATTTTAAAGGGCTTGGCCGTAACTAAGAGGAAATAAACCTTGTATTTATGCTTATTGTTGCTATGCGTGTGCCTGGTGCCTGCAGAGGCCAGAAGAAGGTGCTGGATTCAGTAGAATTGGAGCTACAGACAGGTGTGAATCACCCGTGGTTGCTAGGTATTCTGGAAGAGCAGCAAGTGCTCTCAGCTCATAAGGCATCTCCCCATGCAATCCTCAGCCCCAATTTAGTCTTGCAGAGATCACCCAGAATAAATATGAAAGATGGTGTAGAAGGTAAGGATTCTGGAAGACACTGAAAGACATATCTAGAGGATAAACTGGGAAGCTAGTTAATGCAACAAAAACAGAGACATTTCCCAGATTTAAGAGAGAATCTCAAGATACAGTAGTTACATGAGCGTGAAAACCGGTTGAATGCATGTCTGAGAAAAGGCAATTCTAGACTTTGGGCCAAAACAGAATAAGTAGACCCATATTCATGGACCCCCGACTGAAAGAAAACCAGGTGCATACATGAGCCACTGTGGGCAGTGAAAAAATACTCTTGTTTTGATTCCCTATGAAGTCAAAATGCAAGGATTCAATATTCAAGGTAATGTCCATTCTGTTTTAGAAAACCTCAGAACATACAAGATATGTTTGCCATTTTCTTACTTCCCAAAAAAAATCATATTCTCAAAGTTCTAAAGATGCCAGGTGTGCCTCCATACAGCAATTGGGATGTGGAGAAAGGAGAATTAAGGAAAGAGCAAGGTCTTCTTGGTCTGCATATCAAAAAGTGTTCCAGGCACAGTGGCACAAGTCTTTAATCCCAGCACTCAGGAGGCAGAGGTCAGGTCAAGGCCAAAGTGGTCTACATAGTTTCAGATTAGCCAGGGACACATAGTGAGACATTGTCATTAGGCCAGACAGGGCTACATAAAACAAGAGCTTGTTTCAAAATAAAAATTCTAAAGATAGTGGTGTGCAATTATTACTCTAAATGCCTCCAAATTAAGACATCTCTAATAGTTTTGGTATACAAAGGCTGATTAAAATGTTTAACTTGGGGGAAGAGGGATGGCTCAGTGGTGTAGAGCACTTCCGTCTCTTGCAGAGGACCTAACACCCACATCAAAATCAAATCAGGGCAATAAAGCTAGAAAACAATAGCAAAAGGAATTAGACAATTCATGGTATTGAAGACTACACTTGATTGATTAGGTCGCTGAAGAAAGGAGGAACGAAATGAGCTGGATGCAAATGATAGTGAAAGCTCTGTCTTTGATTACAGCAAAGAAGAAAGTTTGCAACTATGAATGCTTACATAAAAGAAAAATCAGGGCAGGGCTGGAGAGACTGCTCGAAGTGGTTAAGCACATTTGTTCTTGCAGAGGACCCAGGTTTGATTCCCAGCAACCACATGTTAAGCTCACAACAGCCTGTAACTCCAGTTCCAGGATATCTTATACCATCTTCTGATCTCCACAGGCACCTGCACACAGTGCACATAAGCATGTGCTGTGCTAAACATACACAGGAATACATAAATACATGTAAAAATTTGAAAATGTATTGACTCATAAAAATTTGTTGTACTTACTCTGTGCAAGCAATTAATTCTATAGTGTTATTCCCACAGTAGAAATACATTGACATTTGCCTTTGTACACTATGTGCTTCATGAATATAAATTATTTCATAGGGTGATTTTTTTCTTAAATAAAGCATTAACTTTCCCATTTATGAATTCCTATATAGCAAGTTTTGAAAACATAATCATCATAGAGAAGGAAAAGCAAATGTGTTGTTCTGTGTTCTCATTAATGTTCTCTAACGCCCCAAAACAATGCTCTTTAGGCAGAAAGATGGAGACTATACTCTGGGACAATTTCTGTAGACTGTAAGACAGATAAATGCTGAGTTACAAAACAAGCACTTCAAAATCAACTTATTTTGATTGTTTTTAATAGCCAATTAAAAAATAGTGTATATTCTACAGTTTACAAATTATTTCAAATACTAGTCAAAGGTTTTCCTCAATCTTTTGTGGCTCTACTTCTGGTTAGCAGTTAGAACATTGAGATTTGGAGCTGGGCATGTTTGACACACATTTAATCCCAGCAATCAGAAGGCAGAGGCAGGTGGGTCTCAGCTCAGGGTGAGCCTGTGAATAGAGAGAGTCCTGGTTCAAAACAAAATAAACATAAAAGGAAAAAACAGTAACAAAAGAAGCTGAGGGTTTGGGAAATAGAGACATAGTAACAAAACAGTGCTATCCTGACTTTCAGGGATTTAAAAAGTTCTCTTTGAAACACTTTCCAAAGCAATTCCATGACAAATGTGAGCACTTGCTTAAGGATCAGCCTGACAACTTTAAACTCCAGGCACACTAACAGGGTTCCTACATCACTAGTATTTTAATCATAATAGCCAATAATTTTAGTCTCTCTTTTTTAATAAAAATTTTTTTCCAAGATGCAGCTAGCCCTAGCACTGTTCCTCTCCCCTGCTCCTTGTAAACCAGTATCGCATGATCAAACTTAGGAAAGCCAGATGCAGAGCTCAGTTGAGGGCAGGATTATGTGCATTGCAATCTCATATAAACTCCCCAGTCTGAAGCATCTTATAATTTGCCGACCACCAATTTTTTAGGTAAACCGGTATTATTCTGCACCAAGCCCTCCCTGAGACATGCAGATCTGCCATCCCACACGATGTGTCTCTCCTGAACTTGTTTCCTTCTCAACCTTAAAAGAATCAGGGAAAATCCTCATTCTGATATAAATCTCCTTCCCACCACGTCTACAGAGATCAGCCCAATTCTTGCCACAGATATTATTTCTTGAATGATAACAGGTTCTTACTAGTTTCTGTCTCCCCACTTAAGGACCACTGCCACAGATTGGGGAATCTTCCCAAAGCATGCTGAGTATGGCCAGAGCTGCCCCACACATCTGGAGTATTCTGAAAGCCCAGTACTGGTCTAACTTTCATACCAATACAGGGTTTTCATCAGCCAGTATAATGGCTGACAAGATTAAGAGTCTGGCAAGGAGTGTATAAAGAAAAGCACCTAAAAGGAAACATTGCTTTGAGGTTTACAAGAACTATGCAAGCCTTATCAGAAAACCTAGAATGTTCTTTTTTTTTGGTGGGGAACTAACTACGTTCCCACAGTACAGCTGAGATTTGCTTACTTCTGAGAAAAACATGTTATTGTTTTTAGCTGAAATTTGCAGAATTGTTTTGCTGAGTTCTCAAGTATGTGACTTTAGATCAAGGTACAAGTTGTGTTCCTGTTCCAGAATAATCAGCATGAGAAAAACATGTTATCTCTAAAAGCTGCTGACCAATAGAATACATTATAAGCATCCGATCAGCACTAAGATGATGTAAACCTGTAATTTCCCAATAAAAGAAAACTCCGAACTCTAGTTCGGGGCCAGTGTGGTTTAAGAGTACCCATTGAGCCGTCTTTCCTTCAATCCTCACTTCCCCCCCTCCCCCGAGAACTGTTGTCTCGATCGCTGGCTCCGGCGCTTTTTGTCTTATATTAACTCGCATCTGTCCAGAATAAGCTCTACATTCTCCATCACTGGATCAATCTTAGAGTACACTACGACAGACCCCTTCCAACAGCAATCTTAGTCATCCTCTCAGAAAAATGTCATAGACTAAAGGTCAGGCGCTCATAAGGCTCCCCACCAGTGTGAATCCTGTGATGTCCACAAAGGTGTGCATGTTTTCGGGAGATTTTCTCACACAGAGCTTCTCACCAGTACGAGTCCTATGATGGTCAGTCATATATGAGCAATAAGCAAAGGCCTTCCCACATTCCTTACATTAATAAATTCTCTCCAGTATGAATTCTCATATGCTGAGTGAGGCCAGCACTCGGATTAAAACTCTTACTACATTCATTGCCTTTCTAAGGTTTCTCTCCAGTGTGGCGTCCCTGATGCCAAATAAGGCAAATGCTCTGAACGAAGGCCTTGCCACACTCATTACATGTGTAGGGTCTCTCCCCTATATGGATTCTCTGATGTTTAGTAAGTGGGGTACTTTGAGTAAGGGCTTTTCCATATTCCCCATTTTTATAGGGTTTCTCTCGAGTATGAATTCGTTAATGTTTAATAAGAGAGAGATAGGCTCTGACAAAGGACTTTGCTGCACACCTTACTTTGGTAGGGTTGCTCTCTTGTATGAATCCTCTGATGCTGTGAGAGGATTGCCTTTGCTTGAATGGTTCTCCCACATTCATCACATCTATGAGGGTTTTTTTCCTAATATGAATTCTCTGATGCTGTATAGGAGTTGAGTGTTTACAAAAAGAAGAGCCACGTTCCCTGCATAGATAAGGCTTCTCCCAGTGTGGATTCTCTGATGTTCAATGAGGTATGACTAATTTCGAAAAGAATTCCTACAATCACTACATTTATAAAGTTTGTCTCTTGTATGGGTTCTCTAATGCTGAGTAAGAAAGGATTGACATTGAAACATTTTTCCACACTTCTCACATCAGAATGGTTTTACTCTAAGTTCTTGGGTATCGGACAAGGAATGAGCTACCTAATAAAAGCCTTCCCACATTCCTGACATGTATAGGGTCTGTCTCCAATATGAGTTCTCTGATGCTGGGTAAGGGATGAGCTCTGAGTAAAGGTTTTTCCACATTCATGATATTTCCAAGATTTCTGTGTGGAGAGAGCTGAATGTTTACCTTGATCTAGCATTTCAGAAGTGTGAATGTTACTTGTTCTCTGCTGGTCTAGGCTTTCTTCTGTAGAAAGCTTGAGATGTGAAACAAAGCTTCATGTCAAGAGGAAGCTTTTCTCTAAATTATATTCTTTACTAATTACTTTAGAAGGTGTCTCTTTGTAGATTAAAGTGATTCTCCCTAAAACTCCTTCCTGGAAAACATATCCATAAAGAACCCTTCACATTTTCACATGCATATTTTTCTTGAAATATAAAATCCTGGTATTCAGTTTCTTGACATTTCTTCACTGTTCTCCATGGTGAATCGATATGAGAAATACCCTCTTCTGGAGCAGTATTTTTCTTCCAACCTGAAACAAAGTGATCTGTGAGAACCTCGTATGCAGGGAAAGGTAGTGGCACTAGAGCTGTGGAGCTCAACTTGCACAGGGCTCAGTATCTGTCAGTAAGGGTCAAGCATGGCCAGTAGCTCAAGCTGTAACTGATAGGTAATGTACCTATGCACCTACCATCCATTAGTGTGGAGCCTCCATTGAATAGGTAGCAGTAGATTCCCAGTGAGTAAGAGAATCACAGTTAGTGGAGATAAAAGGAAAACTAACTCACAGGATAATATTGAGGTAAAATAGGTCGTGTAAATGGTTTGAATTAAAAGAATGGATAGTAAAAAAAATATGTAAGGGAAACACCAGAGATGAGAGAGAAAAAATAAGTGTGTGGGGGGGGGGGGGCGGGGAATGGCCACAGAGATCATCATCTAACATGTCCCCAATATCCCTAAAAAGACAGCATGCGTTTCCAGAGCTTCACCCAGTTTCTTTGACATTTTCCTACTGCCTTCTTGTTAGCCATTTCTTAGACTATCCCCTGTTCACTCACCTGGACAAGATTCTCTTCCATTCTCTTTCACCTCAGTTTCTTGCATTTTCAGTATATCACAAGATGATAAGAATCACAAGATGATAAGAATTCTTTTTCTAAACTTACAATGTCTATATTTCACTTGACTATTAAAAAAACTTAAATAGCAATACACAAGTAAGCTAGGAGTGGTGCTGTATATATACCCTTAGCCCCAGCACTAAGGAGGCAGAGGTGGAAGACCTCTGTGACTTCAGCGCAAGCCTAGTCTACACAGTGAGCTCCTGGTCAGCCAGGGCTACATAGTACCTGTCTCAAAACAAGCCAACAAAAACAATACAGAAGAATTGTTCATCATGAGGTTGATTATGCTCAAAAGTTAAGAATGTCTACTGCTCTTTCAGGACTAGAGTTCAATTCCCAGCCCTTGCTACTGTCTATAATACTACCTCTAGGGGATGCCACATTCTCTTCTGGTCTCAGGGGTATCTGAATACATATACATAGTATGCGCGCGCACAGACACCACAACAAATAAATCTTTTAAAAATTGCTAATCACACATTTTGATGCACACACTTCTGAAGCATAAAATTAGAGTAAATTTTGCTGTGAAGACTTCCTTTTGTAATGATTTCAGTGGGCATAGCTGCACACAACTGCAGTTCCAGCAATTGCCAGGCAAAGGCAGGAGAACTGTTGCAAATTCAAGGCCAACCTGGTCTATATAGGAAGTTTCAGTACAGCCAGAGTTATTTATTGAGATTCTGTCTTTAAATAATAATAATAAACAATTAGGGTGTGGTAGCACTTGCCTTTAGTCTCAGGATTGGGGAAGCAGTTGCAGCTTGGTCTACAGAACAAGTTCTAGGACAGAGAACAACCCTGTCTCAAAATACCTAAATAGATAAATAAATAAATAAATTTCTATAGTAATTTTTTTTTTCAAGACAGGGTTTCTCTTTGTAGCCCTGCTTGCCCTGGAACTAACCCTGTAAACCAGGCTATCCTCAAATTCACAGAGATGTAGATAGAAATATTTGAACTCGAATGGGCTTAATAGAAAACAGAGACAATTCTCTGAGATGCAAGCCAGAACAGCCTAAGCAAAGGGCCTTACCTCTGATGGACAGACCCTGAGCACGTGGCCTCCAGGTAATTTATTAAGGAAAGGCACTGCCCACTGATACAAAGGTCTTAACTGCTTAATGAATAGAACTTCCACAGTATAATAACCCCCAACTTCAGCTGGTCACTTGACTCCATTTTATAGGCCAAATCAAAACCCTGGGCCAGGTGTTCCCTGTTAGATGCTTAGGCTGGGGAGGAGACCATAAAGTTACTCCATTTGCAATAATACAATTGAATGCCTTTAACTCAAAGATCTCAGTATGCAAGACAGATTTGAACGTGAATATGTTCCATCCAAGGGTACCGAGTAGACAATTATCAGTACTCCAAACTAGCATTCTTTTTCCACATTCAAGAAAGCTGCAGGCCATCCACAAATAGAAAGCTGGTTCTAACAGCTAAGGAAGGTGACCTGGTACTACCTCTAGCTGCCAGATATAGCAACTATTTAAGGTTCATATTACTGTTCAAAAGTGCATGTAGCTTTACAATACTTGAGAATAAGTTTAAATATCCCACGACATGGAACCATAGTAACTTCTATAATCAGAAAAAAAAATAAAATCAGAAATGGACATAATTAAGATATATTTGCAAATATACTGGTAGAATCTCAATTACAGATTGTTAAACCATTTTTAAGCCACCCAAAAATGCAGTACACTAAAACAAAGGATACAAGACAATAAAACAACAAAAATATACATATGTTAGCACTAATCATTCAATAAAGAGAAATTTATTAATACATTAACATTAATTAAATACATGTGCTGACTAGTTGATTTTTTTCCACTTGAAACAAGCTGGAGACACCTGATTAAAGGGAACCACAATTTCAGGAAATGCCTCTGAGATTGTGTCATAGGCAAGCTTGTGGGGCATTTTCTTGTTTACTAATAAATGCAGGAGTGCCTAGCCTATTGTGAGTGCTACCACTTAGGCAGGTGGTCCTTGGGTGTAAAAGAAAACAAGCTGAGCAAGCCAGAAGAAGCAAGCCATTCAGCAGTGTTCCTCCATGGCCTCTGCTTCAGTTCCTGCCTCCAGGTTCCTGCCTTGAGATTCTGTACTGAGTCCCTCAGTGATGGAGTGTGACCTGAGAGTGGTAGGCTCAAATAAACCCTTTCCTCCCCAAGTTGCTTTTGGTAGTGGTGTTTTATCACTGCAATAGAAACTCTAAGCACACACAAAAAGACACACAGATGGGTATAGTGGCTCACACCTGTAAACCTAGCATCTGGAAGGTTGACACAGGAGGATTTCTGCTGAGTTTTTGAAGCTAATCTTGGAATCAGTGACTTCTAAGCCAGCCCGGGCTAAAGAGTTAGATACCATCTCAAGAAAATAAACAAACAAAAAAATAGAAGACAAAAAGAAAGAAAGAAACATGCAAGCGAATCTACCAAAACTTAGCACAATTATCCCCAAGCCAGCTGATGGACGTGGTAGGTTGAATAGGAAGGCCCCCATAGGCTTACATATATGCGAATGTTTAGTCATAGGGAGTGGTACTACTTGACATTAGGAGGTGTGGCCTTGTTGGAAGTGTGTCACGGGGGAAGGCTTTGAGCTTTCAAATGCTCAAGTCAGACCCAGTGGCTTACTTTTTCTTCCTGCTGCCTGCAGATTCAGATGTAGAACTCGCAACTACTTCTCCAGCACAGTGTCTGCCTACATGCTGCCATGGGTCCCACCGTGGAAATAAATGAACTAAACCTGAACTATAAGCCAGTGCCAATTAAGTATGTTCCTTTATAAGAGCTGCCATGGTGCTGGTGCTCCTACATAGCAATAGAACTTTGACTAAGACAATGGAAAACTTTACCTGGTTTCTTACGTGTGTCTATATTTCACTTTTCCTTCAATATAAGTAAACATTTATTAAACCATACAACTTTTGCCAGGCGGTGGTGGTGCACACCTTTAAGCCCAGCACTCAGGAGGCAGAGGCAGGCGGATCTCTGTGATCTCCAGGCCAGCCTGGTCTACAGAGGGAGCCAGAGGTACAAAAGAGATAATCTGTCTTGAAAACAACAACAACAAAAATACAACTTTTATCACCAGAAAACATGAGTTTCAAAACCAAACAAAAAAGCTCAGATCCAGTGAATATGATATTGGTCCTCCATTCAGTGTGAGGTGAAAACAGATTGGATTGGGAGCCCAGAGTCTTGTCTCTGCCACAGCCTGTATGAGTAGTTCTCCATGACAAGCTATTTATCCGGACAGAAACACATTAGACCACCTCCATGTGCCTTCCAAATCTACTGTTCTGTGAATCCTAGGCTAAATTAAATATTTCACATAAACATCCAGACAACATACATCACATGCTAGTACATGAGGGATGGATATATATATATATATATATATATATATATATATATATATTTATCACTTACTCACTAGAAGAGTCATCTCATTTAGCAGGAGGAAATGCCAATGGTAAGATAGGTTTGACAGGTTTCAAGATTTCACACACAATGAGATTTAAACTATTAACACGCTCCCAAATCCAGCACTGTGGCTCAACCCAGTCACCTCAGGACTCGGAAGGGGAGACTCAAGATTGCTGTGAGCTCAAGGCCAAACTAAGCTGCATAGAGAGCTCCCGGCCAGCCAGGACCCAAAATGGGACTGTCTGGACTGAAACAAAACACCACTGTTTCCAACAGCAGGATCTGCAGGGTGTTAGCAGCTGATATTCAAACTGTAGCACCCCCGACCCCCACCTCCAGGACAACTGCCAAGATGGAAGTACTATTCAGGCCGTGAAACTCAGCACACAGACGAAACCACTTGCCAAAATAACAAAGACCTAATCCATCAAAGCCCTGGGAAAGTGTCTAAATGTCCTGACCTTGCTTCCTGGCTTCTGTAGTTCCCTTTCTGACTAACTTCTTGCTAACTGAAGAATGTCAACACAGGATATGTATTTTGTGCTTAAAAGCTCAAAACAAGAAAGGCTCAGGGTTACACGGGATCCTCAGCCCAGTTTAGTCTCCCAAGGCTAATACTTTCTGGCTTAAAGCTAGACTTTAAAACCCCAAGTGTTGCTTGGTCAGCCATTGCCCGTCTTCCGGGCCCTAGGCCCAGGCCCTCGGCCATCTCGGTACCACACTCCCACACTCCGGGGCAGGACCTACAGCCTAGGCTTGGGCAAGCTGAACAGGTTGCTGTAACGGAAGCCTCAGGCCCACTGCCCTCGTGAGAGACCCCAGCACCCTGCCTCGGTCATGTCTGAAACCCAGAACAGAGGAAGGAAGGGCTGCCACTGTTACTGCCTGCTTCCCTTAGAGTGTCCCAACTGTTTTGCCTATCTCTCCACTGCTTCTCAAAGAACGGGAGGTCCACTCTGTTGTGCCTTGGGGGAAAGAGATTTCTACAAACCTGGATGCCACACTCAGCCTTGTTTCCCTAAGGTCAGCTCCATTCCTGACGTTACCATGCTGACCTGGAGCACATTCCAGGTAAAAACTAGAGAGAAGAGCTAGGGATGGAGGAGCTGGGGAGGAGTTGGGAATCAGGGACATCTGTCTCCTCAAAGAGTGCTAATGTTACTTTTAAATTACATTTTTTTACTTCGTGGGGCGTGCCGATACTGGGGAAACTGAGGTTCTCTTTCTAAGTTCTTAGTCACATCAATAAAAGAATTTAGAAACAGACTCGGAAGGAAACCTAAGGACAACTTTATGAGAGTTTAAGAGAAAAAACAAGGGACCAGTGTAAACCCCTCTAGTGGAGAATAAGACTGTTAGGGTTCGAGATCGGACAGAAACTCCCAGACTCCAAAACAAGACAAAAGAGGGCTGGAGCACGAGGGACGCAACTCCAGCCGCGCAGGGCAGAGTGCGACCCCGACTGTTTCCAGGAGCGGGTTTATAAAGGCAACAACCACAAGCCCGTGTTCACCTATGGAACATTCTTCAGCTGGGATACCTTCCTGTTGCTCAGAATCACGGTGCCCCTGGGGTCTGGCAGCAGTTCTAGAGCCTGGGCCCCGCCCCCTCCCAGCACCATCCATCCATCTGCCATCTTGGCCCCTGCACCTGCGGCCCTCTGGCATCACTGTGCTCTGTGCCCTCCCCCACCCCATCAGAGAAGGCACTCCAAACAGCAGCCATAGCCACAGGAGCAGCGGCTTGGCTCCGGTATGGCAGGCAGTGATGTGCCTAGGCATGTTTAGTGGTAGCCGGTGGTGGTCCCTTGTGTGAAGACCTTGTTCTGAAGATGACACATTTTATGTGGGTTTTTTTGTTATTGTTTTTGTTTGTTTGTTTTGGTTTTTTTAGCTGGAATATCTTGCTGACTGCTCCTGGTTCAGGGTGATCCTGCAGTTTGGCAGCTTGCCAATGGGCAGGGCCTGCTCAGAGTCCAGGTTGTATGGACCATGCCCTGCCCTCAGCACCATCTGATCTGCTACCACAGGCCTTGTGCCTGCACCCCACCAGCAGTGCTAACACTTCCCTACCCCACCAGGGAGGGCGCTAAGAGCAGCAGCCTCAGTCATGGGAGCAGAGGCTCAGCTTCTGTATGTAAGGTGGCGAAGCAGTCAGGTGGGTCCACGGTGTCCAGAAATCCGGTCCTCTTCGGAGACCTTGCCCAGATGAGGCTTTCCCCAGCTGGGAAATCTTTCAGATCGCCCTGGTCCAGGCAGTCCTGCAGCCTAGCAGCGAGTCAACTGTTCTGCCCCCTCAGGCCCTGTGCCTGCAGCCGGCCACCAGCAGGCAGCCCTGAAGTGTATGCTTTCCTCAACCCACCATGGAGGGCACCAGGAACTGCTGGCCACAGCAGCACCCAGAGCAGCAGAGCAGAGCAGCAGCTCCGCTGTGATCTCTGGGGTCCAGTTCCCTGTCCAGACTGGATGCACTCCCATGCTGGCCCCCACCCACCAGCCACACGTTTCTCAGCGGTGCTCGCCCCACCCCCATCTGCAGAGCCCCTGCTGTGTCACTTAGCTTTTTCCGCCTTCTTGGTCACGTCAGCACCGGCGACTGTGCTTCCAGTTCAGATCCTCTCGGCCTGCGGTGGGCAGGTGTGGGGTGGAGTGGCAGTGTCTGCTGCCTCCTGGGGAACCCTGCATCCGACCCACCAGGACTTTAGGTCTACTCTGCTATGCACCCCGCTATACGCCTCCATCTTCTCTCTCCTCATGGGTAGCTGGTCTTCCAGGTCTTCTGTCCTTCCTACCACACTCAACTCTCAAAACCATCTCTGTTGAATTTGGGGTGTGTTGGCTGGGGAGGTGACAGTGGTCTCTGCGTCCCAGGGAGAGAGACCCCTGACCCTCCTCCTTCCCCTCATGGGCAGTTTTTCAGGTATGTTGTCCTTCCAATCACATTTCTCAAAATTTTCTCTGCTGAACTTGGCAACAGAATAGTTTCTGCATGTCCATGAAAGTGAGGGGCCGGAGGGGCCTGTGCTGGTGGGGCAGCCGAGCAGATGGCTAGAGCCCCATCAGGCTCAGCCGTCTGCCAGCTTTTAACATGAATCGATTTGTATAACTATGATACAATCAACTGTAACTAGAATTCAGTTGGGTTTTTTGTTTCTTTGGTTTGTCATTTTGAGACAGGGTTCTCTGTGTAGCCCTGGCTGTTCCGGGAGCTCACTCTGTACCAGGGCTGCCTCTGCCTCTGGAGCGCTATGACTAAAGGTGTGCATCACAATGACAGGCTAGAACTGTTTTTAAGTGTATGCTATGAAGTCAAGGAACTACGAATCTTTGTTTTTTTCAAAACAGGGTTTCTCTGCTGTAGCTCTGGCTGTCCTGGAACTCACTCTGTAGACCAGGCTGGCCTCGAACTCAGAGATGCGCCTGCCCCTGCCTCCCCAGGGCTGGGATTAAAAGTGTGCGCCACCTCTGCCCTTCGAGAATCTTAATAGTTACAAATCCCAGCTGCTTTCATTTCAGGAAAGCACGTGTTTCCAGCGCTGGGGATCACGCCCGGGGTCGTGCAGTGCTGGGTGCTCCTGCACGGGGCTATGCTCCCGGCTCCTGTAAGCACACTTTTGATCTCAGTCATCAGGTCACAGCCCAACTCGAGATTCACTCTTAACACTGAGCTTTCTTCTCTCAGCAGAAACAGATGGTGTTTCGCTGGTTTGTTTCTCACTCAGAAGGCAGTAGTGACCACCAGGGTCAATGAAAGCATGAGTATTTTTTACTTCTAATTTTGAATTTTTGCATCTCTATGAACAGTGGGAAACCAGGAAACAAAGTTACATATATTTTAACGAAGACCGGTAAGAAAATGGGAAACGTAAGGAAACCCATAAGCTAAGACTTTACACTATTAGTCTTACAAAATGAGGCAAGTGTTTGGGACGTCTGCATAGGAGTTCCAGACTACATATCACCAGGCTCAGCACTAGCAACACATGCTCCTGCAAGCATGCTCAGAGCCATTGGAGCAGGTGGACAGGCTCAAAGGTGAGACACCTAAGGCATGTCCCAAAGTCTATCACCTAAAGCTTCCATGCTCCTGTATCAGGATCATCCCTAAGTCTCACAGGAATGGCATCTGGTTAGGCAAGCACGGATCCTGGGCCTGAAGTAGGTTGTCATGTGACTTGGTCTTGCACTGGACAGATCTCTCGTGTAAACGACATACCCCCTGTTCAGTGTTACAACAATGTATGAGACCCAAAGGAGACTGGCCAGATACCATGTCCCTACACATGCAGGAACACAACAAAGACCTAATTACAAGGCAGTTACAGACTTCTACCTGCTGCATACTTCTAGAAAATCCTGTTTTTCTCGGGTCAAGACTCCATGGTAATAAAAATGTTATCTTAGCCAGTTTCTTTATCCTATACGTCCTCATATCACAATGACCTTTGAAATCCTCAAAAACCAAATTTAAATCACAGGAATCCACTGTGCCTCTTCCCTCACTGTTATTGTTCTCAGAACTAGAATTTCTTCCCCTTTTTCTAAATACCATCTGGAATGTGAGAATGAAACCCACGGAAACCTACTGGGCCTGGAGAGAATGAGATCAGATACTCCAGGACTCTCTCAAGTGGTACTGACTCCTTACGGGAGAGTGTTAGTTGCACTTCACCCAAAGGAACAGTATAGGAATTTGGGGAGTGAAGCTAGTGACAATTTCAATCTTAGTAAATGAAAGTAGCTGGCGTGTGGTGCTCCCACCAGTCCCTGAGCGTCTGGCCATTTAGATGGCGGGAATATTCAGAACAGACATGTCTGGGGTCCCAGAGTTTTGCAATGTCAAGGTGGTGGGGCTTTGTTTTGTTTTTAATGCCTTTAGGGGGGAGGAAGGCATATGCAATGTTCACAGGTGCACTGGTGCACGCTATGCCGGGTGGTTATTTAACCAGTCGCTGCTTCTTCCAGACTACTGGAAAGACAAAGTTCAAATCTCCAGAGGTCTGCCAGAACAACCTGCTTGCTTCTTAATCAATTCAAAAATTTTAAAAAGTAATATCGAGCAAAAACCTTTCCCCAAATAAACTCAGTATACACTCATCAGGACCCATTCCTGTTAGTCACAGTCCATCGGCTCCCACCCTGAACGCACGATTTCATCTGCTCTCAGAAACTTAGCAGGATCAATGACGGCACGCACGGGGAAAAAGCCACATTCCATTTTAGAAAACACGACTGCTTAGGGTACAGTTAAAACAAAATCCTTGGCTTTGGGTGTTTTTAAGTTTTATTTTCTTTCAATTAGCCTCTGAAATGCTTGTGTTTGTATTACCTTCCAGAAAAATAACTTTCAAGGGTGGAGGCCTTTAACAGAGGAAGAATAAAGTGGATCAGAGGTGCCTATCAGAGCAGGCGAGGGCCAACAGCAGGGACCGTCTCCTCCCGTTATTCAGCAAGATGGGTTCTGTGGTGCCGCATGAGGTGGGAGTTAGAGATGAAAGCCGCGCCACACTTGGCACATTCATAGGGCTTCTCCCCTGTGTGGGTCCGCTGGTGCACAGTGAGGCTCGACCTCTGTCTGAAGGCCTTGCCACATTCAGGACAGGTGTAAGGCTTTTCCCCGTTATGGATTCTCTGATGAATGAGCAGGTATGAGCTGCACGTGAAGGCCTTCCCACATTCGCTGCACACGTAAGGGAGATCCCCACTGTGGATCCTCTGGTGCACGATAAGGCAAGAGAGCTGACTGAAGGCCTTCCCACACTCGCTGCAGTCGTACGGCTTCTCCGCAGTGTGGATCCGCTGGTGCACGACGAGATGAGAGAAACAACTGAAGGCCTTGCCGCAGTCTCTGCACTCGTACGGCTTCTCCCCGGTGTGGCTCCGCTGGTGCACGATGAGATTCGCACTCTGGGTAAAGGCTTTGCCGCAGTCGCTGCAGGCGAAGGGCTTCTCCCCAGTGTGGATCCTCTGGTGGACGACGAGGTTGGAGCTCCGAGTGAACGTCTTCCCGCATTCGTTGCATTCGTAGCACTTTTCGGTTACGTGGACCTTCTGGTGCCGAGCAAGCTGGGAGCTGTAACTGAAGGCTTTCTCACACTCGCCGCACTTAAAGACTTTTTCTAAGGAATGGATTTTTTGATGTACAGTCAGGTTTGAACTCTGAGTGAAAGCCTTCCCACATTTTGCACAAACATAGGGCTTCTGTCCAGTGTGGATCCGCTGGTGCACAACAAGGTTTGCACTCTGAATGAAGGCCTTCCCGCACTCACGACACTCAAAGGGCTTCTCCCCGGTGTGGATCCGCTGGTGCACAACAAGGTTTGCACTCTGACTAAAGCCTTTCCCACACTCGCTACATGTAAAAGGCTTCTGCCCAGGCTGCATTTTCTGATTTTTAACAGGGCCAGAGCTAAGGCTGTATTTGCCCCCAGACTTCTTAGACTCGCAGTCTTCCTCTTCTCTGAAGCGTTCAGACAATGGACAGTCTTTCGATGTCACTGTTCTGAAATCTCTCTTTTCCCTCTTTATTCTTTTTAACACATTTCCCTTTTCACAAGATTTTCCTAGATCAGGTCCTTGAAGATCACCTTTCTGGATTCTTCCTAGTATCACGGGGGGCTTTTCCACTTCATCATACATTTCTGATTTAGGAATCAATAATGGTGGGTTCTTGGTTTCAGTACCTGTACCAAGAAATAGAAAATACAAATGTTAGTTTCTTCTGGACTAAAGAAAAATCAAGGTCAGGAAAATAAATGACTTCACCTTTCCAAACTAACCTCATCAAAGAGGGGAATACATACCCTCTGTCTGTGCCCTGCCACACACTTGCTTTCGCTAGATTCTATTATGATTCCAGTTTGAGTGTCCCTGTAAGGTCACATGCTGAATGTCTGGCCCTAGCTGGTGGTGCTTTGGGGAGTTCTGTAAGCCTGAGGCCCTGGATACTGTTCATCATGTCTTCCACATAACATTCATGCTCTGCACAGACTACTCTGAACTGAAACCTCTGAACTTAGCCTCTAAGCTAAAAGAAACTTTTCCCTCCTCATTTCTTTCAGCAACACACTTAACCCAGAGCATCAGGCCCAAACTCCAGACAACACTCCTGGTAACCTGAAGACAGGTCTCACAACTGGGACCAGTTATGATGGGTACCAGCATGCCTCAACATGCCTTTCTTCTTGAGCTGCTAGTATGGATTAGCCTATAACTGACCAGTCAATTATGGGAAGTCCTCATCCATAAATAAAAGGCCTCCTAACTTAGGATTGTGTGTGTGTGTGTGTGTGTGTGTGTGTGTGTGTGTGTGAGAGACAGAGAGAGAGAGAGAGAGAGAGAGAGAATATGCTGGGTACCAATCTGGGCGTGGCTGACACACACAGAGGAAGGAACACCACTGTGTGAGGCCAATCAGTTCTACAGCAAGTCCCACAATAGTTGGAGTTAAGCAAAGGAGAGACAATCTCAAAAACACCAAACCAAACCAAACAATTAACAACAACAACAAGAAAAAAAAACCCCAGCAAGGCTGGCGAGGTGGCTAACGGCTAAGGACACTGGCTGATCTTCCAAAGGACTTGGGACTTAACTGGCCAAGCAAACATTCTATCACCAGACCACATCCAGAGCCCCAGTAAATTTTATAACAGTATCTGTTTCTTCTCCCCAAAAAGCTTTGCATGTGATAAATACATGCTTTCTCTTTCACTTTTTTCAAAAGAGATTTGGGAACCTTCTGACGCACAAGTCCTTGCTACCCAAACGTGGTATCCACGTGGAGTAGAGAGGCAGAACTCACTCCACAAAATTGTTCTCTGACCTCTACGTGTACACTGCAGTGTGGGTGCACACATACATATACACACAGCAAATCAACAGATAAAATTTAATCAGAAAAAGATCTCAGATGGTCATGATAATATACACCCGAGATCCCAGCATCTGAAAGGAAGAGGCAGGAGGTTCAGACATTCAGTCCAGGCCAGTCTGGACTACATGAGACACTAGCTCAAAAATGAAAAAAAATAAAAGTTCTGAATTCTATGTAAGTCGGCCCTCTAAGCTGGTTTTTATACTCTTGAAATATGAAGCATAATTTCTCCCCTTTGAAATAGGATTTTACTATGTATCCTACCTGAGCCAGGAATTTCTATTTGCCTCCCGAGTGTTGGGATAGGTTTGCACCACACCTGGCCTATGAAATGTAATTTGGTTTACTAAAATCTAATCCGTTAGGCTTTATGAGAGCTGTGTGTTTGTCAAAATTTTATTTACAAGATTTTTTTTTTTTTACTGCTTCAGGGAAGGTGCCTAGAAGTTACTAGGTAGATCAAGTTAACCTTCAAGTGTGGTGACCAGGCAGACTCAAACTAGAGGGGCCTTGTTAGTCATCAGGCAGTAACTTAAGAAGACACATGGTTATCACATTTTCTGTGTGTATGGGTGATTTGCCTGCATGTTTGTCTATGCACCACTCCCATGCCTAGGGCTACCACAAATGTTTTTTTTAACACTAATTTATTTACATATGACTTGTCTCACACACACACACACACACACACACACACACACACACACACACGAGGGTCAGTGTACCATGGCACGCCTGTGGAGATGACATGGCACATTCAACTTTCAGTAGTTGGCTTTGTCCTTAGACTATGTGGGTTCTAGAAATTGAATTCAAGTCCTCATGCTTGGTGGCAGGCACCTTTACCCAGAGTCATGTAGCCAGCCCGTTTCTGACCCACCTGAACACATTCCTGACCCTCATTCACAGGTCACTCTTGCACAGATAGGATTCCACCAAAGCCAATCAAGATTGATTTCATGGGTCAAGTGTAGTGGCCCAAACCTTTAATCCCAGTACAAGGAAGGCAGAGGCAGGCGGGTCTCTATGAGTTCAAGCCCAGCATGATCTATATAATGAGTTGCAGGACATCAACAAACATGCATTAAAACAACAACAACAAAACAAAACCTAGAGAATGATAATGATTGATTTAACTGAGGATAACATCTTACTGCTTTTAGTCTATGCTGCCTCTTACAATCAGCAAAGCTGAACATTTCCACCTGCTTCTTGGATATATTTTAAATTCTGTACATTTGAATATCCACCCCCTAACATTTCTGTTTTTTGTGTATGTGCACACAGTGTACATGTGGAGGTCAGAGGATAACTTGCAAGAGTTGCTTCTCTCCTTCTACCATGCGGTCCCTAGGATTGAACTCAGGTCACCCAGCTTGGCAACAGCTGCCATCTGATAGTCCAGAATTAGCTTTTTTCTTTCCTTTTTCTAGGACGGGTTTCTCTGTGTAGTTGGCTGTCCTGGAATTCTTTCTGTAGACCAAGCTGGCCTCCAACTCAGGGATCCACCTGCCTCTGCCTCCCAACTGCTGGGATTAAAGGTGTGCACCAACATGTCCAGTGACCGCCATTAACTTTTTAAGCCACTTTCCTACTAACGATTTATAATAACTTCTTACATTTTCAAGATATTTTTTGTTTGTTTTGAGACAGGGTCTTACTACGCAATCCTGGCTAGTATGGACCAGCTATGTAGACCAGGCTGGTCTCAAACTCAGACAGATCCAACCACTTCTGCCTCCAGAGTGCTGGGATAAGAAGCTAAATGTTATCTTTAAGAATTTAAAACTTACATTTACTGGGGGATGGAGGGAGCACACCACAGTGCGCGTGTGATGTCAGAGGTCGACTTCTGGGAGCTAAGCAGTGCTTTTCTTGCGCTGTAGGTCTTGGGGATTGAGCTTTCAAGACTGAGGATGTTACTCAGTTGGTAAAGTGCTTGCCTAGCATGTACGAAGCCTTGGGTCTAATCCCCTAAACACATAAACCAGGCATTCAATGTCAGTCTTGGCTATGTAGTGAGCTTAGGGCCAGACTGGGCTATGAGACCATCTCAAAAAAGAAGACAAAAACAAAAAATGCGGAACATACTATCTTCTGATTGCAACTTATAAATAACCATAAAACACATGAAGACATGGGCTGACATATGTGAAGACATCTGAAAAGTGCTGGGACTGAGCATGACTACAAGGTGAATTTAGCATTTACCCATTTGGTCCTCAGAGGCTGACACATGCAACACCTTCATACTATGTGATTTAAGAAGGAAAACCAGACACCACACACACATTTTAACGTGATTGCGACCAGGGAGCTGAACTTTACCTAGCAGGGTTGGGTTCCCATGAGTCTCCAGGATTTCACTTTTGGCCAGAGTCCCTGGGAATGAGTAGCTCCCAAGGGATGCAGCAGCAGCCTCCTGTGTTGCTTTTAGGACCAATGCCATGTCCCAGAACATTTTCTGACCCTAGAAACAAGTGGGCATAGTTTGTTTATGAGGAGACTGGAGCACTGTGATTACAGTTTCAAGGATGAGAACACATTCCTGGAGGTCACAGAAATTGGATCAGAGTCTTCCCCAACTCCCCAGGAAACCTGGGTGAGGCCAGGCTACCACTTTGATTTTTAATTCACTGAACTCTACAGCATACATTGCAGTCTGTTAGTGAGCCCTAGCTGAGACAAGCAGGGAGCTCAGGTGACAGTACTAGGCTAATACCAAAGAGGCAGAAGCAAGGTGTGTCAGCACAGACCGGTAACTGCCACTCACGGTAAGTGTCTGCTGAAGGGTCATAGTTTTAAGGTCATCCCTACCTGCACAGATTTTCAGCAGAATTTTCTGAACCCCAAAGATCAAACCAACCAAGCTTCTGACCATACTCTTATAGAGAAGTCTAGGAAAACCTTTAAATGACCCTGGGCTGTGTTTGAAACCACTAAGGACAAGCCGAGCTGGCAATGCACGCCTTTAATCCCGGCACATGGGCGGTGAAGGCAGGAGGCTCGGGAACTCAGCCAGTCTGAGCTACTTGTCTACAGATGAGCAGTGTCTGTAGCAACTGATGGCTTATGAGCTAAGCAAAATCCGAGGCACCTCCCAGACCCCCTAAACCCCACCTCCCAGACCCCCTAAACCCAAATTACAACTTTAAGACGACCCAGGTGGCAGACATTAACCAAGGCAAGGCACTGGAAAGGACTGTTAAATGCCAAATAGAGTCACTTGAAGTGTTTGTAAAACACAGAGAACTAACTCTCAGCCCCCAGAATCTGGTCAGACTAGAACAGAGTGCAATGTAGGCAGCAAGACACTGAAAAGCTCCCCAAGTTCTAGTTAGCATAGTTGGGCGCCACAGACTTACAAAACAGTACTGATACACCAATCGGAAGGGAACATCTCACCATCTCCCAAAGGAATAAAGCCAGAGCCCTCATCAGGAAAAAGAAGTCTGGGTCTGGCAGCAGAGCGCGTCTGAAACTATCTGAGGCCTGCACTTCTCTTCCTTCCTCCCAGATCATCATTTACCTTTCTCTCTTCTTCGGATACACCAAAGCTTACACGAGGCCCTTCCCCTGGGGCCCAGGCCTTGACGTTCTCTGAGCACACCTGTGGACTGGACGCCTGACGTGTGACACCTTCATCCTCATTCTCTTCCCCTTTCACCTCCCCTGGGCCCCAAGAGGCTCGACACACGGTCTCGTTCAACTCTGCGGTCATCTTCTCTGTTCAACGGGGGAACCTTCGATAACTGAGGGACGCCCAACATCGGTCAAGCCCCAGCTAATCTTCAAGTCTCCAAAGCTTGTGAGTTTCTTCCCAGTGCCAAGATGAGTACTATCCGCTGCAAAACCAGAAAGCACAGTTAACACCAAATAGAGCTTTGTATGGATAACTCTCAGCCCACTGGCTGATGTTGCCTCTTCCTGGCTAGTGGGCACTGTAGAACATTAATGTTCTGTTCTCCTCCAAATGACAGAGATTAACTGTAAATACATATGGTTACAAAATGGATGTATAAAACACTTTTTATTTCTGATTAAAAGTTAATATTTGGCCTGGTGTAGTGGTACATGTCTTTATCCTAGCACTTGGGAAGCCGAGTCTACAGAGGTCATCTGGAGCTGCACAGTGAGATGTTGTCTTTAAAAAAACAAAGAGAAAGAGAAAGGAGGAAGAACGAACATCCTAACTGTAAAAACTTTAATACAGAAAAACTCCATCCCAGTATCCAGTGATAATAATCATTACTTAGTTTATTTTTTACTATGAGGACACATTTTCAGAATTAGGCTGATTTTTAAAAAAGAGATAATGCAAAAAATTTATTACTAAGGAGAAAGGTTTTATCAGAGGGTATAATCCCAAGTATTTTTGCGGTTCTTTTTGTCTGATTTTTATATTTCCCACATCTTCCAAATGTTAAGACCAAATATTAGTCTTAAAACAAAATTACTCGTGTTGCCATTGTTTATTCTCATTTTTAACTGTACACAATTTTCAGTCTCACTGAAGACATTATATGGACATATAAAATTTAATGTGCCCTACACACACACTCACATAAACATACATGTACAGAGTAACGTGTGACCAGGTTGGGTGGCAGCCTCGTCCCATGTGTGTGCACCGCTCAGTGCTGGTGGCTTCTGCCGGTTCCTCTGCAGTGCTGGGAATCCATCTGAAGGCCTCATGCAGGCGAGACAAACGCTCTGCCGCTAAGGTACGCTCCAGCCGCAGCCATTCCTCGACGCAATTACTGCGTTTCACAAGTCTAACAGTCTTTGAATATACAGAGTATGTAGAACATACACACCTCACTCTGGCAGAGTATTCTGTTTATGTAATCATACTGTTTACAGCCTTTCCTTCATCAACGTGGGCTTTACTCTTTATTTTGGCAATAGTTGTTCCCTGTACACGTCATTCTTTCGTCCTCTTGAATGATTCCTTTAGAATGAACCGGCTTAGGGCTTTATATTTATTGTCAAATTGTTTTCTTTCCTTTTTTTTTGAGGGGGGAGCAGTTACGCGAGACAGGGCTTCTCTGTGTAGCCCTGGCCATCCTGGAACTCAGAGATTTGCGTGTGCCACCTCCAGCCGCTCAAACTGCTTCTAAAACACCACATAAAGTCTACACAGCTACTAACTAACGGGACCTTTTTATCTCGGATAGGCCAACAGGTCTTTTTTGTTCTATTTTAACTGAGCCAAATAACCTTACTACTTTAGCTGGGTATAAAGAGATTGCGGTTTTTGTTTGTATTCCTCTCTCGTTCCATTACGAAAGACTGGGGCTAATTTTTACTGAATCCCCTGTGCAGCTCCTGGAGCAGTCATCCTCATACTGCAACGCGGAATTTCCCAAGCAATGCCTTGCTTTTCGCCACTCGGCCAAACCGTAATTCCGGAGGGTTGTTCTCCCGCGGTGGCTGTCCCCCGGCAGGGAGGCCTCGGAGACGCGTTCCAGCCGGTGCGCACGACCGGCTGTCTACTCCGACTTGCGGCAGCCTCCCGCGGGCGCCGCCCGCCCGGCTCCTCCGCGTCCCGGGCCCCGCCCGCCCCGCCCGCCCCGCCCGCGCCACCTCCGCCCGCCCGCGGCCCCGCCCGCCCCGCTCCCGGCCCGCTCCCGGCCCACGCGTCCCGCTCACCGCGGCGGCCCGGCCCGCAGCACGGGTTCCGTGGACTGGGACTACACAGCCTCTCGGCCCCGAGTGGGGCGAGAACAATGACCGGACAGGAAGTGCCTCGGGAAGGGCTTCCGGCTCCCCGGTGCAGGCCGGCCGCTCTAGGCCCCTCGGAGGCCGTCCGCATCGGTGCATCTCCGCAGGTCCCCGAGGTTGCGCGGGGCAGCGCTGTGGCCGGCTGGGAAGGGCTTTCTCCGGAGGGTTCGTGACCCGTGATCCGACACACACTCCCAGCTCCAAACCAAGGTTTATCGGAAGGGAAACGAAAACGAAGAGGCGCTGGAGCGCCGGGGACGCACCCACGCAGCGCACCCACGCAGGGCGACCACGCAGCGCACCACGAAGGGCGACCATGCAGGGCACCACGCAGGACACCCACGCAGGGTACCATGCAGGGCGACCACGCAGGGCACCACGCAGGGCGACCACGCAGGGCGACCACGCAGCGCAATAACGCAGGGCACCACGCAGCACAGCACGCAGGGCGACCACGCAGGGCAACCACGCAGCGCAATAACGCAGGGCACCACGCAGCACAGCACGCAGGGCGACCACGCAGGGCGACCACGCAGGGCAACCACGCAGCGCAATAACGCAGGGCACCACCACGCAGGGCAACCACGCAGGGCACCACGCAGCACAGCACGCAGGGCGACCACGCAGGGCACCACGCAGCGCAACCACGCAGGGCGACCACGCAGGGCGACCACGCAGGGCAACCACGCAGCGCAATAACGCAGGGCACCACGCAGGGCACCACGCAGCGCAACCACGCAGGGCGACCACGCAGGGCACCACGCAGGGCGACCACGCGGGGCGACCACGCGGAGCACCACGCAGGGCAACCACGCAGGGCGACCACGCAGCGCAATAACGCAGGGCACCACGCAGCACAGCACGCAGGGCGACCACGCAGGGCACCACGCAGCGCAACCACGCAGGGCACCACGCAGGGCGACCACGCAGGGCACCACGCAGCGCAACCACGCAGGGCAACCACGCAGGGCGACCACGCAGGGTGACCACACAGCGCGACTACGCAGGGCACCACGCAGCACAGCACGCAGGGTGACCACGCAGCGCACCACGCAGGGCAGGGTGTGACTGGTTCCAAGGCCAAGCTTTATAAAGGCAAAAACCACAAGCCTGGTTCAGGGCGGAGCCAACTAACCTGTAAGCTGATTGGACATTAGGTCAGGGTTCCCAAGATGTACCGGAAGTTTACCAATTCCGAGGAACAGACCTCTCTCCTTAGTTCTGAGAAATGGGCCAGGTGGGACCCAGGAGCCTGGCAGGCCCTGTTCTTAGGGCTGGGAAGGGGTGGGAGTGGGGGGTCTCCCCGCCCCCAACAGTGCACACCTACCCAGAGCTGCCAGACTCTGCAACTCCTCACAGACTGAAGGAAGTTTCGCTCAACATTTTATTTTCAAAATATCAACGGTACAGAAAAAACTTGAAGGAACGATAAAGTGAATACCACTATCTTTTATCTGGACAATATTTGCCTTGATTCCCATCTATAATTAAGGTCAATTTTGGAAATGATAAACATCAACATGCTTTAGTCCATGTATTCAGTATGTATCCTTTAAGAGTATTCTCCAAATAACAGCATCATTGAAAATAAAAAATTATAACCATTCAGAGATGTGTCCAACTGTCTTAAAATATTTCAAAATTGCCAGGAGTGGTGATACACGTCATCAATCCAGCACTCAGGTGGAATAATCTGGTGGATCTTTGCACTGGAGGTTGGCCTGGTTTACATCGTGAGTTCCGGGTTGGCTAGGGCTACACAGAGAGACCGGTCTCAAACACAAAAATCTAGCAACAACAACAACAAAAAAAAAAAACCTACACACATTTCAAAATTGCTCTGTGCCCCAAAATTACTTTCACAACACTACAATTCTAGCTTTTTAGTTTTGTGCGTTTGAAATGAGCACCCTTCACTTGGGTCCCTTCAATGGGTAAATCTTAACTAATTACAATACGAAGCCCAGGATTAGTGGCTCATATAAGTGATCTCAGATCTTGAGAGGTTCTGGCTGGAGGATCACCGTGAGTTTGAGGCCATCTAGTACGTGGTTATACATTCCACAGGTATGCCAGTACAGGTAGACCAGATTATATGGGAGCTAGGAATTGAACTTGGATCCTCCGCAAAGTCAGTATGTGATCTGAACTGCTGAGCCTACTCTCCAACCCCTATTTTTAATCCTTTGAAACAATTTTTATATTTGTATTTATATGTCTGCGTATTATGTGCTACATGTATGCAGATACCCGAAGAGGCCTCCAGAGGATGACAGATTCTCTGGAGCTGATGTTATAGGTGGTTGTGACCTGCAGTGTGGGTGCTGGGAAACAAACTCGGATCCTCTGCAAGAGCAGCAAGTGCTCTTAACCACTGAGCCATCTCTCCAGCCCCAAGCTTTATTTTTAAAGAGTCTATACTTAGAGTTCTAAATTCCAATTCCTCTTACACAATGTGTATCTTTGCAGTAGTTCTGACATACACAATTTACAACATGCCATGTACTTGGCCCACACACACCTCTCTTGTCAACATTATTGACAAATGAATCACCTTCATGAAAAAGCATTTCTATGAAGATGCTTTCACTTCTCCCTCATGACATGGTGACTGAAATAAGCATTATGAAAGAAACTTGTGGCTGAGAGACTGATGTAATGACATCTTCTGATTCTAAATCCAGTGTTCTTCCTAGGTGGTTCTCAGGCAGCACATTCTTCTCACTCCCATCCATATCTCACAGTTCTGGATCACACTGTTCATATGATGTTCTATAGCACCTACGACGCAAAAAGCTCCGAGGTGAGAGCCACAGTATGGAGGCCCTTAAAAATAAAGAATTCATCTGGGAGCAGGAAAAAGCAAGGTTCTTACTGCTTTTCCTGATTGTGGAGCTGACACTCCTCACACTGCTGGTGGTAGCATACTGTTTCACAAACTGGATTTTCTGATAGCTACACTGTATGTGTGTGAAGCTGAAGATGTTGTGTTTGAGATTTATGGAAGAGGTTGTATGTTTCCCCTTAGTGGTGGTGAAAAAGAATGCCAAACCTCCAGAATGTTTCAACCAGAGATTCTTCCCACATGCCCAAGATCCCCTGCTGTTGTGGAAGCCATGGCTTAGAGCCAAAATGCCACTTAGTTATACTGACCAGTTTTTTTTTTTCCCTTGCAAACTTGACTAAGAGAAAGACAAGCTGTCCAGATACTGGTGATGGTGATGAGAGCTCCACCCACCAAGGGGACCCTTACTGCAGACAAAGTGACCAGTTATTTTTCCAGCAAACCAGACTCTATCTTAAAATCTGGAAAATGTTTCCTCAGGGACAGCACACAGGCGCTGTCTTCCAGAACTGGCTGAGTTTGCATCTCATGCTGGCAACCGAACTTGATACCGTAAAAGTTACCCAGCTGGTAATGGTTTTGAAGTCATGAAGGGGTCATTAGATGTGGGGAGCCGTCCCTCTGGACATACTGCTTGACTCAAGGCACTCCATTTTGCCTAAAAGGCTCCGTTTTTCTCTGATCCTAATGGACAGAATTTGCACGAAGGTCAGATAGCCTGAAGCCACCCAGTTCTGGGAGACCACTGCTTCACTAACTCAATTTTATCGCTTCCTCATTCCCCAGGACTTTCTGCCTCTATAGATTAGATAAACAGCACTGCTTGCACAGGAAGCTCTGGGGGAGATCTTGCAGCTAGCTCTCTTTCAGGGACATCCTGACACTCGGTTCCTTGACCCAGTTGAGCAGGCCAGCCTGCCTGCCAGATAGGTTACCAAAGCAACCTGCTTATGCACTCCCCACTTCTCCTCCTCTTCCCAAAACTGCTTAAATACTAGAGCTGTGCATGCAATAAACTGAGGCTTGATCAGAATTTTGTCTTGCCTCCATCTCTTTTGCACCCCTTGTTCCCCCCCAATCCTCGCTCCCTCTCCTAGAGCTTTTGTTGCAGAAACCTGAGGTGGGTTTAGAGAGCAGCTGAGGCTTGGCACTATTAGAGGCCATTGGTAAAAATGCACCCTCAGTAGTAGTTGAAGGCCCAGATTAAAAGGGTCATGCAGATAAGTTGTGGCTTGTCACCATGAAGAGAGCCCAGGAGAGGCTATTGGTGAAAGTGCAGCCTAGTTGCAGCAGAAGACTCCAGTGTTCTGAAGATGCCAATACCATGGGACAACTACCAAGAGCAGCAGCAGCAGTGGAGGGGAGCCAGCCAGAGCCTGGAGGACAAGCTGTGTGTACTGCAGAGGGCGGAGCCAGAGAAGTGACCCAAGCCCTTTGGAGGAGCCCAGAAGATCCTGAGTGAATTCCAGATAACTGGGCATTGATAATGTTTTTCTGCTGTCCAAAGACATTGTGAAAGCTTGATGTTTGGTTTTATTTGGTCCTGTGCATTAGTAATCCTCGTGATTGTTCCTCTTGTAAATAGTTTTGCTGGTGTAGTGTTAAATTGTGTTGTAGAAATGAAGCAATTTTTGTGATTGGCTTATACAGAAGAGGGGAATTGTTGAAGTTTATTTTTAGTTGTGTTTAAAAGACTGTTTCATGCACTGTTGGAGGGAAGAGATGACTAGGTCTTGGCGTTTTGTATGGTCTGCAGGTGTTGGATTTCTGCAGGGGATGTTTGATTGCTCATGATCTGCACCTGAGGAGTTCTGAATCAATAAAAAACCTGATCACAGACACTCACAGTTCCAGTCCTGTCTGATGCTGGCCATGATGGTGGTTCCCTCTGCTGAGGTCTGGCAGGGTTTACGCCTATGAATATGCTCCGTGTCGTCCTTGCTCAGCCACCCCAGCAGCAGCGTACGGCTACACCAGCCCCACAAGGATACACTTTTATATGTATATAAAAGGAGAAACCTTGATTAAAAGGAGGCACAACTATGACCAACCCTGAAATGCCAGCTACAAGTGAGACTACCCTAGACCACAAGCTCCCCCACAGAAAGACAGCTCTCATTTCATGCAGGGCCATGGGATGGAAAAGAAGGAGAGGCAGAGGAGACGTCATGTAAAGTCTGATTTATCAGCACAGACCTCCATTTCATGATGGGAGCTGCTAGGACACTGTAGCAGTAGGAAAGAGAGGGTCGCATCAGCAGGAATTAGGAAGTGCGGGCCGGAAGGAGTGAGGATGCACACGTCACCTGGGGCGGGGCTGTTAGAAGAAGCATAAGTGCCATTAACTGATCTCTTGGGTTATCTTCCTGGGGAAGGGCAGATGCTCCAGGAACAGGAGAATCTGAGGAGGGAGAAGCCCCGTGTGAGATGATGGATGTTCTCGCCTAACATCTGCTACAAGTCAGAAGGACTCTGAGCTTTCAAGCGCTGGCAGGGATACCCGCAGACCTTTTCTTCCCTGTGCAAGCTGGTAGAGGAACCCAGGGAGAGAGAAGGGACAACAGCAGGAAGAGGCTAAACTCCCTGAGAGGGGTAGATAAGCCTCAGAAAGGTCCTGGAGGATCCTGAATGCTGAAGACCACTGGGGCAGTAAAAGGATTTTGGGAATTTGAGCTGATGAGTGGCTCACCAGAGATGAGAGAGGTAGTGCTGTTCCTTGAGCGCCTGCCCTTTCCTGCAGCTTATCCAGGGACTGGACAAGGACTGGAACCTGGGACCAAGTAAAATCAAAGAAGCTAGTTCTTGTACTTTCAGAAAATGGACTCTTTCTGCCATTGATATAGATCTGTATCATCAGAAACACCTCCCTCAGGAAGGACCATCAGACAGAGCTTGGTCCCGAGGACACTCACTGACCTCTCCCAGAGGAGGCCGTCAGAACCAAGGCAGCAGACGCCACACTTTGAGTGGGTTAAGGAGAGCATGGAAGCATAAAGAAGGAGCTAAGAGCATGGAAGCTGGAAGCTGGGCATGATGGCAGGAGGACCTTCACAAGTTTCAGATGGGACTAGAATACATAGTGAGTTCAAGGTCAGCCTCATCTACACGGCAAAACATCTCAAAACAACAACACTGGAGTGGACGCCTAAACTTCTGACTCTGTTTCCAGCTACCTATCAGACCTAAAGCAATCCAATGTGGATTAATAATTTATAATTAGATATCCTGCTCTACGATTGTTTCCTTTTAACAACAAGCCCGTCCTTGATGCCTGATACCGCTGCTAAGCCTGAATTACGGTTCAGACTTCCTATATACAAGTATTTTTCACGAGCTACAGATTGAGAGAAAGAAATCAGAATAGGATCAAAATACTATATATATATACACATACACATATATATATATGTACATACATCTATATATATATGCATGAGAATCTCACAATGAAATATTTCTGCACAATGAACATTGCTGATTTTTAAAAACTCGCAGCACTAGAGAGATGGCTCAGTAGTTAAGAGCACTTCCTGTCCTTTCAGAGGACCCGAGTTCAGTCCCCAACACTCACATCAGATGGCTCACAGATACCGTAATCTCCAGCTTCAGAGGATCCGATGGACCTCTTCTGGCCTCCATGGGAACCCAAACACATGTGGCATGTATTCACACAGACACACAGACACTTACTAAAAGTGAATCTTATTTGAATGGAAAAAAAATATGAGAAACAATGTCAAGGTTCTCATCTAAAGTTTTACCAGAAGCACACATCTCAACTAAACACTTGTCTGGCACAGTCCCTAGTAAGGGTGCACTGGGAAGCTCTCACTAGCTCTGGAAAACAGTATTCCCTTTTCTTTTGTGATCTCTCTCTCTCTCTCTCTCTGTCTCTCTCCTTCTTCCCTCCCTCCCTCTTTTCATCCTTCCTTCCTTATTGGACAGGAGCTCCCTAAGTAGCACAGGCTAGCCCAGAACTGGCAGTGAACTTCCTACCTTGGCATCCTAAGTGATGGGGTGTCTTCATGAGCCACCATACTTGGCTTGGAAAGCGTTGCTGGTGCTGTGCCTCCCTTTTGGACCCCAGACCAAATCAGTATTCCAATCGGACTTAGACGAACAACAGACATGCTTTTGCTTGGGGGAACACTTACAACCATCATCTTCTCCATGGTGTCGAGTGACACTCGGCACTGCCATCCTTATGCTGGAGGACAAAGTGGAGTCGATGCTTTCGTGTGGACTCTCAACAGGGGTCAAAGACTTAACCATCAGCCCACGTCTGCATACACATCCTCTGCTGAATCACTCACAGAGCAGCCCTAATTAACCCTAGGCTGTGCGTGCCCCGAGTAAAGAGTCACAGGATTGCCAACCTCTTCTACCAGAGCCACAGCCTCTTTGCCATTCCCAGGGCGATGGAGCTGTCCCCAGGTCCAATCTCGAAAGGCAAGATGCTCAGGAACTGCTCCAGCACCAGCAGCTCCAGAACGTGCTTCTGGCCGCAGCCACCTACAACAGAGCTCCCTGAGCCGGCTCAGAACCTCTTGAGCTTCAGATGTCTCGTCGTAACATAACTGTCTAATGTAGGCTAAGGCATAATGCAGATGAGAGGTTTCCCAAACAGAGGAGCTTCTTCCCTGAAAACAGGTTCCTCATTTCCAGGCATCATCCTTCCGTCTCACAAGACTCTCTTGTCTCCGAACACTGTGGGACCAATTTTCTCTTGTCATTTGTGTTTTAAGAAAGGCTCCTTTCCACTCCCCTTAACTTGGGCTTGAATTTTCCTTAGAGCATGGAGTACCACCTGTAAGACTTCAAGAAAACTTAGAGTTAGCACCCATGCTGCTTTCTGTTGATGATCAGCTTAGGGGAGGAAAGGCCCATCGTGGTGAGAGGGCCAGAACTCAAACGGAAACCACAGAAGAATGCTGCTCACTCGCTTGCTCTCAGGCCCATGCTGAGCCAACCCAGACCTACCTGCCCAGGGACTGAACTGGGCTCTCCCACATAATTATCAAACAAGACAATCTCTCACAGACGTGGCCATAAGCCAATCTGATTAAGGCAATTCTTCAACTGAGGTTCCTCTTCCCAAGTGACTCCAGATTGTATCGTGCTGACTATAGATAAAAACAGCATGGCAGCCTAGAGCAATAGCCAAGGCTTCTAGAGCCCAGTCTGCTCCAGTAATAATAGAATCTTCTGGAATGTGAGGCTCTATAGAATACTTCTTTTGACAAGAGCTCTGTCTGAAACCAAACTCATAGAATGGCTTTTGCCTTTATTCTCAAAAGCTCTTCCATCTACCTACAATAACCTGTACACGACACTCTAACCAAGAGGCCTACTGGATACTGCTGTTGCTGAAGCAGGTTACCTCAGTCATGAGCTTGCTTTCTTAACTTGTGACAAGGATCACAGTCATTCCTACAGAGTTGTGAGACTGATATCTAACTATTCTTCAAGGTTTTCACTTTGGTTTGCCTCGTGGTCCTGGGGGCACATGTCAGGGGGATGTCCTGCCCAAGCTGTGTCCCTAAACCCTCATTCTGTGCAGTGCCTGATGCTTGGACACAATGCTATGTACACTTCAGTCGCCAGTGCTTTTTCCCAAGTTCAGTGGAGCTTAATCCTGACACATATCCCAACCCTCAGTTAACAAAGGTATTAAAAGGATTAAAACGGGTAGCTGTGTTGGACTTACACAATGCTCTCTGAGGAGTGTTCACTATGCTAACTGAAATATTTGAATAACTTTGAACAAGGTTTTGCTATACAGATCTTAGGTTGTGGCTCTACAAAAATCATGTGTTCACAGAAACTGCCTTGTTTGGGTACAAAACAAAAAAAAAATCTGTAAAATTGGTAAACACATACAAAACAGAAACTGTTACTGTGAAATGTTTGGTTATACCTTTGCTCATTTCTCCAGGATACATTTCTAGAAGAAAACTGATGAGCCAAAGGGGGCAAACATCTTACAATTTTTAAGGTTCTTTTTTTTTAAAAAATCAGTTACATCACTAATTTATCAGAATCCTCATCAATTTAATACAGTCAGACCCTTACCAAGCTTGCTGATTACCAGTCAGGGGAGGCAGAAAAGCTATTTCAAGAAGACGTTGTATTTTCAAAGGAAGAGGGTGACAGCTGAGTCTTCTTAACTCATATGCTCCTTGTATCAAAGGAAAGTCAGTGCTTTGCTGACAATGGGAGCTGCAAATTTTTCCCAGTTTGTTTGTTTGAGACAGGGTCTCGAACTGGCTATGTAGACCAGGCTAGCCTACAACTGGGATTAAAGACACGAACTTAGGCAGCCTACCCTAGTTTGTTACACATCTGTGTGACTCTGTGGTTATTTTAACATGCAATAAACCTTTTCCTTCATGGCTTCTGAGTTTGGGGCATTGATTAGAAAGACCTTTCAGACTCTGAACATGATGGAAGTCTAGAGTTGACGAGGAAAACGTAAGAGAAGAATAATGCAGTGGGAAGGATCAGATACCAGGAAGGTCAGCTCAGTGTTTCCAGTCAAAGCAAAGGTTACATTCTAAGTAACGAGGCTCTATGTACAGGACGATCTAGAATACCTGGCATGCTTGGTAACCCATCTATAAGTGATGGAAAGGAATTTTGTTTGTTGTTTTGTTTTGTTTTGAAACACTGTTTCTCTGTATAGTTCTGGCTGTCCTAGAACTCCCTTTGTAGACCAGGCTGGCTTGAAACTTAGAGATCTACCTGCCTCTGCCTCCCAAGTGCACTACCACGCCTGGCTTGATGGAATGGGATTTTAAGACATTTTAAAAAGTAATTTTCTACAGCTGATGTTGAATACTTTATTTATTTTAGTTTTTTTGAGACAGGATTTCTCTGTTGTAACTCTGGCTGTCCTAGAACTCACTCTGTAGACCAGGCTGGCCTCGAAAACACAGAGATCCACTTGCCTCTGCCTCCCAAGTGCTGGGATTAAAGGTGTGCACCATCCCCACCTGGCTAATACTTTATTTTTTTGCTGTTATTGTTATGTGTTTGCAAGATGTGTACATGTGTGTGAGAGAAGGTGCAGGCACTCATGTGTCACGGCACATACATGGACATCGGAAGACAACTTTGTGGAGTCAGTTCCTGCCTTTATGTAAGTTCTGGGATGAAACTCAGGTTGGTCAGGCAAGTGCCTTTACACAATGACCCATCTCACCTGCCCCCGAGAGTTTCATACTTTGCAGATAAAAACAAACCTCACATTTTTGCTTCTTATAAAAGGTTTATGAGGCAGCAATGAAAAGGTCCAGAAGCTGAGAGATTCATGCAAGAGCATTCAGCTGGCTACTGCATGGGAGCAAACTATGAGTCCAAGGATTCTAAGACCAACAGTACAAAATAACGCCGTCTGAGACACGTGACACCTGTACCGCAGTTCCGAGACAATGTTTCCAATCACTAGCCGAGATAAACTTTATCTGTTAGGCTGAAAAAGACGCGACTACAGTCACTGCCAGAGCGGCAAGGCCTTGGTACTTAAGTAGTGACGATTGTTTGCTTCATTTTTTTCAATTCCATTAAGCTATAAAATTGGATGAGAGCTGACCCATCTCTACACATAAAAACAAATCCGTCTCCAGAAGACTGGTAACCACTGCCTTAGCGACATTCAAACATTAAGGGCATCTCCAGCCTGCAAGGAGACTGGACAGGCAGAGTGCGAGCTGATGTGGAGCACGGCCCGCTGAGCTCACTTTCCCCTCCACACTCCGCCCCTATCACCCCCATCCCCACCACACACCCCCACCCCACACACCTCCCACCCTCGCCACCGGCCAAGGCCGACCTGAACTCCTGAAGCTTCTGCCTCAGCATCCCTGGAGCTGATATGACGACTCTCAGGGGACAAGCCCATAGTGGCCTGGTCCATCGTCTAGGTGAGGCTGCTCCCTCCCTCCTGGCCCGCCCCAGATTCTGTCCACTTCATGTGCTCACCCAGCTCTCCAGATCTCAGGGGTCCAGCCTGAGCCTGGCTGCTGCACAAGAAACAGAGGACAAGGCCCAAAATAATGGCCCAGTCAGCTACTGCGACCTCCGGTTCTCCTCCACGCCCCCACTCCAATCCAGACTCTCTAGGAAGCTGCATCTCCCATGTTTCCAGGCAGGGAACTGCACATTTAATTAAGCTAAATTTCAAATCACAATACCTAGGGAATCAAAAAACAAAATAAAACCAAACCAAACCCCTAGAATATAAACATCGTTGTTACTTGTTATGTCAGCCTTTTCCCACATACTTTACTCCTTTACATGCTTTAAGATAGGCAATATTGTCCTAATCCTGGAGACTAAGGATTAGTAAACCTGAGTCCTTTCCTGACAACTAGCTAGCAAGGCTTTGAAACCCAGGGCAAGTGTTCTTTCCTTGCCTATGAAAACTTTCATCCTCACTGGCGCCAATCCCCAGGGACTCTGAGGTCACTCAGGTGGGGAGAAGGGGGCTGAAGAGCAGGGCCTGAGGACTGGATCTTCTCTTCACTGTTGTGAATGTTGCATCTGTGACCAGGTCTGAGAGAAGTCATGCCAGCTTGCATGCACACTAACACGACGAATATGCCAAAAATCCAAAGTCTTACGACCTGCTGGGCGGAGAGCTGGCCTACCATCCTGACCTGTACCAATTCATTAAGTCACAGCTCTTAAAATCATTGATTCAGAGAAGCCCCAACGTAGTTTAAATTTTGGAGTCTTTTTGTTTTCTTCCTTTTCAGTGAAATGTTACCAAGAGTCTTTCCAATTTAAAACATTTTACATATACTTATACTTTTTGGGTACCAGAAAAACAATGGGAACAGTTACTACACGGGTGAGGGTGTATTTTGAAGTATACTTGTTACACAAAAATGCCCTATGGCCTACATCGTGGTCATCTCTGCCCACCTAAGATTCTGGGGCAGCAGTGGAAAATGGCTCCATCTAATGGCTAAAGAGCTCTAATTCAGCTAACCGTGAAACTAACTTCATACTGGAGTGATCCTTCTAACAGCTAGCTCCTTAAAGTGCTCAGGCTGATTTGTTTCCACTTTTAATGGGGCAAAAAGAAGAGGACAAGGTGACAGTTTACAAGAAAAGATGTTTATTGGAGAAATCACCACTACTACCTGCAAAGACAAGATGCTATGACTCCAGTTTTGTAATATTAGAGATTAAAGTTAGCATGTTAACTAAAATTTAATGATGTGAGTACTGTTTTTTATTTACACTGAACATCTCAAAATGGAAGTTCGTCTCTGTGGGTAAAGAGCTGCAATGGAACTGTTTCCTGTGATTTACATACAATTGCTCAGCTCTTTGGTTTCAACTTTCTTCCAACACAGAGAGTATGCACCATCTAGAATGCAGGCCACACTTCACAAGAGTAATCTCTAAGCACAGACAAAACACATTCCAGCTTTGCCTTACAGATTTCCCTTTAATCAAAGCCATACAACATTGAGATTTTGTTTTGTTTTTTTGAGACGGGGTTTCTGTTGTAACTCACTCTTTAGACCAGGCTGACCTCAGATTCAGAGATCTGCCTGTCTCTACCTCCCAAGTGTTGGGATTAAAGGCGTGCGCCACCACCACCCAGCATAAAATGAGATTTTATTTCACATTTTCCTCTCAACTCAGACAGCATATACACTTTTATTCCATATAACGATTCTACATATTCAGGATGTTTGGGGCCAAAAACATTGCTTCTTCATATTCTTCAAGGACCAAAACTGGGTTATACAGGAAGCTAGAGATGAAGCAGAGGTAAGCAGCACACAGCGGTCTCCTGATGCCTACTTCAACAGAACTCGTTTTTTATGGAAAATGGAACATGACAGGAGAGGTGTAGAAACTGAAGAACCATGCAGGAATCACATCTAGGAATGCGTAGGGTGCATTCAGAGTCCCTAAATTCACAGGCTATTGTGAAACAGTAATCAGGGTAGCATATTCAAGCTCGGGGGAAAAGTCTTAAAAGGGAAATGATATATGGTCGGCTCAACTCGTCCAGCAGAACATTTACCAGCCGAGGACCGCTGTCAACACTGACTCCTGCAGCTAAAGGCAGACACTGGCCAAGATGGACGGGCCTTCAAGAGACTACAATCTCAGTCTCTTGCAGCTGTTCAGCATTCAGACCTTCAGGTATGAGAGAACACAACCCTTTTAGTATTTACTTTTAAATATCAATAGGTCTTTTCATGAAACAAATTTCTCCAAAGCAGTAATTTCAGACTCTTGATGACGAGATGCACTGATTAGAGAGCATCTGCTCGGCCACACGGAAAGCGCCACAGTCCCACTCAGGGATGCATGCTCTCCAACGCAGAAACTCCACTCGAGACCCCTGCAGACCACGCTTTGAGTAAGTATGTGGAGGGACCACTGCATCCTAGAATTGTATGGAAGCCGCTATCTTGTCAGAATAGAACAAGCCAAACAATCCCTTTAGAAACAAACACACAGCTCCGCGTCCTTCCACTGCAGGAATATATAAACCTGAAAACTAAATTATGGGGCGCAAGGGCAGGCCGTGAATTTCAGAGAAGATAGCATTTTTCTTGTCAAACCTTAGCCAAGCAATTGTCCAGATATAATCACCTTTCATAGAGGTGACCCCCGGGAAAACCCTTGTCATCCTTTCACATATGGAATCACCACAGCTAGCAGAGGTGCGATCAAAACCTGGCTCCAACCACTGACTAGCCAGTCATCTGACATCATGGAAACTCAGTCTTCCTATACAATTATAGGCAGAGTTAAATAAGATATCATTCCCTCAGTAACTTCTAAGGACTGTGTGCATGGGACAAACAGTGCTGACTTGAGAAATGTATTGTATATGAAAGGAACGAGCAATAGACTCTGTATACAGTTAGATGGACTCTGAACTAGGAATTAAAAGTTTTGATCATGACTAAAGATACGCTAATCCTTCCCGAAAGCTTGCCATAGAGATAGATGAGGGTGTTATAAACGAGTGGTAAGTGATCGGAAGCATGTGAGGTCCCAGGTTCAATCCCCAGGGATTCCCCTGGGGAATCCCAGCGCACTGGTCACATTAGTTAATCAGCATTCTGCCCCCACTTTGGGGGAACACTTCTTTCCAGCGGTAATAAATGTATCAGAATGGTTTGCTCCTTTCCTCCCACTATGTTTGAAGCATGTGAAGAAGCATGCAGCTGTGGCCAGTGGCTTGCAACCATGAGATAATGAAAAATAAAAGCAACCTGATGAAAAATGGAGTTATTGCAAGTCTGATGAACTGCTGAGTTACAAAGATAACGTATGAGCTGCTTAATTCTAGACTAACTCTTTAGAAAAAAGTAAACAAACAGTATTTTAAAGATGTAAGCTATTAGCTGTGTGGTAATGCCCACGCCTTTAATCCCTGCACTCTCGGAGGCAGAGGCAGTGGAACTCTGTGAGTTCCAGGACAGCAAAACAAAACAAAACAAACAAAAAGGATGAAAGGTACTATTACCCGGAAACCTGTTAGTTACATCTGAAAATATCCTAAATGCTACATTTAGCTACAAATTCTCTTAAATTACTTTCTTTCTGAAGTGTTTAGAAGCACAGCACCAATAAACCACCCTGGAGCTTCTTGTTTCTGCCGCCTGCCAGGCTTGGCATACATCACTAGCTCCATTTCACCAAATCCTCAGGCAGCCCTGCCAGCAATCTTTCCCCTTTTCATAGAAGTCTGAACAGTGAATCTGTCCAAAGACTCAGCGAAGGGATCAGGACAGGCTCTTCCAAGCTAACTGCATTTCATTACTCAGACCCACATAACATGATAAAGGCAAAACTCTCCACTTCCTAGTTGCTGAGCCTACAACTTCTCCAACTCAATAAGAGAAAACCTTTGTTCTTGTTGTTTGTTTTGTTTGTTGTAGCTCTGTTGTAGCTCTGGCTGTCCTGGAACTCACGCTGTAGACCAGGCTGGCCTCAAACTCAGAGATCCACCTGCCTCTGCCTCCCGAGTGCTGGGATTAAAGGCGTGCGCCACTCAGTAAGAGACAGACTTTTTCTAACTGTCTATACATCTGCTAGAAGGCTGGAGATTGCGCAGCTGTCCATCATGTGGTAATTACTCTACTACTCAGGAAACGAAGATGCACTAATTTTCTTTGCTGTGTTCTTTTAACCTAACAGTGATTATACACTTAATTGGAAACTCTAGAGTCAACCTATCTGAAATCTGCAAAGAACAGAAGGCAGCACTGGTTTTACTAGTTGGTAGTGGACTGTTAAAAGAAATGGACTCACTCACGTCACCGCCTCGGCGCGCCAGCATGAGGGTGAATCCCAAGTCTTCTGAGACTACACAGCAGGTACCTTTCCTACCACCACTAAATGAAAAGGAGCACGTACTCATTTTATTTAAAATAGATTTTGCTTTTTCTTAAATATAAAAGTAACACTCTCATTGTAGAAAATCTAGAAAGCCTAGAAAAGTACACAGGAAAAAATAGAGATCGCCTACGACCTATTCGCCAGAGACGACACTGTTAAAGTCTAGGTTTGCTCCTCTACAGGAAAAAATAGAGATCGCCTACGACCTATTCGCCAGAGACGACACTGTTAAAGTCTAGGTTTGCTCCTCTCCATTCTTCCTAGGCATTAACACTTTATTTGGATATTGCATTCTTTCATTTTCCATTTTATCCAGAAATTTCCCCCATGGCATACACTAAAAATTCGTTAAAAACACACTGTCTTCGAAGCATGATACAAATAGACTACCATCTGTCTCACCCTGCACATGTAATCTGGGACCCCCCTTTCAGTTACGTGTAATGGTGGCATGAATATCCTTTTGTTAAACTTTAGCTACTTCGTAGCATTTTCCCTGTATAGATTCTTAGAAGCAGAACGAAGCTGAGTGTTACTAAAAATCTACCTTTCCGAAAAGTAGCAATAAGCTTTATTACCATTTTTCTCCCCTAAGACAGGGTCTCACTGAGTGGCCCTGGCTGGTCTAGAACTCACTATGCAGACCACGCTGGCCTTAGGCATGTGCCATCACGCCTGGCTGGCACACGGTGAGGTTTCTTTCTCTTCGCTATGTTTTCTTTGATGCTGAATGAGCTGTGAGCTGTACCGATAGGCTTTCCCACACTCGCTGCATTTGTAGGGCTTCTCCTTAGTGTGAGTTCTCAGATGCAGAATAACCTGAGATGTCTGTCTGAAGGTCTTCCCACATTCGTTACATTTATAAGGCTTCTCCCCGGTGTGGACTCTCTGGTGGTCAATAAGGTTTCGATTGGAGGTAAAGGCTTTCCCGCACTCGCTGCATTTGTAGGGCTTCTCTCTGCGATGAAGTCTCTGGTGTTCACTCAGGGTCTTCCTTAGGATGAACGTTTTCCCACACTCGTCACACTCGTAGGGCTTCTCCCCGGTGTGGACTCTCTGGTGGTCCATGATCTTGGCATTAGAGCCACATGTTTTCCCGCACTGCTTACACTTGTAAACCTTTCTTCCTCTGTGCAGCCTCTGGTGTTGAGTAAGGTTTGAACTCCGGCTAAATGCTTTCCCACACTCAATGCAAGTGTAGGGCTTCTCCCCGGTGTGGACTCTGTGGTGAGAAATAAGCCCTGAACTCCGACTGAAGGCTTTCCCACACTCTTTACACGCGTATGTCTTCTCTCCACTGTGGACGCCCTGGTGCCGAATGAGGTGCGACTTACCACTGAACGATTTCCCACAGTCCCCGCACGAGTACGGCTTCAGTCCAGTGTGGATTCTCCGATGAACCACAAGGTTGGAGCTGTGACTGAACGCCTTCCCACACTCCTTGCACTTGTACGGCTTCTCGCCCGTGTGGATCCGCTCGTGCACGGTGAGGTTGGCACTCTGGCTGAAGGCTTTTCCGCACTCAGTGCACACGTACTGCCTCTTCTCCCCAGGCCCCCTCTCATCGGCTGCGGGGTGACCGCACTCCCTGCCATCGTTTCCACAGTCTTGGCCCTTCCCCTCTGGGGGCGCCTTACTGTCTTCAAGTGTCTTGTGTTTGAATTTCCTCGTCTTTCTCCTCATCTTCCCCCGCTGAGCGCATCCCAGGGCTTCTCCAGCTTCCTCGGCAACACCAGTGCGGAATTCTCTCGAGGGTAAAACGTGATTCTGATTCTTCAGGAATGATGCTTTAGAATCAACACCTCCTCGACCTATGTCACCATCTGACAGGAGAGTGCACACGTCCCGGTTTCTCTGTAATAGGGAAGACAAGACGTAGTGGATCACGGGGTCTCACGCAGAAGAGCGAGTGTTCAAAGGCAGAGAACTGTCAAAATGATGAGAAAAGTGAAGTTAGACAAAAGGCAGTGAAAAGTTAAAGACCTACAGCAGTCGCAGAAGAGGTCAGCAGGTCCAGTCTCAGAGTATAAACAGCATAAACCCACTCCGCTTTCTTCTTGCTCAACTCTCTAAAACGGGAGCAAAATAACTGAAAAGCAGGTTCAACTAAAGTCTAGTGCTGAGAAAAAGTATACCAAAAGAGCCCTAGTTCAGTTTACTGAGTGCCTAACTTTCAGACTGGTCTGGCTTTTAGTTCTTGCTGAACTGTTTCCTTAGTAACAGTGATGCAGCGGCTGGCACACAGCCAACACTCAAGACTACAGAATGGCAGCTAAGACTGTACTGCGTTCATGGGTACGACTACGATTCCATCTTGTCTCAAGGTCTGGGTACCAGGTCCCAGTCTGCGTGGCGGATTGCACCATCCTAACACTGAAGCTAAGTCACACCACAGCGTATTTCGTAGGGTTTATCTGAAGCTGGAGCCAGCTTTCTGTGCTAGTTTCATGTGCCTGTTTTCCAGCATGTTAATAATTCTGAAACTGAAATCTACTGTGTGAACTTGAAAGGCTAAATTGAGGGAATGGGTTTCAGCATAACAGAGGACCTCTGCCAGGACCCTGCACGGTACAACGGTAAAGTTCCGAAGATGGCAAAGAGAGTAGGGGACAGCACCAGGAAGAGGGGTTGAGACATGGAACCATGTGTCAGGAATCGTCAGGCACTGTCCAATCAATTGGACATAAAGCTCTGCACATGTGGTAATCTTGCAAACCTCAGATCTGGAGGTCTTGAATTGTAAAGCACACAGAGGCAAGAATGCACTTCCTTTCACTGTGCTCCCTCCAGATATGGACACGCTGTTGAACAGTTAAACTACGGTAGACACGGTCCTGCACCTACATCCTTAACTTTGATAAAACTGTACCGTATGAGTTCCTGCCCCAGAAAAAGAGCTAAAAATAAAAATTTTGTGTATTTGTGGTGTGTTTTCTGATATGCACACATTGTATAGTAGATAAGCCAAGCTTATGTTAGCCATTACCTCATGTAGGTAGCAACAACCCTGAAAGACTACCCTTGTAGGAATTTAAGTATGTGGCATGCTGTCACAACTATAACCAATACCTTTCCTGAACTTATTCTTCTGGCAACAAGAAATGTGTTAGCTGTCACTAATACCGTCACCGTGGAGAGGATCACAGCATTGCTACGGAATTAACGGGGAGATGGACGGAACAATGTTAAGAGGGGCTGCTTTGAGGACCTCACTGAAGGAAAATCTGCTGTGACCCTGTGATGTCTTGGAATCCCCCGATCTGAGGATCAGGCTGGAGAAGCAGGAGAGAAGGCTGTGGGCCAGCAGGGCACCTGGGGTATCTGGAAAGCGGGAAGAGGCTAGGCCCTGCCCGACGCTACACTCCTTTGCCTCACCAGAGTCACCTACTTGTTTGGATCCCTCTGAGCAATGGCCATGCGGTCGTTGGTCATTAACTGCAGGGCGGTGAGGAATAATGAATATCTTTAAATAAATACTTAGTTAAGTAAAAACTCAAAGACAAATGAGAGAAATGCATAAGCTGAAAAGAAACAAACAAAATTACCTCCAGGGTCTACCTGACCTCAGAGAGACAGGCCTTTCTGCAACAAGGGCTGCCACCCTAACAGCATAGAACGATGTGGCTACATGTAACTTTCTGCGCTTACACAAGTGACTGCTGAGTGTGCACGTCTCCCCTCCTGCTCACACCACACCTCAAGCTCTAAGGCCCTAGAGCAGGGCCCATCACACCTGCCTGCGGATGGCACACACTTCCTGTCACTAAGAGAGCTTAGCAAATGCTATCTGCAGTGTTGAACCAAACATGGCCATGCTTTTATCTAATGTAAGTGCACTCAGAGATGCTGCAAGCTGATTCCACTGCGCACCACAACCATCATCCTTCCTCCACATGGTCATACGCTAGGCGCTGGAGAGGCGGATCAGCAGTAAAGAGCACTTACTGCTCTTCCAGTCGACCTGGTTCAATTCCCAGCATCCACACGGCAGATCACAACCATCTGGAACTATAGTTCTAGGGGCTCAGACACCTTCTGTGTGCCCTCATGGGCACCAGACATGTACAAGGTACACAGACATACATGCAGGCTACACACTCATACACATAACATTTTATATATACTTTTTAATTATTTTATTTTTTGAGACAAGGTCTCTCTATTATACAGCTCTGGCTGTCCTAGAACTTGCTATGTAGAAGACCAGGTTAACCTTGAACTCACAGATATATGTCTGCCTCTGCTTCCCAAGTATTTATTTAAAGATATTCATCATTCTTTCCCGTCATCCCCAACATCCTCTCATGTCTGCATTTTCTCTTACCTATCAAATATCCTCAAGTTCTCCGTTTCTGCCAGATGTAGTGGTGTAATACAACCCCAGCACTTGGGAGGCGGAGACAGGATGATCAGGAGATCAAGGCCAGCCTTGGCTACTTAACACTTTTGAGGCTGGCCTGCGGTATCTGAGGCCTTTTCTCAAAAAAGAAAAAAATAAGAGGGACGGGGGATTGAAGGGAGGAGAAAGAAAAGGGTTCTTTTCAATTCTGATCCCCATTTCTTTAGTAAGCAAGATTCCCATATCCAGACTAACTCCACAGACTGGCTGTCGCTCACTCAAGAGAGGAGAGAATAACTCACCAAGCACAGTAGCCTCACTCCATAGGATCTGCTTAGTAGAGATTTTCCCTGATGGCCTCCTTGGGCTTGGTGCAGAAGTTCTTAACGGGCTCTCGAGTCACTGTAAACAGATATAATGGAAGAGTGCTCTGAGACGTCAACTCCAAGTGTACACGTACGCGTCTCATCTTTGGTTAACTTCCTGGTCTGCAGAACTGCGAAAAAATAGCACCATCATGCTCATTTTAAAGATGAAGAAACGAGGTCCTCAGAGATTGAATGGCTTGCTCTGGGCCAGTGGTTCTCAGCCTTCCTAATGTTGCGACCCTTTAGTACAGTTCCTCATGCTGTGGTGACCTCCAGCCATAAGATTCTTCTCACTGCTACTTCATAACTGTAATCTTGGGACTGTTACGAAACACAAGGTAAATCTGTGATATATAGATGGTCTTGGGCAACCCTTGTGAAAAGGTCGTTTGACCCCTATAGCTTGAGAGCCACAGCTCTAGATCCATAGCCAGTGACAAGCCTTCTGTGTCTGAAAGAAACCCGCATTCTAACACATCGCAGCCACTCCTTTTCGCCTCCTCTGTGGGCATCTAAAGCTCTCCATCGTCTGTACTTGAAAGATGCACTACAACCGCGAATTCCCCTGCGGTCTAGCTTTGCGCCAGATGAAGAAGAGCAAGTAACCTGGCTGTTAAGTGTCTTTAAAGAGACTAGGATAGAGGCCTGGAGAGATGGCCCGGTGGTCAAGAGTATACTGTTCATCTGGAAGACCCAAGTTCGGTTGGCAGCACCCAGGTCAGGTGGCTCACGACTACCTGAACCTCAGCCCTCTTCTAGACTCTGCAGGCACCTGCCCTTGTATGCAGACGGCACTCCCACACCATGTACACACATACATAGACCTTTAAAAAAAGACAGGAAGGATATAGGGTTGGCAAGATGGCTTAGTGTGTAAAAGTGCTTGCCAAACAAGCCTGAAATTTTCCACAAAGTTGTCCTCTAACTTCTACAAATGTGTGTACACACACACACACACACACACAACTTATAAAACAATTTCTTTAAGAGAGAGAGACTGACTGGAAGAGGCGTGGCACATTGGCTCAGCAGGCAAACAAACCTTAGTTCAATCACTTCACGTGGTGGGAGGAGAGGATCTTCACATTAGGCGGTGGCTACCCCCCACCCCCTCACCTGAGATGCAGAGGCAGGCGGGTTTGTGTGCGTTCAAGACCAATCTGGTCGGTTCCATGGTGAGACCCCACTTCGAATGAGAACAGTAATAACAACGACAGTAACAAACACAACAACCGTAATGAATACTGAACACAAAGCCTTAAACGGGAGCTAGATGCTCTCCCGATCACTCACTTCTTAGGGTTGCTAGGCCTCCCCTTCTGACGGCCTCCCGGTCCTGTCGGAGCGCCTGCCGTGGGCACGCCGCATCCCCGCGCCAGGCGCACTGGCGAGGAGCAGCGTCTGTTCCCGGGCGAGCCCACCGACCGCGTGCTCACTGGCCGCACGGCGCGACCCGGACTGGCGGAGGCGGCCCGACGCTCGTCGGCCCGGTGGTCCGGGGAGCGCCGGCAGCGACCGGCACTGCGGTAGCCTCGGCGGGGCCCGTCATCCTCCAGGCCCCCGGCCCCGCGGCCCAGCACCTGCGGGAGCGCCTGACTCCGGAGCCCGATGCCCTGCGGACTCAGCCCTCGCCGAGCCACACGGTCCTCGGAACAAAGCGGGCGGACGCGGGCGCGGGCGCGGGCGGCCCCTCGCGCCCCTTCCCGGCGCCCGCGGCCCTTCTAGGAACCGGGAGGACTCGTCTCTGTACCCGGGCTGCGTCCGGCCGCCCCGCCCCGCCCCGCCCCGCCCCGCCGGCCCTCGGGCCCTTCTAGGCACCCGGAGGTCCCGGCAGCTCTGTGCCCCAGCGCCGAGCTGTGGAGTCCCGCAAGGTCCCAGGTGCTCTGGCCTCCCGCCGCCGCTACTGTCTGTTGGGAGGGCCGATTGGAGAGTTCAGCCAATGACAGGAGAGCCTGCGGAACCTGGGCAAGGCCTCGCCTCGGGACCGGAACCCAGGGGCCTGGTGGGAGAGGCAGAGCCTCCGGATTCGGAGGCTCTTCCGGAGACCGCAACCCCAGCCTCGCAGCCGGGATTGGCTACCTTTTATTGCGACGTGTGAAAATATGCATCGGTGGGTGACTGCTCGGCTACTGTTCTGAGAACTGCACAGACAGGAGTAGAGAAAACGAGGTCCCCTGCCCGGCAGGCTGCACTCGAGTAAAAGGAGGTGAAAAGTACCTGGTAGCTACTAGCTAGCGAGTCAGGAGAGGGAGAGGTGGTGGACTGTTTGCACAGATGAAGCATATTCAGGAAACGGTGGAGACGTGGAGACATCCGGGGGAATGCGTTCCTGATAGAACATGAGGAGTGAAAGTCTTGAATCAGGACTTGTGTGAGACGGGTGAGGATATTGGAGGTTGTGCTGAGGGCTTTGGGTTGCCCTGAATAGCGCAGGAAGCTAGCTGTTAGGAACTTGGAACCAGGTAGAGACATGCGGTTTCCTCTGTTGTAGCTATGACATCTCTGTTTAATTGGATCCCTGTTCTTGTTTCAGTTGTGTCGTGTGTATTTTTCCAGGGGAGAAGCAAACAATGTCTGTTCCCTCCAGACAGGGCACTGGCAACCAACCAAAGAATTACAGGAATATACATGGGAGATTCCTTCTAAGAACGTGGTTGACTCCAGGGCAGCTACATCACGGGAAACCACACTTATGGGAGGGTATTCACAAAACCCGCATCCCTAGAGTTCTCCACAACTTGCAGGCACCTTGACTGGTCAGAGTCTTTTCCCCAGCTATTCTGTTTTTTATAAATTTTGGGAGGAGCCTTATGAATTTTCTAAGTTTCAGGATCTTCCTGAGCTGTGTAAAAAACATTGTGTGTTTGCATGCACATGTATGCTTGCATGTTGGGGGCCACACAGACCCAAAAGGGCATCAGATCGCTGGAACTGGGTTTGTAACTGCTAACTACCTCTCCTCCAACAATACCTTGTAAGTTTTGAGTATTTCCCAAGCTCTACGATTTTAACTTCCCTAGTATTAATAGCTTCCCTACTTCCTCTAGATGGTTATGTGTCAATCAGAGGAAATAGCTACACAACCTGAGGACACCCATTGTGTGGCTGCCTGGCAAGAAACTAGGCAGCATCAGTTATGTTTTACTTTGTTTTTGCTCATTGCTGAGCAAACCTAATGCTGACTGGAAAAAGGTTTGCTGTAGCTTCTTCGTGATATCAGGATATGCTCTGATTTTTCCCAGGGCTGCCCCGGCATGCTGATACTGCAATAGTTCTGGCCTCCTCTGCTCTAGAGGGCAGTAGATATCCTCAGGGAAGACTATTAGCATTTTCCAAACTCTGAAAGTGGAAATGGATTAATGCATTGTCTTGTGGCAGGATACATAGGAATGTGTTCTGCTGCCTGTGGGGAGCCCCCCTGACTTTGAGATCAAATTCTGCTGTGTGCCTTCAGCTAAATGCCTTTATCTCATTTGGGACAGCTGTTGAGCAAGGCTAAGTCGTAGAAAAGACAAGCCTAGAGACAGCTCGTTTCAGGGAAGTCAAAGATTACTTAAAGAGACCTTCCTTCTTAGTCTCACAAGGCAGGATGATTGTTTTGTGGTTAATTATCCTTGATTGATTGTAACCATGTGACTGTACCTATGCCTTCTACCTTGTGATCATTAACCTCGTGCTTGCATGCACACACGATTCACCCCGTGATCATTGCCTTGGATACTGCACGCATACCTCTGGTGAGGAAGGGTATAAGAAACTGAGAATAAACCATTTGGCCAGTTTGGCCCCTGTGAACTCAAGATACAGTGTGCGTGTGTTCCAGTTTTCAGCCTACCTCTCGATCCAGCACTGTCTTAACTGGTGAGCTGGCCTTGTCAGCTGCCCAGATGATCCCATACATCTATGGTCACCATGCTTCATTCAGCCTAGGGTAAACACATTTTGTCTTGGGCTTACTGTCTACTGACCTGCTTTTCCCCAGTCCTTGAGTAACTGTTGGTCCTTGGAAAACTCTATCCATCATCTGTATGGTACCATGTCGGGAAGCCGAACACCTAACATGAACAATATCTACACAGAAGACAATGCAGCTGGGCAGTGGTGGCCCATGCCTTGAATCCCAGCACTTGGGAGACAGAGGCAGACAGATCTCTGTGAGTTCGAGGTCAGCCTGGTCTACAGAGTGAGTCAGGACAGCCAGAGTTACACCAGTTGAAACTCTGTCTCAAAAAAACAAAAAAAAAAAAAAAAAAAAAAAAACCTATTCAAGCCAGCTAGTAGTAAACGAACGGGTCCCCCCCAAAACGGAGAATGAGGATTAAAGAAGACACAAGACATCTGAAAGTTGAGAGGGCTCAAAGCCACACTGAAAGCTTGATTTTTCCAGCCCCTTAAATAACAGTCCCCCAGTATACTTCCTTATGGTTGCTGGGCGTATACAGAACAAGACACGTGAGCAAAGGACCAGGGTAACCAAACATTTCTTCCGATACAAAGACACAATAGCCCAAAGGCAAGGAGAAACATCACATGTCCTTGTAACTCAGTAACAACTTGCACGGACAAGTTCCTTAGAAACTGTAAGGTCATTGCTAAAATGTCTTCTAAAAGCGACATGGCAGTGGTTTAGCTAACCACTATCAAAAAAGAACGAAGACAATGCAACCACGAGGAATTTGAACTTTATTGGTTATTATCATGTGATGCCAGGTGTACACTCATTCCTAAACACTTCTTAATTCTGTGGAACTGGTGGTTTCAGTCAATTGGCAGTCCTAATCAGGCATCATTTCAGGAATACTCACCATCAAGGAAAAGGAATGGACCAGCATACATTTGTCCTCCACTGCGTTTCTGAGCAAAATGTTTGTATGCCTTTGAAGATAATCTGCCCCTCAATGTGCTGGGAACCCTGTACAGGAGCCCTGTCATCTATTAGTGGAGGACTGGCTTGGTCCAGTGAAGAATGAATCTAGTGTCCCTTCATGAGCTGCTTAAACTATGCGGTGCTTCTGAAGCCAGTTGGCATCATAACACCACCAACCCTTTGCCATATGGAGTAAATGCTTCTACAGGACTCCATGACTGAGCATGGTATGACACAAGGGGAGAGGGTATGTTTTGTTTGATAGAGCCACTGTACAGATATTAACAATAAATCTAAAATGTGTTCCTAATCATTAGAAGTTTTCATGAACACATCGTTTCTGACACTCTAGGAGAAAATTAAAACTTTTTTGTTTGTTTTTGAGACGGGTTTCTCTAACATACTCCTGGCTGTACTGTCCTATGTAGACTAGGCTGGCCTCGAACTCACAGAGATATGGCAGCTTCTGCCTCTCAAATGCTAGGATTAAAGTCATGCACCACCATACCCAGCTTGGAAGTTAACTTCTTGACAAAAGCCATCTCCCAGCACAGGTCAGAATTTTATTTTTAATTATGTATACGTATGTCTGTTTGTAGCTGAGTGCATGTGAGTTCAGGAGTCCAGAAGAGGACATTGGATCTCCTGGAGTTGGAATTACAGGTGGTTGGGTTTTGAGCCACCTGTTGTGGGTGCTGGGCACTGAACTTGGGTCCTTAACAATATCACTATGTGCTCCTAACTGCTGAGCCATTTCTCTAGCTACCCCCATAGGTCAGAATTTAAAATCTCACGATTCATGTCAGGCTTGATGTCAAACACCTTTAATTCCAGCATTCGGGAGGCAGACGCAGGTGGATCTCTGTGAGTTCAAGTCAACCTGGTCTATAATGTGAGTTCCAGGGTAACCAGAGCTAAAAGTGAGACTCAGTCTAAAAACAAAACCAACCAAAGGAAAAAAAAAAACAAAATTAATAAACAACAACAAAATAGTAATACTTGCGACTAGAGAAATGGCTTAGCGTTAGCACTGGCTGCTCTTCCAGAAGACTCAGATTCAATCCCAGGCACCCACATGGAAGCTCATGACCATCTATAACCCATGTTCTGGGAGATCTGGCACCCTCTTTTGGGCTCTGCAGCACTAAGCACACATGTGGTGCACAGATATCCATGCAGACAAAACATCCATACAAATAAAATTAGATAAACCATAACTGCATGCCTTTCCCTACTATGCTGAAAAGCTGCGGTGTGCTGTTTTCATGTATCAGAGGCAACTGGCTCAGTGTACACCTCCTCGTCCCTCCTTACCATCACGTCTGAATTTTGATTTAAAGTGACTTGGGGACTGTGGTACGTCTCCCAGGGTGACTGAGAATGTCGCCCTTGGGCTCGTGTATTTGAATACTTTATCCCCAGTTGGTGCTGCTTGGGAAGGTTATGGAACCTTTGGGAGGTGGAGTCTTGTTGGAGACTTGAGGATTTTTAGCCTCACCCCATTTTGTGTTCTCCCTGCTTTGTGTGATCATCTGGCTTCTTGCTGGAGCCACAATGCCTGCCACTTTTCACACCTTGCCTGTCATGAATAAACCCTTCTCTCCTCTCAGTTGCTTTTGGCCACAGTATTTTTATCAAAGTAACAGAAAAGTAATCAATTCAGGGGCCTACATGATGGCTCAATAGGTAAAGGTGCTTTCTGAGCAAGCCTGGTGACCTGAGTTCAATTCTTGAAACACCCATAAACTCCACAAAGTTGTTCTCTGATCTCCACACAAACATGCTGTGACACACATGCACTTTACTACACCTCACACACGCACACACACTTTCTCACACGCACACTCACACACACACACAATGAGAGAGGACAGCTTTTAAAAATTAAACTGAGGACCAGTGAAATGGCTCAGTAAGTAAAGGCACTTGCTGCCCAGCCTGACAGCCTGACAATCTCACAATCTGTGAGATCTACTTGGTGGGCAGAGCCAGCTCCCACAAGTTGTCCTGTAATCCCCATGGGCACACACACACGTACACGAAATGTGAACTTTTAAAAAATGCCAGCCAGGAGGCGGCGGCGCACGTCTTTAATCCCAGCACTTGGGAGGCAGAGGCAGAAAAAACTCTGTGAGTTTGATGCCGCCCTGGTCTACAGAGTGAGTTTCAAGACAGAGTTATAACAGAAAAACCCTGTCTCAAAAAACGAAAAAATTTAAAAAATACCTAAGTAAATTGGGAGTTCTGTCCCATTGTTTATGCATATTCTTCCCCACCTTCTTGAAGACAGTGATTCAACATGGCTTGCCTAGAATTTGCTGTGTAGTTCAAGCTGACCTTGAACTCATAAAGATCTGTCTCTGCTTCCCAAGTGCTATGTCTATAGGCATGTGCCACCACACCAGAGAAAGACCCTGTTTCTACATTACGGAACCCTTGAGCGGCCAATAACTGTGTTAGAATAGAAAGCTTCCCCATATTTTCTTCAAGAATACTTTACAGAAATGTGTGTACAGTGGCCTGGAGTGGTGGCTCAGTAGGCAAAATACTTGCCACACGTGCATGAGGAACTGAGTTCGGATCCCCAGGGTACACACAGAGATTCACGGTGCTGTAAGTCGGTAACCCCGGTGCAGCCACAAACAACCTTTACTGACGAGCCAGATGCAGTCAGCAGTGTACAGCACAGGGCGCGTCCCAGCGGGACGCAACTGCACAGATGAATAGGCTGAGAAGTCCGTTCTGTCTGTCTCTCACAGTCTCACACACATGCAATTAGCTTCTTTAGGACAACGTACCAGCAGCTGCAAATTTCAGGGAAATCAATGACTGAGTGTGTAATTACTGAGTGATTATGAGACACGAGTAGTGTACGTGAAATGAGCGCACGTCCAACCTTAAACGCTTGGGGAGAGGGCAGTTTGCACACGACTGAAGGGTTATTTGAGTGGAAATCTGAAAATGTATTTAGCAATGAGTACAATAACTATCTGTATATGAAAGAATATATAACCGCAATGAGCCTACATGTCGGCATGGAAGTACGCAAATGCTCGCAAGGGGATTTAACAGTTCTGCCTATAGCACCGACTAACTCAAAGCATTGAGATCAGATCTACAGAGGTGAAAAAGTCCTGGGGCTGGAGACATGGCTGGTGGTTAAGAGCACGTTCACGTTCTGTTCTTGCAGAGGACCCAAGTTAAATTCCCAGCACCCACGCCAGCAGTCCTAGGGATCCAGTGCCCTCTTCTGTCCTCTGAAAGCACCACACTCGCATGTACAAACACAACTATACAGTTAAAAACAAACAGAAAGTTAAAGAAAGTCCCTGAATTGGATGGACCTTCAAGGTTATGGAGAAACACAAATTCACAAGTAAAAGGAAAAAAATTTTCTAGGGAGGGAACATAAGTGATAAGATGCTATATCCTGGACTAACTTTAAAAAAGGAATGTGAAGACTGGAGAGACGGCTCAGTGGTTAAGAGCACTGGCTGCCCCGCCAGAGGGCTCAGGTCGGATCCCCGTCATCCACATGATGGCCGATACCATCTGTAACTCCAGTGCCAGGGGTATGATGACCTCTTCTGGCCTCTGGAGGTATCAGGCACCCAAGTGGTACACGGACATACACGTAGGCGAAACACCCATACACACAAAAAAAGTGTGAAGTGGCAAAGTAGACGGAGAGAGCCACAGCCAGGGAGCAAGAGCGACGAGAGCCTGTAGCAGGGCCTTGAGTAAACGGTGTGATGGACGAGTTAGAATGAAGCAAGTATCATCGCTGCGCTGAAAACCAGACAAACTGTGGAACGCAGAGCCAAAAAATGAGGTGTACTTCAAGATAGTTTAAAAAAAAAAAAAAAGTGAAGGAAATAAAATGTATGGTTCTTACTTTTCCAGTGACGATAAAGGAAAGACCATACTGAGTTATTTTTCTCTCCCGCCTTAGTGGCCAAATGGAAAACACTAAGCAACAGCCATTTGACAGCACTTCCAAAAGAACAAGACAAACGTCCTTCTTATAAACAACGTGGACGCAGAAGCCCTGGTTCTGTTTCGGAGACCCATGCCCTAAGACACTGCCCGAAGCAGACCTGAGGGCTTCTCCACGCTGTGAGTTCGCTGATGGTGATTGAAAGTGGACCGCTGACTAAAGGCTTTTCCACATTCGATACACTCGTAAGGCTTCTCACCGGTGTGAACCCTCTGGTGCACAATAAGCTGTGAACTGTCACTGAAGGCTTTCATGCAATCTTTACATTTATAGGGCTTCTCACCAGTATGGGTTCTTTGATGAACCATGAGGCTAGAACTGTAACTGAAGACCTTCCCACACTCGACACATTTATAAGGTTTCTCACCAGTGTGAATTCTCTGGTGTATAATGAGGTGAGAGTTTTGATTGAAGGATTTTCCACACTCAATGCATTTATAGGGCTTTTCTCCAGTGTGAAGTCTCCGGTGCCGAATAAGGCATTTACTTAGACTGAATTTTTTACCACACTCATTACATTCAAAAGGTTTTTCTCCAGTATGAATTCGTTCATGGTCAATGAGCTGAGAGTTCTGGTTGAAGGCTTTCCCACATTCACATTTGTATGGTTTTTCTCCAGTGTGGAGACTCCGATGTCGAATGAGACACTTACTCCGACTGAAGGCTTTGCCACACTCCATACATTCGTAAGGCTTCTCCCCAGTGTGGATTATCTGGTGCTCAGTAAGATTTCTGTTGGAGCAGAAGGCTTTTCCACACTCATTACATCCATAGGGCTTCTCACCACTGTGCAGGACCTGGTGCTGGGCAAGGTTCTTCCTCCCGATGAGCGTCTCCCCACACTCACTGCACTCACAAGACTCCTCCCCATTGCGGGTTCTTTGGTGGCCAATGAGCTGGGAACTCTGAATGAGAGCTTGTGCACATCCATCACATTTGTGAGGTCGCTCCCTATCCCGGAGCCTCTGGGTCTGAGTAAGATGGGAACTGTGGCAGTAAGGCTTCCCACATTCATTACATTCAGAGGGCTTTCCCCTCCTGTGTGTTCTGAGGTGAACAACTAGCTGAGAAGTCTGTCGGAAGGTCTTCCCACACTCATCACATTCACAGGGTTTCTCTCCAGTGTGGATTCTCTGGTGCCCAAGGAGGTGTGAGCTCTGGTTAAAAACTTTGCCACATTCGTCACTTTGGTAAAACTTTTGTCTGTTTGTTTCTACCTGAGGCTCGACAGGACTAGAGGACGGATCTGGGAGCCCCTCTACATCTTTACACTCCTCATTTCTGTCTTTTGTGGAATTTTTCTTATGTTTCATTTCCAAGAAAATACTTTCTAGCTCACTCTCTTCTTCATCTGAGGGCTGCCCTTCCACTTGTGCTAAAGGATCTTCACTGACATCTCCAGACTCCGGTTCCACCAGGGCCACTCCAAAGAGTTCCCCTGAGAATGTGTCGAACGAATCTGATCCTTTGGAAATGTCCTGCTTTGGCGTGACCTCAGATCTCTCCATACTGTTCTTACCTGTTGCCAAAAGAAAATAAGAAACATTTTTTATGCTTTTTTTTTTTTTTTTTTTTTGTGCCTTATAGCTGAAAAGAGTCATATACTTGTTAAGGAATGAGACAACATATTGAGAAGTAGAGAGAATACAGTTCCCCTTTTTCTTCAGGAAAACACAGAGGGACAATGGTTCATAGAGAAAATGGGGAGGAAACGCAAGGAACCTTGAACTAGTGCAGCCCAGGTAGGAAAGACTGGAACGGAAAAGCCAGACTGTACAGCATAGTGTGGTATCATCTTCCAGAGTCACCGTGATACTGTCTTCTTGGTGAAAGGCTAAATGAAGTTCCTCTCTACCATGACATTGTACACTTCCACACGTCTCCAAAAAGATGTTGGGCCACACGTGGTGGTGACTTTAATCTCAGCACCGAGGCGACAGAGGCAGGTAGATCTCTGTGACATCAAGCGAGCCTGGTCTGCATAGAATTCCAGGCCCAACAGAGCTACACAGCAAGACCTGCAGAAGGACTGGGGGAAGTTGGCTGAGAGAGGGAGGGAAGGCTGGTAAGAAAGGCAAATTTGGCAGTGAGACAAGGAGAACTGCCACCGTGACAGTACGGAGAGAGTGCAATTGATCTGTGTGACGTCAGGAGGAGCACGGATATGGGTTCAGAACTGTGTTGAAGGGAATAGCAGAGCTAGAACACTGGACTGGGCAAAGCTAGTTCTATATACCTCTAAAAATTAAAAGAAGCATTGATGACTTGGAACATAAATTAAGGCATGTCCTTGTGATCTTGTCTCTAGAATAATGAAATCAAACAGTTAAAACAGCGGCCTGCAGTTCTGTAGTCTCAAATGCAAAATCTGAGGAACAGTGCAGAAGTCATTCACTGTTACCAACAAATCCAAAGTGCTGGCTCTCAATCATGTTGCGATGAGCCAAGGCCAGCACATCTTCAGCAAATGAAACTTTAAAATATTTAGGTTAGTAACTTTCATGTCCACCCTCAGTTAAGTTGGCGACTGTCCTGACTTTGCTTCACAGGACGGGCCTCAGGCCTTGCGGAGGAAATCTCACACAGCTAGAGTCAAGCAGCCCTGAACACGCCAGAGAGGGTGGCAGGCGGTGAGACCTGGCCGGGCGACAGAAAGACCCGCATCCAGCTTGTCTGCGGTGTCCCCGGGACTAAACACTTAGTGAGAACCCTCCCTAGGGAAATTCTGACCCCCAGACAGGGCAGAAGTCCGAGTGAGGTCTTAAGCTGAATGATACATGGAGCCAGGTGAAGTCACAGTGTTCAGGAAGAATGAGAGAACTGACAGAGTTTCAGAATCCATCAGTCACACTGGCGTAAAACTCACGTCCTGCTGAGTCTCCCACCGCCTAACCTGACGCCTTGTTCTGGGACCCCGTTCTCGTAATCCCTCAGACACAAAGATCTTTACTTCCAAAACCCAAGAGAAACTGAGAGAATCCAAGTTAGCTGCCTACTGTTGATGAGCCATTACGTGAAGAAAATGGTGACTTACTACACCGGGTGGGGGCGCAGGGAGGCTCACTATACACGTCTACTTCATGTCTGCAAAAACCCATGATGAAAAGCTAAGACTTAACACAAAGAGGACACAGTGACTATTGCACAGAGGACAGGTGCTAGTTGCCGGGGTGGGAACCACACCCGGAGAGGCCTGCTGTGCTCACCGTTCATCATCATGTTCCGGTGCTGGACATTCTGGCCGAGCGCCAGGCTTTCCCGCTTTTCCTGCACACAGTCCTTATTGTCCGGGATGCCCTGGAACGACAAGCTTCTATTGCTCAGAAACAGTCCCAGCCAGAAGGGCAGAGTTCTCAGGAGTACAGAAGTCACGGAACAAAACGTTGTGGAAAAGAGCTGGGTCAAAACACCGAAAGGACAAACCTGAGCTAAACGGAACCCACTAAACGGGGCAGGGACCTAACTCCAGGCAAACACTGGGCAGGAGAGCCACAGGAGCTTCCTCAGGTGGACAGACTCTGGAGGGGAGTTGCAGCCAGCACCTCCAAACATGGTGCTGAAGAAAAACAGAGTCACACTCACCTGAGGCCTGACCATCTGAAGCACAGCAGCTGCTGCCTGGGTTCTGGAGTTCCCCACTCGGGGAAAAGCAGGACCTGGGTATGAAAGGCGAAGGCAGTGGATCAAGCCCTGCTCTCAGCTCCTTAAAGTCCATATGTCTGGGGAAGTGGGATCTGTGAGCATCCGGGAAGCTCCACAGAAACTGACTCTGAGCTTCTTCCTAGGGACCCCATCCTACGTGTGCTGAGAATGCTCTTCAGAGGGCATAGCAGGTGATATTTGGTCAAATTGAGACTGGGGGTTCCTTCCAGGCTCCTCTCCAATGTCTGAAGCTCTAGTTATGACTACTTTCCTCGTTACTTCCAAGACTGATTTACCCTCATGACTTAAAACAAAACAATCTTATTTATGTGTTTTGTCTGCACAGTGTCTGTGTACTACCTGTACCTGTGTGGAGACTAGAAGGTGTTGCACCCCATGGAACTGGAAAAGGAGTTAGAGATGGCTATGAGCCACCATGTAGGTGTTGGAAATTGAACCTGGAAGCCCAGCCAGCGCCCTTACCTTCTGAGCCGTCTCTGCAGCCAGCCCCCGCTGCCTGGGGCACCGCTGGAAGCCCAGCCCTGCACTTCCTTCTCTTTCATGGCTTTCATCACACTTCCCAGTCCTTACTGCTTTCACAGACGTGTCGCAGAGCTGCACAATGGTCAGTGTTCCTTGACAGCACAGCAAGTTCAGTTTCTTTTCTTCCTTTTTTGTTTTGTTTTGTTTTGTTTTTTAAGACAGGGACTTGGGCTGGAGAGATGGCTCAGCCGTTAAGAGCACTGGCTGCTCTTCCATGGGAGCCAGTTCAAATCCCAGCACCTACACTGCAGCTCACAGCTGTCTGTAACTCCAGTTCCAGGGGAACTGTACATAAAATACCAATGTACATAAAATAAAAAATTAAATTAAAAAAAAAGACAGGGTTTCACTATGTAGCCCTGGCTGGCCTGGAGCTTGCTATGTAGATCAGGCTGTCCTCAAACTCAGAGATCTGCCTTCTGCATCCCAGGTGCTGGGATTACAGGCGTGCACCACCATACCCAGCCTCCATCCTCCGTTTTAGACTGTTAAATCTCTCTGGCTCCTCCAGTACCCTAACCCTACTCTGCCTCATACTGCACACTACCTAATAATCCCTTTCACAAGACCAGTGTCATGCCCAGGGACAGACACCATCCATATGTAACTTTTGTTTGTAGTTGGTTTGGGGGGTTTTGTTTAACACAGGATATTATTCTGAAGCACAAGCTAGCCCAAAACTTACTAAGTAGTTCAGGCTAGCCTTCAGCCGCAGAAAGTCTCTTGCTTTAGCCTTCCAAGTACTGGAATGATAGGTGTGACCCATCACGCCTAGCATCACCCAATGTATCTTATGAGGTTGTTTTATGCTTCTTTTTATGACTGACTCCCTGCCACCCAGGCAAGAACTCTTGAAAATAGTCATAGGATACTGTATGTCTGTTCCCAGTGGTGTTTCCAATGACATATGCTTGAGGAAAACTTGATAAACACACGCCTGATTAGAGCACAAAAGAGTTAGACACAGCCACTAAAGGAGGCTGGCTATAGGGGCAACGTGAGATTTCAGTGGGGTGTGAGGCTGATGAGAGTGTCTGCAGGGGCAGGTGGCAGAATGACTTGAGGACCGAACTGGGGGAGACAGGTACCCAAGTGTCCGTCGGGGAGGTGCTGGTGTGCTGTTGGGTCATTAATACGATCCAAGTGGGCTTCAGGGGCTGAGCCCTGACTGGAGGCTGAGGTAGGAGATCGCTCTACTGCGCTCAGCGATATCATCTTCTTCAAAGGCACATTCTGCTCTTGTACCGGAGGTGAAACCTAGACACAAGGAAACAGGACTAGGTTCAAACGTGCATTCTTGAAGGCAGAGAAACCAAAACTCTAAGACACCCCATACAGGAAAAGAAAGTCAGGGAAGTGAAGGAGCAGGCTACCCTTCCAGCATACCAGGAAAGTCTAACTGGCAAACTGCAAAGCTTGCACTCTTTCCTGCCACCCTCTCTGAACCCTCCTGGTAGGTGTAGGGGGACACTTGGCCAAGAAGCCTTTTGTACTGTGCAGCCTTCCTTACGGTTACATGCTGCTAGGACTTCTGGGAACAGCTTGGGGAGAGCTATTTAAGAGAGAGTGACAGTTGGAAAAAACAGTTGGGTGGTGACAAGGGGAGACAGTGAGCTCCAGAAGCTGAGGACAGGGAAGGCAGGCAAAACAAGGCTCAGATGAAGACAGATAATTCTAGAGAATAAGAAAGAAGGCAGACAGTTCCTGGGAAGCCCCACACAGAGGAGGTTACTGAGATAATTGGGAAAAACATTAATGGAATAAAGGATTTTAGAAGTTAGTCCGGTTTCCCAGACTTAAACATATTAAGACAGCCAGGAAGGGCTGTAAAAAGTCTTTTCTTTCCTTTCCTTTCCTTCCTAACCTTTTATAGCTCAAGTTTTTTTTGTTTTTGTTTTTTAAAGTTACAAGTTACGAATCTTTCTCAGTAACAGTCAACATCTGGGAAAGGAACTGGGGTTGGGGATGGAGTTCCATCAGGAGTCTAATTACCTGTGAAAAAGTAACAGTTACAAAAGGCTTCAAGCTTAGACACAGCGTTTAGAAACAGCTGTAGCCTTTAAGAAAACATTTACCTTTTGGCCCCCAAACAAAGAAGCCTTTGAGAGCCCAGACCCCTACTTTTACAGGCAGGAGCTAGAAGAAGAGTGTATAGCCAGTTCCACTGTTTCAGGACTTTGGGCACACATTCGTTCAAGAACAAACGTGAAGCCATCAAGATAGCTCAGATGGTAAATACTGCTCAGCCCGAGGACCTGGGTGAAAGCCAGTTACCAAGTGGTCCACAGGGCAGTTCTATATGTGGGTGTGCACAAGTGTGTGCAGGTGCACATCACAAATGTGCAGAAGCCAGAGGATGACCTCAGCGGTCTTTCTTGCTCAGGTACCACCCTCTTCTTATGTATGTGTATACACACGTTCATGTGTAAGAATTATGTGATGTTGCCAAACCTGCCTCCTAAGAGTCACAGACTATGACCATACACATCCATGTTCAAGCAAGGAAGCAAAAGCAGTAGGAAATATTTGTTTCTAATGAGGTTTACTGCATGTAAATGGCTAATGTGGTGGCTGAAGGAAACCCATGTGCTTGAGTTCTGGATAAAGTACTAGAAGTTTAGTGGGATTTAACTCCCAGTGGATCACAGGTTAGGTTACTACAGTATATTACATTCTATCTTCTGTCCATACCCGTAGTGACTATACTCAAGAGCTTTTACCTGCACTTACAAGAGCCAACCAGGACTGGGGAGATGGTTCAGTCAACACATTGCTTTCCATGCAATCGTAATAACCTACATTGGGGTTTCCAGAACAATGCAAAAGAGCCGGGCCTGGCAGCACACGCTAGTAACCCGAGCTCCAGAGAGGCATATACAGTCAGACCTTAGGCTCACAGGCCAGGAACATAGCCTAACTACTGATTCCCAGGTCAGGGAGCTCCTGTCTCAAAAACCAAGGTGGCTGAAGAACACCTGAAGCTGTTCTCTATCTCACACACACCTGCACATGAACCTCCCCCCACTTAAACACCCACATAACACAAACCTGAGTCAGAGCTTGGCTGGTGGTGTAGTCTGAATAAAATGGCCCCCATAGGCTCATATATTTGAATGCTTAGTCACCAGGGAGTGGCACTATTTGAAAGGATTAAGAGGGTTAGGAGGTGTGGCCTTGTTAGAAGCAGTTATGTCACTGAAAGTGGGCTTTGAGGTTTCAAAAGACCATGTCAGGTCCAGTTTCTCTCTGCCTATAGACCAGGATGCTGCCTTGGTCAGTGTCTCTTCACAGCAACAGAACAGTGACTAAGGCACAAGCTGGTACCAGGGACTCAGGTATCTGTGACAGGCCTGACCGCGCTGCTTGTTGGAGGAATATGGAAGACTTTGGGACTTTGGACTGGAAGAGCGGTTGGATGCTTTAAGCAGGGCTCAGTGGGCCATGCGAGTCGGAGCATGGGAGGCGGTGCTGAGGACAATTTCAGCTGCAGGGCCCCAGCTTTCAGAGAGAGAGAGAGAGAGAGAAGCGTGTCGCAGTCAACAAGGCTGAGAGGGGCTGGAGATCTGAAGAGCATTTTGACATCAGACATGGCGACGCAGAATCTGGAGTTTGCCCTGCTGGTTTTCGGACCTGCTTTAGTCCAGTATCTCCTCACTGTGCTCCTTTTCCTCCCTCTTGGAATGCCAATACCCTGTGCCATTGTAATTCTGGAAGTATGGGATCTGCTCTACGATTCTGATTTTAAGGGGTTAGAACAAGAATGCCATGTGTCTCAGAACAGACTTTGAACTTTAAACAGTGCTGAGGCCGTGATGGGCTTAGGGCTCTTGAAGTGGGACTGGATGCATATGACCACAGGCCTATAGGGTCTGGGAGTAGAACGTGGTGGTGTGAATAAGAATGGCCCCCATAGGCGCATAGATTTGAATGCTGAGTCACCAGGGTGAGGCACTATTTGAAAGAATTAAAAGGATTAGAAGGTATGGCCTTGAAGAGAAAATGTCACGGGGGTGGGCTGTGAGGTTTCCCAGTCTGTCTGTCTCTGGGTCAGGATGTAGACCTCTCAGCTACTTCTGCATCATGTCTGCCAAAGTGTCACCACGCTCCCTGGCATGATAATGGAGTAACCGCAAACTGTAAGCATGCCAACAATTAAACGCTTTTATAAGAGTTGCTTTGGTCAGAGCTTCTCTTCACAGCAATACAACGGCAACCAGACAGCTGGGATTTGTACTTTTGCTATGGCTTGCAGCACAAAACTGATAGATTTACCATCTATCAGTAAAGCAGGTTCTGGAATCCTAAAGGCTAACCAGCCTAAAGTGTGGAGAATGGAGAATGCTTATTCCCAGGCTAGTCCAACTGTAGAGAATGGTTCTAGATACTTTTGTAGTCTCGACTGCTTACCTCCCCTGACCCACTAAGGTGTCTCTGGAAATCCTCCACAACAGCCACAGCCTCCTCGCCAGTCTCGGGGTGATGGAGCTGCACCCAAGTCTGGAGCTCCCTGGGCAGGATGCTCAGGAACTGCTCCAGCACCAGCAGCTCCAGGATCTGCTCCTTGGTGTGGACCTCAGGCATCAGCCACCAGTGGCAGAGCTCCCTGAGCCGGGTGAGTGCCTCCTGAGGCCCGGACGTCTCGTGGTAACATAACTGCCTGAAGTGCAGCCGGAAGATTTCATACACAGGAGGGCAGTTCTTCTGGAAAATGCAGCTCTGTCCCCAGGTCTGGCTTCCTGGTTCCTGCTTCACAGTCAAACTCCCCTCCTGCTTCTGATAAACAGCAGTCCTGGAGATGAGACCTAATGTTCCCCTGCTTTCCATAGTCATTATGATCCCACAGAGAAGCTGCTTTCAGCTACAGCAGGCACAGTGAAAATGAGTCTGTGCTTCAGATCGCAGGAGTTGTTTTTCAGAGTCAAGCCAGGAAGTGAGGAAATTGTCACCTATAGAGACATAAAGAGAACAACAGAGTCCTGGAGTACTCAACCCTTGGCTGGTGACAGATTCTGCAGCTAAAAGCAAAGCTTCAGGAGGAAAATAAGAGTACAAACAGAGCAACCACCCCAAGTGACTTCATTCTCAAATGTTTAGAGGCTTTGGTCACCTACAGAAGAAACCCTAACTAAATGCCTATGCTTAGCACGCACGGCCTTTCATACAAGCCTCTAGCCATTCTCCCCAAGTAAGCCAAATTAAAGGAACAGCAATGGCTTCCAACGTAGGTATACAAGGAAATAGGATGTTAGGGAACACACTAAATTATTTAACTATTTAATATGCTCTGTAGTATACACTGACATTCAAATAATATATATCTTTAATTTTTTAATAAACTTGTGCTGGGCGTGGAGCCTCAAAACAGTTCGACTAGTAAAGACGTTCCAAGTTTGGGGCTAACACTCTACAAATATGAAACAAACAAACAAACAAACAAAACAGCGACTCTTTACCTGTCTGTACTCTACCCCTTCTTTGTCTTTATTTCCGATAAACTCTAACTCATCCGTCAGGACCCAGAAAATAACGTCTCTTGAAGGAGGTTTTCCTGGTTTCCCCAGATGGAAGACAGCAGGGCATTTCCCTTGCTGTACCTCTTACTCTACAGTGTATTTAAACTGGTTTATGTAGAACTCATCAGTCATGGCCTCCGAACTGCTGGAGGGCCATCAAAAAGGGAGGAACTCGGTAAGAGTAAAAACTCCGGAGACCTTTCCTACATAACTCAGAGCCTTTCTGGTGTCTCCAGGCATCCCAGTGGCTACTGCTTCAGTAACCCCAAGGACCCTTTTCTACCCATACCTCTGCTGGATCCCTTCTAACAAAACTGTTCGCAGTTGAGGGATGTGGGCATGTGTTACGCCGGGACGGAGATGCGGTAAAGGGATGCGGCTCATTCAGCTGACGAGGATTGGGGAAAGCGTTTTCCCTTCAGCACGCCATCTGAAAACCAGCTCCTCGGGGGCAACTAGGCGCCCGTGGGTCCGGACACCAAGCACCGGGGAGCCGGGGTCTACTCTGCGAACTCCGAGAGCACACATGAAGCTCGGGACACTTGCCTGCTGCCCTTACTACGCTGAGTGCTCGGCAGGGACGAGCTGCACGTCCGGAGGCGAGCTCGCGTGGACCCGAGGCGCCGCTCACCTGGCCGCGTCCGCCCCGTGCAGCGCCGACCGGAGCCCGCCCGGCCCGGCGGCTCCCCGGGCAGGCCACCAGGCAGGACCCGGCGGCTCCCCGGGCAGGCCTCCAGGACTCGCATGCGTGACGGCTCACCTGTCCCCACAACGCCAGCACCCCAAGAAATGATAATAACGGCGAGACCGGAAGCGTGAAGCGTCACTTCCGGTATCGCCTGGATTCCGGAAGTCTCGGTTGCCAAGGTGAGGGAGCACCTTGGATGCTGGGACCTGGTCCAGGGCACATCTGGGGCGCAAGCGGGCGTTTCGCTGAACTTCGAACAGCTCAGATGCCAGGGACCTCACTATTGACCCCAAAAGGCCAGAAAACAGAAGAGCGAAATCCAGACTTCCCAACCACCAGACCTCCACAGCTAGGAACTGACCTGATGATGCCGTATTCAATCAGAGCCACCTGTCTCTCCCTCCCCGGTGCTGGCGCTAAAGGTGTATGCCACCACCGACCAGCAACCGCTTGCTTTTTGACTCAGAGATTGGTCATTACAAGGTTGTACATCCTGGCTTTTGCTTAGTAATGTCTATGTTAACAGTCATTGCTCACAGATCCACAAGGCCCACACTCGACCGGGAGTGGAAGAAGCAGAGCTGGAATAGGAGTGCATGCCTAATAGGATGACTGCCAATTTGGCAGGAGCAACATCAACTAAGAGACACCCTTCTGGGCTAGGGGTATTTCCTGCAAGGATTAACCGAAGGGAAGACACTCCTCAGAGTGAATGGTACCTACAGGTGGTAGCCCAGATATATGGAGGACTGAAAGAAAAACTGTGTGTTTGCCTGCCTGCCTTCACACCTACCCTGGCTATTAGCACTACAGTCATCCTTTGCCAACACTGGAACACAGTGTTTGCAGCCTTCCATTGATGGACTGACAACCCGAGGCTCTCAGGAATTCTCAAGGCCTTCATCTCCTGATTGGGATTGCTGAGGCATCCAGTCCCATGGACTGAGCAGGTTCTGGGTTTTCAACTTTTCCAGCGTGCAGATAGCTGTTGTTGGACTAGGCAGCCCAAATAATGTATGTTAATCTAATAAATCCCCTTAGTAATATATATCCATTCTAGCCATTCTGTCCCTCTAGAGAACCCTGATTAATATGGTTGTCCAGATTGGTCTTGAACTCCTAGGCTTGGATGAGTCTCCTGTCTTGGGCTCCTGAGTAGCTGGAACTCTAACTAAACACAAGCTTAGATACAATGCACTTGAAAGGACACTGCCTTTCAGCCAGGGGCCCAGAATAGAATTCTGCATGTTAGATGAATGACCTAAGTTACTGTGGGGAAATTACCTAGCTTTCTGTGCTGTCCCTGGAGTGTGGCCTGATGAGTCTGCCTCACAGTCTGGTCAGTGAGTAGCTATACTTAGAGGCAGACTAACTAGTAGTTGTTATAATACTAATTCCCTTCCTCCCCTTTTTCTTTTCTCTTCTGGTTGTTTTGAGACAGGGTCTCACTCTGTAGCTCTGGCTGGCCTAAAAGTGTCTATGCAGACCAGACTGGCCTCGGACTCACAGAGATCCTACTGTCTCTGCCTCCCGAGTGCTGAGATTAAGGGTGTGTACCACCCACCACACAAGCACACTTAACTGCTGAGCCATCTCTACAGCCCCTCAGTTTTTAACAGTTCTTTTCCAGGTGGCCTGGTTAATTTTGTCAAAATTTCTGAGTCTTAGAACTAGGAGAATGAAGGAACCCTTTCCTTTCTTGTCTTTCCTCTACTTCCTAACTAATTGCCCAGCCTTATATAAACTTCCAAGTGGCTGTTACTGTGAGTGAACACCACTGGTCCTAGAGAAGTCAAATAAACAACCTGAGTGACTATAAACAAGTTCCTTAGCCTCTCTGCACTGAAACTTGCTCATCTGTCACACGAAGATTGAAACAGTGCCGGGCGGGGTTGGCGCACGCCTTTAATCCCAGCGCTTGGAAGGCAGAGGCAGGTGGATCTCTGAGTTAAGCCTAAGTACCACTCAGGGAATACCTTGCCCATGGTCTTGACTTCGCCTTTAAAATGGAGTTGGTCAGCCAGCTAAGGTTGGGGGTTGGTGCACTGTGGAGGTTGTAGAGTGAACCTTTGCCAGGGAAAAGCCCCTCCCCCACGTGGTTGCATGCCGCTTGACTTCTGGGAACAGCTTGGAGGGAGGTACCTAAGAGGGACATTAGAGTTGGCAGTTGAAGCAGTCGGAAGTTAAGAGTTAGAGCTGAAAGTTACAGCAGAGTTCCTGCAAGATAGGGAAAGGGAGAGCACAAAGGCTGACAATAGGAAAAGCAGGCAGAATTAAGGCTCAGATAAAGTGGACTAACTGGGGTTTTAGAAACGTTACAATTTAGATCTTCTCAGTAATTACCATGCTGGGAGAAGTTGAACCAGAGTGGGTTAGAGTTAGTTCAGTTCTCCAGACACAGACCGATTAAGACAGCCAGAAAAGGGCTGTAAAGGTTTCTCTTTCCTTCCTATCCTTTCATTTCCTCCCCAACCCTATGAGCTAACCGAGGTTTTAAAACGTTACAAGTTAGAAATCTAGTTTCCTTTTCTGATCATTTTCCTGTACAAGCTCCCACCCTGAGTGAAAATCCTTCTCTGTCACTGGGAAGGAGCCCAGTTGTGTGTACAGTTCCTCAGCCTGTACTCCCTCAGTGTTTCTTTTCCCTTCCCTTGACAGGTCTCCCCAAGTTTGTGTTCCCAGTTCCTTAGCCTCCCTTTCTTCCACCCTTTCAAACTCCCCCCATGTTTCTTTTAACAGCTCAAGATAAAGTTGAGCCCTTTTGTTCTGTTTCCTGTTTTGCTTTTTTCAGTTCCCCCTTCAACTCTTTTAATTGCCTAGCTACTTTCTTATTGTTTTTTGAAATAAAATATAAGGAAAAGAGGAAAAAGGAAAAAATGTCATGACTGAAATGAAGGTAGTTTATGTTCCCATGGTAACAGCCATTATAAATCCTTTGCTGGCCTATTGAACACAAAATCCATCACTCCATCCTCTGCTTTTCCCTCTACATTTGAAATCAAATTTCCCAATTTATCTTTTATCTTATTTCAAGCCCCACTTTGGGCACCAAAATGTAAATGATATTTTTAAAACTTATTTAAAACGTAACAGTTTTTCTTCTAAAAGGGGGTTTGGGTTTGGTTGTTTTTGCCGTCTTGAGTCTAGGCTTTTAAAAGCTGCTGTTACTAGAGGCCCTACTTATTTAGCAATTAAGACCTTTGTATCGGTGGGTGGCGCGTTTCCCTAATAAGCGCTTGTTGCAATATATTTGACCAGATATTATATTTACTTACGATTCATTGTGCGAACTGCTTGAGGCCTACCTAGCCTGTGTTACCATGTAAATAAGAGTCGTTCCCTCTTAGCTTAATGTAAAGAGAGTTGCTGATATTGAGGTCATTTGGATGCTCCAGCAGACAGACAGAGGTGACTTTATGTGTGGCCTGGTCTCCCCTACTGATCTGCAGTTCCCCCACTGTAATACGTGGGCACGACTCAGATGGGTGGGGCCTAGTCCCTTTTGTGTCAGTAGCAGCCCACTATAGACACGGACACGCCCAGACACCAAAGGTTTGGGAGGAGTAATCACTGTGTCTCTTTGGTCATGCAAATAGACAACGAAGAGAGAGCTACTGAAGATAATAAACTGCCTGGACTAGGAGAAGAGTGGGAGCTGGAAGATGGCAGGCTGTAAGCTCTCCTCAGGCCTGTCTGGCTTGAATATTTGAAATTGAACGTTCATGTGTAAAGACACATATATCGATGTATATAATAAACTCAACAAACATTCTTACTCTTTAATCCCTGATCCATCTCTCCAGCCTCTTGTTTTCAGTGTTGATGGTATTGAACTTCACCTGAGCCTTGTGTGATTCAACTGAAGAGTGATAATAATACCTTTATTCAAGCTCGGAAGCAGAGGCAGGAGGAATCAGAAGTTCAATGCAGAGGAATAGGCCTGTGTGAAAGCTAGGAAGGGCCTGTGTTTCAGGGGTCTACATTCAGTGGCCTGTGTGGTCTGGATGGAATGTAGACCCACATTTAATCCCCGAATTCAGAAGGCAGAGGTGGTTCACACCTTTAATCCCTAATGCAGAAACAGAATGTGGAAGCACACGCAGAAAGCAGAGCTTGGAAGGAGTCAGTGTCACGCAGGAAGTGACGTCTGAAATGAGTCAGGTGAATGGCAGGCACAGTGACAAATCAGAGGAAAAGATAGCAGAGTGAATCACAGGGTGGAGAGGCCCAATCCTTGTGGGGGCTGAGTCCAGCTCCAGTTCCCGAGATGGGTTCCTCAGCTTCCACGAAGGAGGGTAAACAATGTAAACTATGACAAGTGAGCGCAGTACCTCACTCTTCTATGGGACCCTTAGTTGTCAAGCTTAATGCTCTTTAATAAGACACATAGAATACGTCTTATGGTGATTATGACACGCAGGAGCGTTTCTTTAATAGTAAATTAAAGAAAGATAAAGAAAAGCAAAGAATAAAATCAAAGAAAATAACAATGTGCACATTAAGGGAATAAAACAAAGTTTCTTTACGCCAGCAATCCAACTCTCTAGGCCTTGCAATCTATCTTCCTCAGTTAGTTCATTCCTCTCGTCTCTCCTGTCTGTCTGTCTCTGTCTCTATGTCCGTTGTCCTCGTCCTCGTCTCGTTCTCTCGTTCCTCTTCTTGTTCTTCGTTCTTCCTCTGACCAAGAATTTTTTGTATCTTAAGTAGCACACTGCAGGAATGTTTATCTAAGGGATGCAGATGTCAGGCATATCTCAAAAGGGAACCAGTGTGAAGGTGTCTCTCCTTACGGCTGCAGGCTTCAAAGTTACTCAGTTATCACCAAAGAGTAAACAATACAATGATCAATTAGTGGATGGTAGGGATGTCACTGTTGATTGAATTGTATTGCCATTTGCCTTGCACAGATAGTTCAGGGTGCCATGAAGGCGCCAAGGGAGGATTTTATGGTTTTTTAGTTCCTTGGTATGTATCTATTCTTCTGAGTCAAAGGTCTAAATTTCTAGTCTTATCTGGTGGCCTGGCTAGGTTGAAGGCTATTTCTCTCTTTAAGTCCTGGGAATGTTTACTTTTAAGTTGGTGCAGGCTTGCTATATTCATTAGTGAAGGGCTAATTGTCTGCTTGTCTTTCCAGGTGCACTAACTTTCTAACTAAGCTCTCTGGCTTCTATCTGTTAAGACTTATCTCTTCCTGGGAAGATCAGCATTTACTCCAGGAATAGCTTTATGATGCACTTGCAATAAACCTGGGTTGCTCTCATGTTCCAGGACTTGGAAGTCTGGATGTGATTACAATTTACTTCTGAATAGCATGGCTGTGTTTCATTCCAGCCCACAGTGGCCAGCTCAGGGATTAATTTGGATATTACTATTAGGCTATGCAGATCTTATTATTGATGAGAAAACGTGTGTCACCATACAGTAAAGATAAGAAAGGGGCAAAGCAGTTAAGGAATTCCAGTTCCCAACAGCAGATGCCCAGGAACCTTGTCAAGCTGAAGTGTCCATAGTCTGGATAACCTGGATCCCAACAAATACTCAGGAGAGAAAGGTGGGTTCTCAGCTCAAAGTAGTGGTGAGTTACAGAACAGTCAGTTAGAGCAGAGTCAGTTACACTCAGTCAAGCAGGCAGAATGAGACAAGCAGTCTGAAGCAGGCAGACGGGGGACAGGACACAGACAATGGAGTTGACTGGGAACAAGGCAGGGAAGCAGAGAGACACAGAGGCAGCTCGGCAGAAGGCAGTAACAGAAAGAGTGAATCAGTTTAAAGCTAAGCAGAGCAGTTCAGTCTGAGGCAGAGTCAGTCAGAGTCTGCCAGAGTCAGAAGAGTTCATTCAGAAACAGTCATCTGAACTTACCTGGGTGTCAGGACTAGTGGAGGCCTAAAGAGGGTAGCACCCCAGCCATTTCATTCTTGTTCTCTGCCCGTTCTCTTTGAAGCCAGTAGTGTTGGAGCTTCCTTGGGTTTGGGGCAGTTTGGACATCACTCCCCTAGTGCCTTTGCACAACAGAGTAAGCACATGATTCTTTCTAGTGTGGGTCTTCCTAATTCCCTGCCTGCTTTTTGTTGTTTGGGTTCTCAACTTTGGGCAAGGGCAGTTGGAGGCTCAGGACAAATTGCTGGTGTGCAGCCTTCATGATTTTGGCCTGCTGGTAAGTGGCCCCATCATGGGCCAAGGCAGCCTGTCTTTGTTTTTCAGTGTCTCATTATTAAAGACCTTTTGGGCCACCTTTACAAGCTGGGAAATATCCAAACAGCAAAGTCTTCCAGCTTTGGAGCAAACTGTGGCTTCACTTTTCTCTGTGTGGTTGTTGACGTGGACAGTAGACCTCAGGATTCACAGATAAGATTTTACCCTCTGTGGGAGGCAGATACTCTGCTGCCCATTGAGAGTAACAGGAATATGTAACCTGGAGGGACGCAAGCGACACTTGCCAGTCTTTATTGTCTTATGTTGGTAAGTCCAATTATATAGTTGTGTTAGTCAGGGTTCTCTAGAGGAGTAGAACTGATAGACTCTCTCTCTCTCTTTCTCTGTGTGTGTGTCTAATATCTAATGCATATATCTAATAATCTTCTATCTGTCTGTCTGTCTGTCTGTCTACATATAAATGAGGGAAAGAAAGAGAGGAGTTAGAGTGACATCCCAGGCTGTGGTCCAGCTAGTACAACAATGGTTGTCTCCTAATGAGAAGTCCAAGAATCCAGGAATGGTTCAGTCCACAAGGCTGGATGTCTCCGCTGGTCTTCAGTATACCCTAGAATCCTAAAGTAGTAGTCTCTAATGCCAGTGAAGGAATGTACTTGCCAACAAGAGAGAGGATAATCAGGCAAAGAGAGAAAGATTGCTTTCTTCCACATCGTTTATATAGGCTGCCACCAGAAAGTATGTCCCAGGTTTAAGGTGTATCTTCCCACCTCAAAAGACCTGGATTAAAAGTGGGTCTTCCCACTTCAAATGACTTAATTAAGAAAAATCTCTCAGTGGTGTCCCCAGACACTTGGGTTTAGTTAATTCCAGATGTAGACAGGTTGACAATAGCCATCACAATAGTCTTGGCCTATTTTTACCAAGTGGTTAGAAAAAGGTGAAATACACATGCCTGTTACATGTAAGTGTGAAGCACAGTGTAGATCAGCAACACCTACCCTAATATGGAAGTCCTGTCCTCTTATAAACAATGAGAAAGCAAAAAAGTCCAACATGTGCCTGCATCTGAAAGTGATTTAGTTTGCTTTTGTGTTTGTGACTGAGTATTGCCATTGTGTCCTAGCTGGCCTGTAACTCAAAAGTTATCCACATGCTTCTGCCTCCCTAGTGCTGGGATCAAAGGTGAGTACTGACATGCCCACACCCTGCATCTGAACTTGAATCAAGGTTGTCACCAGGCTGTTTGACTCACTTATAGTTTAGGAAGAAGCAGGACATGGTGTACCAGACAGGTCATTATAATTGTGATGGCTATTCTTGGCCATCAACTTGACTATATCTGGAATTAGCTAGAACCCCAAATGGAGGGATACACTTAAGAGGTATTTTTGCTTAGTCTGAAGTGGGAAGATCCATGTCTAATCTGGATCTTTGAGGTAGAAAGATAGACACACCTTTAATTCAGATCTTTTGAGCTGGGAGAATCTACCTCTTACCTGGGCCACACTTTCTGCTGGAAGCCTATATAAGGACATGAAAGAAGGAAATTTTGCTCTTTGCTTGCTTCTGTCACCTTGCTACCAAGTCCATTCCTTCATTGGTATTAGAGCCTACTTCTTTGGGATTCCAACATATACTGAAGACCAGCTGAGACATCCAGCCTTGTGAACTGAGCAACTGCTGGATTCTTGGACTTTCTGTCCATAGCCAGTTATTGTTGTATTAGCTGGACCCCAGCCTGTTACTCTAGAGAACCTTGACTAATACAACAGTGGAGTACAGGATGGGGAACTTCAGTCTGGGTACAGATCCTGCATCGCTCTGCTCATCTCCCCTGGCCATAGCTGTCTTGATTCTCATTAGGAGACTGCTGCCTGCCAACACCATCCCAGACTCATGCTATGAAATTTCTAAGTCCAAATGATGAAATGATTAAGAAGGAAGGATTACTGGGGGATCTCAGAAACAATCGACTTTTTCAGCATAACTGAAGTCTCCACTGAAATCTCTAAGTGCCTCAACATTCCTAGGCCATCCCCAATGTCACCAGGGCCCCTCCACCCTCCACCCTCCGAACCCAGGAGATTGGGTCTAGATAGAAGTTTCTGTATGGGGAAACTTAGATTCTAGATGAGAAGAGTCACAGTATGTGTAAGACTTCCCCTGAGTGTCTCCAATGTCCAGTCCCACCCCTGAGAAGCGCTAACCACCGGGCCCTACTCCCCATACTAATCTAAGCCATTCCCTGCCCCTCAAGGTGGGAGAGTGACCAGGCCCCACCCTAAAACAAAAGCAAAAGCCCAAATCAGGCCACAAAATCCGACCAATCTCAGGCCACCCTGGAAAGCTCTGCCCCCAAGAAACTCTATCTGAGGCCTGCCTCCTGTTTAGTTCTCTCCTGAGCAGAGGAAACTCTCCCTCCTCTGTGTTTTCCCAGTAAATCTCTTGCGTGTGGTTTGTCACATGGTATGACTTTGTAGTATTCCTTGGCTCCCGAGTGCCAGGATACCTTTCCCCTCACAGCTGTAAAACACTTACATGGGGTAGTTCTGACCACCCTTGAGCTCTCCCACAGCTCTAAAATCACACCCATGGCAAGGCACCAGTATGACTGGAAGTAAACTGGAGAATGTAATGGGACCTGGAGCACCCAACGTGGCTAACTCTGAAAGCAGACTTCGAGTGAGCTCAGTGCACCAGAACCAACTCCTCACCTGGCCAACAATGACCCAGCCAGACACTGTTACGGGGAGCTCACCAGAGATGACCACTCAGACACAGTTTACAGTCAATTTAAAGTCTTTATTCTAGCCAGCAGGGACCACACCCAAGTGTTCAGGGACCTCGATGTGGCCCTGAGTGCCCAGAACATGGGGTTTTTAAGGGCAGAGACCTCCTGGAGGCACCACTTGGCAGCTCAAGAGGGGAGTGAACAGAATTCACAGAGTGAACAGTTTGAAGCAAGCAGCTTTAACAGAAACTAAGACAAGCTGTTAGCTGGAGGGGTTTCTGTACAAACAGGCAGTTTTAACAAAGGCTAAAATATGTTAGATAGATCAGATTGTAGTTAAACCTGGGATACTCTTCCCCCTAGAACTGTAGTACTTATACCACGTGTAAATAGGGAAGTTTCCCTATGCCAGGAAGTGACATTCCTCAATAAAGCCAACTGCCCACTTTCAGTGCCCTGTCCTTTCACCTTAAGATGGTGAATGGACTATGATAAAGCTTTTCTATCTGATGGTCCTTTCAGCCATCACGAAGACATGCTGCAGCACTGAGCTCTGTCCCAGAAGATTTGCCACAGCTGGAGGGGACTGGGGGACATAGTGTCGGTTTAGAGTCCCCCTTTTCCTCAAAATAGCAGTGCTGGTGACATTGTCCTAAGTAGAAAGACTCTGGCTGGGTAAACAGAAGGACCATCAATGGGAAAACAAGCCCAAAGTTTCTGTTCACTAGAAAAGGAGATCTCTTGAGGCTATTTCTGTTCAGCAGGAGCCTCTCAACACACACTTCACTTTTGTTGATGGAATGTGTACCCCTTACCCAGGCAGGGATTGTGGGATGGTATTCTTGACTCCAGACCTAGATAGTCTCCCTGAACCAAAGGTAGACTTAAACCTGGGGCCTTAAGAGGGCTCACCATACGCCCCTGCGGGAGGTCAGGCCTCCTGATGAGCAGGACAGGCAGCAGCTTATCCAATTATAAAGTCACCTTTATAATTGGAAGCTACAGAACCTAAGTTTTCAGAAGAACTTGCATCCCTGATTGGCCTCTTAGACTCTGTTATTTTCACTCTCCAACCGACCTGGGATGATTGTCTGCAGCTGTTACAGATCCTTTCACCATAGAAGAGAAAGAGGATCCTTATGGAGGCCCTGACATTGATTCCTGTCCCAGGTGGGAGACCCACTGCTAACCCAGACCTGATTAGCGCTGGGTTCCCACTGACTAGACCTGCCTGGGACTTCAACATGGAGGAAGGTAGGGTAGGGAGAGGCTCAAAGCCTACCACCAGACTCTAACTGGGGGGTCTCTAGGCTGCCGAAAGGTGGCCCACAAATTTGTCCAAAGTTACCCAGGTAATTCAAGGTAAGGATGAGTCACCAGGAGCCTTCCTCGAGTGACTCCTGGAGGCATACCGTACTTATACGCCCCTGGATCCCAAAGCTCCAGCCAACAGATCAGCTGTCAGTTTGGCATTCGTCAACCAGCAGCCGTGACGTACGTCAGAAGTTGCAGAGGTTGGAAGGGTTCGAATGAAAGAGAAAGGCAGAACTGATGGCTGTGAAGAAAAAGTGTGCAATAATAGAGAGACTCCAGATGAGAAACAGACTAAAGGGCTGCCAAGATCCTTTTGGCGGCATCCATTCGGGAGGAGAGAAAGCAGGAACTAAGAAAGTTAGCATATGGTAACAGAGAGAGAGGAGGGAACCTAGAGAGAGATTGCAAAAGGATTGGTGTATTGTAAGAAGATGGGGCACTGGAAAAGCCAGTGTCCTGACAGCAGAGATAGAGAAGTCCTGAGAGCTGGATGGTTAGAGGCGACGGGGCTTGGGGGCACCCCTCCCCGAGCCTTGGGTGACTTTGAAGGTGGAGGGAAGACATCAGATTTCTGGTGGACACTGGAGCACAGCACTCCACTCTGAAACAATCTTTGGTCCAAAAAGCAGTCTTGGGTACAAGGGCCAACAAGAACAAACCGATATTCATGGACTACTGGAAGATCGGTAGACTTGGAAAAGGGCCAGGTATCCCACTCCTTTATGGTTATTCCTGAATGTCCATACCCCTCACGGGGAGAAATTTACTGACTGTTCTGGCCCCACTGATGTCTCAGTGACTGACAAAATGCCAGTCTATTCACATTCTGACTGTAAGTCTCGAAGAGAAGTATAAACTCACACCAGAGGATAAGCCTCTCACGGACTCTGAGACTCAGGCTACATTAATGAAGCAATGGTCCAGGACAGGCCCTGAGGTATGGGCGAAGACCTGAAAGCCAGGGCTGGCTCAGCACCAGCCCCCTGTCCTTGTACAACTTAAGGCTGAAGCCCTCTCCATGAGGGTAAAGCAGTATCCTATGCCACGTGGGGCCAAAATGGGGATCACACCCCACGTACAGCGCCTGAGAGAGCCGAGAATGCTTACACTCTGCCAGTCGGCTGGAGCACACCATTGTTGCCAGTTAAAAAGCCACACACCGGGGATTATTGCCCGTACAGGACTTGAGAGAGGTTAACAAACGGGTGGAGGACATTCACCCAATGGTCCCTAACCTGGATGCCTTACTCGGTAGCCTGCCTCTCGAGCGGAAGCATTACGCCACCCTAGGTCTTAAAGATGCCTTCTTTTACCTACCTTTGGCCAAGGCAAACCAGCCATTTTTTTGCCTTCGAATGGATAGATCTGAAGATGGGTTTAACGGGCAGCTAAGCTGGACTCCCCCACCATCTTTGATGAGATCTACATGAGGACCTGGGTGAGTACCATCATGCCTTCCCCAATATCAGCCTGATGCAGTATGTGGATGACCTGCTGGTCGCAACAGAGACACAAGAAGAATGCATAAAGGCAACTGAGACTCTCTTGAGACTGCTGGGAAGATTAGGATACCGAGTGTCTGCCAAGAAAGCCCAACTATGTCAGCCAGAGGTAACATATCTCAAGTACATACTCCGGGGGGACAGAGGTGGCAGTCTAAAGCTAGGGAAGAGACGACTCTAAAGATTCCCTGGCCTGCCAACTGCCAGGGAGTAAGAGAATTTATGGGATCAGCCAGGTTCTACCAGCTGTGGATCCCTGGGTTTGCAGAAATGGCATGACCTCTCTATGAAGCAACAAGGGAGAAAAGACCCCCCTAGAATGGACTGCTTCCATGGAGGAAGCTTTCAAGAACATTAAAACAGCTCTGCTAGAGGCCCCAGCCTTAGCTTTACCTAATGTGACCAAACCATTCCATCTGCTCATGGGTGAAAGGAAAGGAGTGGCTAAAGGGGACCTGGCACAGGTCCTAGGTCCGTGGAAATGCCCCATGGCCTACTTGTCAAATAAACTGGACCCTGTAGCTGCCAGGTAGCTGCCCTGCCTCTGGATCATAGCTGCTACTGCCTTGCTGGTCAAAGACGCCATCAAATTGACCTTGGGCCAGATCCTGAAGGTGACCACCCCTCATGCCATTGAGGGTGTCCTGAAACACCCCCCCCACACAGGTGGGTAAAAAATGCCAGGCTAATGCATTAACTGTCCTCAGATACAGTTTGCAACCTCCAGTGCCCTCCACCCAGCTATCTTGTTACCACATCCAGATCTGGATGGGCTGATTGACGGTTCTGAGGAGATCCTCAGCCATCTTCAGGGCACTGACCGGACTTGAAGGGATCTCCCCTGCCACGGGCATAGTTGACGCAGTACACGGATGGCAGCAGCTGTGTCAAAGATGGCGTCCAGTACGCCAGGCAGCTGATACCACCGAAAAGGACATTGTTTGGGCGGATGCCCGACCGCCAGGTACGTCCGCCCAGAAGGCTGAACTCATAGCCCTAACTAAGGCATTTCAACTAGGCAAAGAAAGCAGTTAAACATCTATACGGATAGCAGTCTGCCTTTGCTACATTACATGTACACGGGGCCATATAGAGAGAGAAGGCTACTCACAGCAGAGGGAAACTGTCAAAAACAAGCGGGAGATCGTGGATTTGCTCCAAGCCATCTGGCTACCTAAGGAAGAGGCAGTTATTTACTGTCCCAATAGTCAGAGAGGGGGCGGACCCACCGCCCAGGGAAACAATTGGGCAGATGCAGTTGCTTGAGAAGCGGCCCTGCAAGTGACAGTGGCTCTGGTCATGTGAACCCCGCCAAATGGTAACCCCCACTCTGCCTGACACCCCAGAATATACAGACAAGGACTTGCAACAGATCCAAACCCGCACCATGGCCTATGAGGAAGGAGGATGGTTCCATACCCCGGAAGGTAGGCTTATTCTCCCCTCTAACTTTGCCAGATAACTGGTCCAGCAGATTCACAGGAGCACCCATCTGGGAGAAAGGAAAATTGAAGATCTACTTCGGAGGGCCCACCTCAAGGTTTATGTTTTCCGGCCTAAGGTAGAGGAAGCCACAGCAAGATGCCCAACTTGGTCAATGCCAAGCGCAACTGCCAAGCCAAGCCAGGACACAGGGAGAGGGGAAACAGACCAGGAGCCAACTGGGAAGTTGAGTTCACTGAGGTTAAACCAGGACTTCACGGATACCGGTACATATTGGTGTTTATTGATATCTTCACTGGGTAGACTGAGGCCTTCCTCACAAAAGGTGAAACTGCTGTGTAGTCAAGAGGCTGCTTAAAGAGATCCTTCCCAGGTATTCATTGCCTACACTGCTGGGGTCAGACAATGGACCAGCCTTCATCTCTCCGGTAACTCCTAAGGTAACTAAGGCTGTGGGGGCCAGTTGGAAATTACATTGTGCTTACTGTCCCCAGAGTTCAGGACAGATAGAGAGGATGAATCGGACCCTGAAGGAGACCTTAACTGGTAGTGACTGGGTGACTCCTTCCCTTTGCCCTCTTTAGGGTCTGTAACACCCTCTATGTACTGGGCCTGACCCCACTTGAGATTGTGTATGCCCGAACCCCTTCACTGCTTCCAAACCTAAAAGAGGAGATTCTAGCTGAATTTGATGATCAAAGTTCCTTTCCTCCCTGAAGCTTTGTTCCAGGTTCAAGAAAAGCTGTGGCCCCAGTTGAAAGCGGTTTTTGAAAAAGCCCCGCAGCGGGATCCACATGGGTTCTGGCCAGGAGATCTAGTCTTGATCTGTGATACTGAAAAGAGATGCTGCAGCCTGGCTGGAGGGGACCCCACACAGTGATCCTGACAACTCCCAATGCTGCCAAAATCGACAGGATACCAACGTGGGTACACCATATGCACGTCAAGCATCAATCGGGTGGACCCCTGCATGATCCTCACGACTTTGCAGCCGCAACACCGAGCCACAAGCCACGGTGGGTCATCACACACCCTCAGGACCCACTCAAACTGCGGTTTCAAAAATTGTTCTCATCAGCATCATCATGACCCTGGCCCATCTTGTGGACGTGGGTTCCAGTCCTCATCAGCCCTTCAATCTCACCTGGGTTATAACCAACCTAAAAACTGAAGAAGTTTTGGTACAAAAATCCCAGACTCAACCTACTGGGACCTGGTATCCTGAACTCATTTTTGATCTTAAAAAACTCTTTGACAGGTGGGATTGTAACCACTGGGAGAATAGGAAAGATGGGGCTTTTTATGTTTGCCCTGGCTACAGCTTGTCTAAAGATCAGATTGCCCAACATGGAGGGTGGGTTACTGGGCAAAATGGACTCTGTCTAGGGACCATTCCTGCAGGAACTCCCACTTGTATACTACTACCCAGACTAACCCCAGCTTGGGGTACTTGGTGTCCCCCAGAAAACTCCTGGTGGGCCTGTTCCTCAGACCTCACCCCCTGGCTCCATACTCAGGTCTTAAACAACACCAAAGACTTTTGTGTTTTAATACAGCTTGTGCCCAGGTATCCTATTTCTCAGAAAAAAAAAACCAAACTGTAATTGCCTAGATCCTAGGAACACTAGAGAGAGACATGAGGTGGTTCCAGCCATCATACGATGCACCCTATTGGGAATTGGGGTGGCAGAAGCTGTGGGGACAGGAACCTCTGCTTTAGTAGTACTTCAGGATAGAAATTATAAGGCCCTACTCATTGCTATAGACGCTGCCCTAGAAGTAGAAGAGTCCATACCCCACCTGTAAGAATCATTGGGATTACAAAGCCGGAGAGGACTAGACTTACTGCTCCTACAAGGGGGACTTTGCACAGCCTTCGGTGAACAGTGTTGTTTTTATGTAAATCATGTGCTGGAGTCAGACAGTACCTGAGAGGAGGAGCTAGGATTAAGAAAAAAGACAGAGACAGATAAATTTGGGATGGCATACAGTGAATACTGCAGCCCCCTGTTTATCTGACACAGCATATTTACACCCTTCAAAGGACATGAGAAGTCAAGCACAATAGTTATGTAAACAATAGCAGATATTTATCAAGGAAGTCTGCTGTTATCCTATTATCCTCCTTTACAAGGTCCGAGAACGCTCAGATCCTAGCCTCCGGGCTCCGAGGCTTAGCAGGTAAACCAGCTTGCTAAATCTGCAAACATTCTGCCTTGCAAGCAGTATGCCCAAGGTCAATAGCTCCTTGTCTCAAAACAGCTCCTTGTCAAAATGGCTCCCGACAATCATGCAAAGGTAATTAGAGAAACCATGACCCTCCTTAGAAAATGGCTGCATGATAGAAAAATAGAGAGGCAACAGGCAAAAGGATTTTATAAATCACTCTTCAGCTGGTCCTAGCCTTGATGGGACCCCTGCTTTTGCTCCAACTGGCATTATTAACCTGTGGGCCATGCATAGTTAACTTATTAGTCAAATTTGTCAAAGACAGCTCTACTGTCCAGCTCATGGTATACATAGGTCTCAATATGAACAACTTAGGCTTGTTACTCAGTATATGGAAACCCGCTGGGCCCATGATTTGGCCCATGGTACAACTCAAGGGAGGAAATGAGAGGGCTGCACAAACTCCATTTTGTGTAAGTGCTCAAACCCTGGTTTCAGGCCTGACCTGGGCCAATCTTGGAAGCCAGCAGATGCCAGGAAAAGGCCATTAAAAACTCCCCACCCTGAAGACAACCAATCAGAAAGAATATAGTTTTTCTGTGTTCTTGGCCTTTAAAAACTTCGTGAGAAATGCACTCAGTACTTTTGTGAGAAATGTTTCTCTCCAAATAGTCGCTGGCTTAATACAGACTCTCAGTTCAAACTCTGGTCGTGCTGAGTGGTCTTTGGGTCTCTACCCTCAACAATCATGGCTGAAAATGTGGCATAAGTTTCTTCTAGGAGAAGAACGTTCTTTCTGTGCAAGCCAATGAGGAATAGTGAGAGAAAATGCTAGACAATTGTTACAACAAATAAAGGCCAGAGATAAAACCAAAGGGTTTTGCTGGGGTGAGCCCACTGTTACAACAAATAAAGGCCAGAAATAAAACCAAAGGGTTTTGCTGGGGTGAGCCCACTGTTACAACAAATAAAGGCCAGAGATAAAACCAAAGGGATTGCTGGGGTGAGCCCTGGACCTCCTGGAACCACAGCTAGTTACTGTTAACCCCACGGGCTTGAGAAAAACCATTACCCCAAATTATGACCAAATCAAAGCAAGCGTTATTCAGAGCACCCCAAAGCCAGACTAGCGGCTGTCTCCCCCTAAGACAGGGATCAGAAGAGCAACTCTGAGGCAATTTATCAAGCTCCTTTAACAGGACAAAACTGTAGGGTAGGGGTTTTATAAGCAGGTTAGTTATAGTTATAGTCAGCTCACCAAGAGAGACAGAGGCATTCTCATATGAGTAAACTCTGCCAGACCTCAGCAGAGGGAACCACGTTCATGGCCAGTGCCATGTTCGACAGTGGAACCCTGAGCACCTGAGCTCAGGTGTTTGTATTGATTCAGAACTCCTCATGTGCAGATCATAAGCAATCAAACCCCACCCCCCACGCACACAGAATCCAACACCTGCAGACAATACAAAATGCCAAGATCTAGGATAGCCACTCACCCAACAGTGCATAAAAACGTTTAAACATAACTAAAAATAAACTTCTCCGACACTTTTTTGTTGTTTTTAGTGACAGGGCTTCTCTGTTGTAACTCTGGCTGTCCTGGAACTCGCTTTGTAGACCAAGCTGGCCTCAAACTCACAGAGATCTGCCTGCCTCTGCCTCCTGAGGACTGGGATTAAAGGCGTGCACCACCACCACCAGTCTAGTAAACTAAAATCTTAACTGAACTAGAATATCCAAATGGCTCCTGATTACAAAATGGAGTTGGGCTGTTTTCTTACCACCCCACCCCCATCAAGGGCTTTTGGTTATAATTCTCCTGACTCTACTGTTTGGTTCACACCTTATAAGTCTTCTAACCCACCTCATCAGAAACAGGATAGAAGCAGGTCCTCCACCAGTTTCAGAGGATTTCTGTAGAAGGGTCACACGGGAACCTGGTGGAAATCCCGCAAACTGCCACGTGCTGAAACAACGAAAATTCCCCAGTGCAGCGGCAGTCAGGGCTGTCCGGCTGACCAGTTCCCTGCCCACTTGCACTGTCTCCAGAAACTCACAGCACTCAGCAAGGGGGGTAACTGCTCAGACCTTCACTGTCATGTACAGGCTTCTGTACTCCTACTTGCTTTCTCTCTCCTGTGTAGGGAGGGGTGAGATACTGGAATTCGTGGGAGATTGCTTTCTGGGATGTGTTGTTATGCCTAGAGATCGAGATCCCCCTCCTCAGTTACCACCAGACCACCAGGTCTGCCGCAAAAGCAAGGAGTCTTTATTCAAGCAAGTCCGGGCTTGGGCAGCCGCTCTATCTGGAACCCTGAGTGCCCGTTGAAGCCAGCTTTTATTGTGGTTACAGTAGGGGTGGGGGACTGGGCGGGGCGTTTCCAACTTGGCAGTTACCAGATTGATTGACATTTAGCACCCAAAGGGTTGTCATTTGGGGACTGGTTAGTGGTCCAAGGTTTCTTCTTGGGCCAACCCACAAGTTTGCAAAAGCGGTTAACTGACTCACTTATAATTGGCTAGTCTGAAGTTGTTTTTCAGTAAGGGTTTTTGGTGGTTTTTCCTGGAACTGGAGTTGGGGACAGGTCGACTATAACATGGAGGTCTCCACCTAAATAAACAAAATGGGGTCAGTCTGCCCTGGGTCTCTCAGTGTGAACTTGGGAAAAAACTGTGAATGATAGGTTACTGCTGTTATAGTGCCCAAATGATGTAATTACCACACCGACACACAATTTGGTGAAACTAAATAATTTTTTTTTTTTTTTACTGAATTCAAAGCAAAGCACAAAACTGGCATGTCAGGGACCCAAGTTGACACCAAGTTCAGAGCTGGGACCCACATTGAAGCTTGTACAGACAATTTAGGCACAAAAACTGCAAGCTTCTGCCAAGCTAAACAGAAATTAGTTTTTAATTTCCAACCAATCAGAAGACCAGCAGTTATGGTTAGGGTAACCACATTTCAGAAAAAGAACATTTTTTAGTTCCCAAACATTTCTGGCAAAACAAATTAGCAATCAAGGTCAAAGTGACCACCACCCAGATGGGTCTGTGAAGGCTGTGGCTTTTTACTTCCCTGGGAGCCTGAATTTTGAATGACCTCATTTCAAAATGGATTCCACCTTTTAAGATGGTGCTGATTCTGCTACCTCACTTCCTTTCCTGAGTTGAACCTACTCGAATCCTCCAGTATCCTCCTGGATCAAGACAGGATTATAGTGGGTCTGAAGAACCAGGAGTTTAATTGCCTGCATTTGTGATCGGACAAAGTCGGTAAGGGCGTTAATAAGGCAAGGACACATTAATAGTGTGAGGAGCAAAGCTGTCCTGCTGGGTCCTGCCAGGGCCTTCAGTCAGGCAGCAGGTGGTCAACCAGGTGACCAGTTAAACATCTTTTAGAACCAATTTTGAGAATCAGTGCATTCCCTTCCTCTCTTAGTCATGTTTTCTTTTATCTTTGTTGAAGTTTCCCTGATGACTCCTGAGTTTCTCCCAGAGCCATGCAGAGCCCTCCTCCTCAGCAGGAAAGGAGGTCTAGACCTTGATTTTGTAGAGCAACCTCGGGGAGAGAATCTGGATACGACAGTGGAAGTGGCCAAGGTCTTTATATATTTGTTCACTAAGGAGGTGGCCATTTCGCTCTCCGGTCACCAAGATGCTGTCCTTGGCACCGATGACCCACCATCCCAGTGGCCACTAAGAGGGGAACTAAGATAGCTTTACTTTTTTTTTTTTTTGCCGCATCAGCATCACTGTTTCTAAGTGCAACCTCCCTTCTTGTCCACTAAAATAGCATACTCGAGGAAGTACATGAACAAGGAGACAAAATTCGCCCCTAGCACCGTAGGTAAACGGGAATAGGAAAGGCAAGGAGTTAGGCCGAAAGTACAGGCGAACCACACGGTCTCCGAGCTTTTTAGCAACTGGTTTTTTTATGTCCAACTTCTGGAACAACTTGGTTACTGTGTTCTAGTCATACCTGGGTTAAGGTTAGAGTACGAATGTAACAGCCGGCACAGGGAGATTCACTAAGTGGGCAGTGGAGACAACCTGAGGCTGTCTTAGGCAGGGGTATGGAATGTAGAAAGATATCTCGATTGGGGCCAATCAGATCTGGGGGTGGTGTACACGTGTGCCTTTGAATGATGAAGGCCATCCCTGGGCCCCTACCCTGGCAATGTGTCTACATACCCCAGGACTGGGCAGAGGCCCATGTTGAGTGTGATGGGCAGGCATCCCAGCTCTTTAGGGTAATTTTAAGGGAGCTACAAGTATAAGCTGCAGTGCAAGAGTGGTTACACAGGGGTTGTGGTTGACTCGTGGGGCTAAGGTCTCACGTCCCCAACTGCAACAGTGATATGCCTAGGCCCCACCAACACCAGCTTTTTCCTGCAGGGCATGTGTAGACCTGAATTTCCCAAATTCCTGTTCTGCTTTTACTTTCCACATCTTCAACAAATCACCCTTCTAATGAGCCCAGGAGTTGGCCAATGTCCTAGTCTTTGGTCCCTCCAGAGTTTCAGAGGTCAGTCTGGAAGCTAGTGCCTCCACAGAGTTATTATTAGGATAGTGGGCAACAGCCACTACTCTACCAGTTTCTGTATCAGTTAGAGGTGGCCCTAGCCTGTCTTATCCTAAGTGGCCTATCTGAATCAAGGTTCACTGTCCATTTACCTGTTTTCAGGTGAGTATGATGAATCTAAGCCTCGACACCATCCACTTTCACAGCCTTCGGAGTGGTGAGGATGAAGGGGTGTGGTCCTTTCCACCAGGGTCCCAGTGCTTCAGACTGGGGTCTTCTTATCCAGTCAAGGTTGCCTGGTTGTATGGGTATGGCTCTGCAGGTGGTAGAGGTGAATAAACCGGAGCAAGGAGAACAGGGCTTCCTGTTCCTTCTGTAAAGCCAGAACAGACTCAAGTAGGGCATGGTTATGTAAGGGGCCGGAAAGAGACCCTCGGAGAATCAGCAGGACTCTCAGCAGGACTCGAGGCCGATGCAAAAGCAAAAGGTTTATTAACCAACGCGTTGGGGTCAACTCTCACGTAGCCCATAAGTCAGAATAGGAGAGTGACCCAGAAGCACAATGTCATACCGTTTTTATAGAGCTTTTTGCGAGTGGCTTAAGTAACAGAGTATGGGGCATAATCTGATTGCACAATCCGGTTGGGTGGGACTTTCTAAGCATTTGGCAACAGGTGTGGGGTGGGGAAATTCCAAACCTGGGTCCATAGGACAAAGGCCCATACTTTGTGGTTTTTCTGGGAACAAGAAACTTAGGCTTATACGTCTCAGAGATCTCTAAAAGCCTGGCTAAAGCTTGGCTACTTTGGTTCTGTCCTTACAGTTAGAAATCTTAGCAACCAATTCATCTTTAAGTCGGGGGCATAATGGAGGTGGCCTCCCGAAAATGATCTCGTAAGAGGTTAATTCTTGTATATAGGAGGTGTCACAGGTTCGCAGGCGTGCAAAGGCAAGGAGAGTGTTCCAGTTTTCTCCAGTTTCTAAGATTAATTTAGTTAGGGTCTCCATCAGGTCTCGATCCTGAACTCTGGGATGATAGGCACAGCGATGTTTCCAACTGTTACTTCAGACACGGAGGTTGGCCCATTATCTGACTGCAATGTTGGACCGAAAGGCCCAAACTGGGATGCCGCAGCCCCACAGAGATGCATAGCCAGGATATCGATGCAAAAGCAAGAGGCTTTATTGAACCAGCGCGCTGGGGTCACCCTCACACAAGTGAAAATGGCGACCCTGAAGAACAAACTTCCATCAATTTTATACAGTACAGAGGCAGTATCCCAGACACAGGTTGAGTGGGTACATTCCGATAGGCTCTGAAGTTGCCCTTCACCCTGATTGGTTTCTTCAGATTGCCTAACAATTTTTTTGACACATAGTCACCGTCCAGTGGTATAATGGTGAGCTAGTTCCTGGAACGGGGGTCTGGGAAGTCCCAGCTAACTGATATTGGTTACTTCCTTGTTCCTGGTTCCTGGTGTTGACAGCCAGGAACAGGAAACTCAGGCCTAGTAAAAGCTGACTCCCATTCCTTCACATTCCTTCACAGCAACACCACTCTCCCTCCTCCTGGTCCAGTAGCCCTGGTTATCCGGGAACTCTCTCTGCAGACCAGGCCTCTGACTCAGGCATCCTCCTGCCTCCGCCTCCCGAGCGCTGGAGTAAAGGCGAGCGTGCCCACGCCTGCGATAAAGCCCTTCTCATCTTCAGGGTGGACGGTGGGCCGCGGGCCAGCCAGCAGCACGCGGCGCATTCCCGGGCCAGCAAGCAGAGCCACCCGGGGCGCCTGGGCCAGGCGAGGGCGGTGAGCAGCTGAGACTGCGTTCCTCCGGGCTTCCTAGAAGGTCCTCGGAAGGTAGCTCGCCGGCTGTCCTAGAGCGGCCAAGGCCGGCCCCGCGGGTAGTAGAGACTGCGTTCCTCCGGGCTTCCTAGAAGGTCCTTGGAAGGTAACTGGCCGATGTCCTAGAGCGACCTCTGCCGGCCTGGCGGGCAGCGCTGGATCCGGGCTGGTGGGGGCGGAGAGCAGCTGAGACTGCGTTCCTCCGGGCTTCCTAGAAGGTCCTCGGAAGGTAGCTCGCTGGCTGTCCTAGAGCGACCTCGGCGCCGCCCGGCGGGCAGCGCGATCCGGGCAGGGCGAAGGCGCAGAGCAGCTGAGACTGCGTTCCTCCGGGCTTCCTAGAAGGTCCTCGGAAGGTAGCTCGCTGGCTGTCCTAGAGCGACCTCGGCGCCGCCCGGCGGGCAGCGCGATCCGGGCAGGGCGAAGGCGCAGAGCAGCTGAGACTGCGTTCCTCCGGGCTTCCTAGAAGGTCCTCGGAAGGTAACTGGCCGATGTCCTAGAGCGGCCTCGGCCCGGCCCGGCCGGCAGCGCGTTCTGGGCGGGGCGAAGGCGGAGAGCAGCTGAGACTGCGTTCCTCCTGGCTTCCTAGAAGGTCCTCGGAAGGTAGATCGCCGATGTCCTAGAGCGACCTCCGCGCGGCTCGGCGGGCAGCGCGCGATCCCGGCTGGTGAGGGCGGCGGCGGCTCGCGGCGGGAGAGCGGGCGTTGCGCGATCGGCGGCGGCGGCGGCGGCGGCGGCGGCGGCGGCGGCGGCGGCGGCGGCGGCGGCGGCGGCGGCGTCCGGACCCCGCGGCGGTGCCACGGCCCAGGTGAGTTCTCGGGGAAGCGAGGGCCGCGCGGACGGGTGCTGCCCGGCGGCCTCCGCTCCTCCGACCCCCTCAGAGTCTCGAGTCCGCCATTACGACTCTTGGCGTCCTGACATCCTGACAGACACCCCCTGACAGAAGCGGCGGTCCACGATGGGTCCCGCGGGTCGGTTATGTCGTTAGCGCACGGAGAGGGAGCACGGCTCGTCCTGCGGCCGAGATGTCGAGTCTGAGGTAGAAGGCGCGGGACTGCTGCTCCGGTGGCTCGGGCCGCAGACCCCGCTTCTGAGGAGGCTGAGGAGGGAGGCTGGGAACCCGGGTAATGCAATGAGCCTTTCTCTCAAGATTTAGAGTAAAACAAAAGTAGAGCTGTCGTACAAGCTGAAAAGGTGCGTCTGAAATTCAGCGTATCGTAAAGCGTTCGTGGTCCCGGTCCCAGGTTTCCTGTGGCTTCTGTTACCCTGGAAGCATTAGTTCGTGAGCATTCTGTGATGTCAGCGTTGCTTCGAGAGTAAAAGGTAAAGAGATGGAAACGAACTCTCGGCGGAACCCCATTTTGCTTTAGCTGACTCCATTTTGTGAGCTTCATCTCACCGCTCCCCAGCCCGGCTCCGCTCCGCTTCATTGACAACCGAAAGCTCCAGGAAGCCATTGTTCTAATTAACTAAGCTCTGGAAACCTATGTTAACAGAAACTTGGAAACTTCTGCCCCTGGTTTGATGCAGTTGGGTTTTGGGTTTACAAGCCCTAACCTGCCTCTGTCCTGGGTGGAGAATCTCACTGATAAACCCACCGGCCAGGGACCTGTTTGTGCTTCGTGAGTGCTGGGATTCAAGGCCCTACATCTTATTTTTTCTGAATGTGTGTGTATGTTGGGGTCAGAGGACAACTTGTGGGCATCTCTCTTGATGCCATGTTGGTGTCTGCGATTGAACTCATGTTCAGCTGAACTGCAGTCCTGTCACTAGGTAGCTTTACCTATGGCCGATGTAGGACCTTCCTGCTTTATTTTACTACGCAGTACCTGTAACTACCAAGCACAGCCATGCTAGTAAGACCTTGACAGTTTTGTGAAAAATGTAATTTAGTGTGTAAGTGTTTCCTTTGCACGCGTATCCACCATGTGTGTGCCTGGTGTCTGGAAGCCAGAAGTGTGTCAGATCCTTTAGGACTGGGGTTATAGACTGCTGGGAGCTGCCAGCTGGGAGCTGGGAATTGAACTAGGATCCCGAGGAGTAGCCAGTTGCTCTTAACCATTGAACCACCTCTCCAGTCCCCGAGATCTTGACTTTTTTGAAGTGTTTTGTTATTTGCAATTTTAGAATGTTCTTGTATCTGATGTTTTTTTGTGCTCAGATAACGTCTTGTTACTGGCATCTGTCAAATTTTGCCACTTTAAAATTTCTGTATTTAACTCTGTAATTTATACTGTTTTTGGGGCAAGGAATTTTGAATCCTGCACTCGAGTGTTCTGTTTCTCCTTAACTTGCACTTTCTAATTAGCACATCGCCTCAGGCAATGATTACTGAGTTCCTTTCATTTTTCTTCATTTCTTATCGGGAGGCCTTGTGAGGAAGATTTATTCTCTCTGCTTCGTTGTTTTTGAGACAGAGTCTCTTGTAGCCCTGGCTGTCCTAGAACTTGCTTTGTTGACATGGCTCACCTCCAAGTCACAGAGATCTGCCTGCCTCTGTGTCATAAGTGTTGGATTAAAGGCGAGCCGCTGTGCTGACTTGCCCTTGCTGTTAAAATTGGATCAGTTTATATCCGTGTGCACTTCTGGCCCTACTTCGTTTTGTTTTGAGATAGTCTTACTTGGCCAGCCCAAAATGGCCTTGAATTCCTTATCTTCCTGCCTCCACTTCCCAAGTGCTGGGAAAATAGACATTCATCACCATACCAGGCCTTCTTAAAAGTTATTTTATTCTAAAATTTAATTTGCTGTTACTGCGTGTGCGTGATGTGTTTTTGTGGGCGTGGAGTCAGTTCATTTTTAAGTGGGTTCTGGGGATGGAACTCGAGTTGGTGAGGCAAGCGTTTTTACCTGCCCCTACCCTGCTTAAGTATATAATTTTGTCTTTCACTGATTTTCTGATATTGCAAAACACATTTTCTCTGTCCAGCATAGCATTAGCCACTTCTCACAGTGCCCTGGTAACTTTTATTGGAGAATGGTATTAAGAAACCAAGTTTTGGAATTCTAGGTATGATCATCATCATATTTTTTTTTATATTTATTTATTTATGTCTGAGTGTTCTGTCTGCATGTACACCTGCATGTCAGAAGAGGGCATCAGATCCCATTATAGATGGCTGTGATCCACCATGTTGGTGGGAATTGAACTCAGGACTTTTGGAAGAGTAGTCAGTGCTCTTAACTGCTGTGTCATCTCTCCAGCCCTGTCATCATCATCTTACTCTAGAATATTTGTGTGTCTGAATGTCTGCAAGCGAGTGTGTGTGGTTGCACCTGTTTATATGTGCGTACAGAGTCCAGAAGAATAGGGGTCTCTTGGAGCTGAAGTTAACAGCATTTTGCATGATATCTGGCTTGTTATGTAGGTGCTGGGATCAGAACTTCAGTCCTCATAATTGCATAGCAATGCTGTTAACCACTGAGGCATTTCTGCAGCCCATGTACTCTTACTGCTTTGTTGTTACATTAGTTTCAATGTTATTTAAAAATTTGTAAACATGTAGCCACAGCAGCCTGTGAAGGCTCTACCTCCTATAGATTTTTGCCTTCCAATGGCATGGTAAGCTGTTACCAGACCTGCAATATATAGGCCTGTGGAAGACATTCATAATCCAAACCGTATACTTGGGAAGCTGAGGAAGGAGAATTATGAATTTGAGGCCAGTTTAGGCAGATAGCAAGATGCTATCTCAAAAATAAGGAGGGGGGAAGTCCAACTCTTTTTCAAGATTTTTTTTTTTTTTTTGGCTGTGTTGGTCTGTTGAGTTTCCATGTATGTTTTCCCTTATGTTTGTTCTCCACCAATACCAAATTGGCTTGATTCCTGAAGTTATCTGTAATTATAAGTCTTAATCAAGTATACTGGGCTGACAAGATGGCTTAGTGGGTAAAGGCACCTGAGCTTGCTCCTTGAAACCTATGTGGTAGAGGGAGAGAACGGACTCAATGTAAGCTGACCTCTGACCTCTGCATGCACGTACCCAACACAAATAAGATGTAATGGATTCAGGTAGACCTGTTTCTTCCACTTGAGTTTCCAAAGTAATTTTTAGCTAATCTAATTCCTTTGCCTTTCGATATAAATTGTAGTATACTCTTTACATATCTCTTCTCCTGCTAAACATCTTTTCCCTTTTCTCCCTGTGGTTCTGGGGATTAAATCCTGGGATTTGTACATGGTAGACAATTGCTCGAGTTACATCCCCAGGTTTCCTCCTTTTTTATCTCCATGAGATTTGATAAGAATTGAACTAAGCATCAACTTGGCGAGAATTGCTTGATTTTCATGCACTGTGTTGTACCTATCTTTTAATTAGATGTTCTTTGACCTTTTTGTTTGTTTTGTTTTTCGAGATAGGGTTTCTCGTTATAACTCTGCCTGTCCTGGAACTCTCTCTGAAGACCTTGAACTCACAGAGATGCATCTGCAACTGCCTCCTGAGTGCTGGGATCAAAGGCGTGGGCCACCACCGCCTGGCTCTTTGCCTTTTTTTTTTTTCCCCAGCTACTTTTGTTTTCTAGTCCTATTTGTGTCTTAAGTGTATTCAGGGATACTTTATTAGCTTACCCCCTAGGTCTCAACTGTGCAAGTGCTCATACACGTGTCTCCTTGCACATGCAAGTGATCCCCACCTGTGGAACTTAGCTGCATCGTGTGTGATGCACATCATTTTTCTTATCTCTTGTCTTCTGAACAGGAATGTTGGTTATTTCAGTCTTACCAGTGAGTTCTGATGACCTACCAAAAGACATCGTGCACTGCAGTACTGATAAGATACTCCCAAGGATACAGCAGTGATCCAGTGAAAACAGACTTGTTTTGTGTTCATTTGGGTGACCCTGGACAGGAATGATGCCTCCAGGCAGGTGCTATGCTGCCCACTCAGCTCAGGCTTCACGGGAACAAGGGCACCTTCATTTAGTAAAGAAGGAAGAGGATGATGATGATGATGATGGTTATACTTCAGTGAAGACTGCCAGGCCACAGACACTTAACCGCCCTGGCCAGGAGCTGTTCCGCCAACTCTTTCGGCAGCTTCGCTACCACGAGTCTTCTGGACCCCTAGAAACTCTGAGCCGGCTCCAGGAGCTCTGCCGCTGGTGGATGAGGCCTGATGTTCTTTCCAAGGCACAGATGTTGGAGCTGTTGGTGCTGGAGCAGTTTCTGAGTATCTTACCAGGAGAGCTCCGGACTTGGGTGCAGCTCCATTGCCCTGAGAGTGGTGCAGAGGCTGTGGCCCTGCTGGAAGAGCTGCAGACAGATCTTGATGGAACACCACTGAGGGTAGGTGGTACACAGTAAATTCTGCCTGCCATTTTGTAGATGAGATGATCCTCTGAACTGTGAGCTTAAGGAATGTAGGGAAGCCATCCCTTGTTAATTCTCCTGATACCTGGGCATCTGAGAACTGGACTTTGAATCATGGGACCCTTGAGCAAGGAGTTCTTCCCACTTTACAGAGGAAGACTACCTTTGGAATAGGACCAGCAAGTACTGATAAATCATAAAATTGCGTTATGGGTAGGTATAGTGGTTTATAGTACAGAAAGTACAACTCCACATATGATCCACTTTGGCTTGAGACTGACCATAGCGTTGTAGAGTAATGAGGCAGAGGGGGGAACTGAAAGGAGCCAGAAATCATAATCTTTGAATGAAGGAAGACAGGAGCAGTCTGCATGTACCATGTTTTCAGAGGATTTTGAGGATCTGGTGGTAGAGCTGGGCACAGGGCTGGGGCATCCCTATGCTGGGAAATTGGAAGGCCTAAACTTTTTTGTTGTTTGTTTTTTTCTTTTTTGTTTCTTTTTGAGACAGGCTTTCTCTGTTGTAACTCTGGTTCTCCTGGAACTCACTCTGTAGACCAGGCTAGTCTTGAACTCACAGAGATCCGCCTGCTTCTGCCTTGCGAATGTTGGGAATAAAGGTGCGCGCCACTACTGCCCGGCCAGAAGACCTAAATTTTAAGCTTTGCCTTATTGCCTTACCATTCTAAGACATATTCTTGTGGGGCTCCCACCACAGGAGACCACTCAGATAGTCTGAGCCAACTGCAAGTCTTTTCAGTGGGCTATGACTACATCTGGGTATTTGGGACCCAAGTGTAGTCCCAAGCCTTTTTCAGGGTTTATATTTAAGCAAGAAAACCACGTCCTTCGTGGACTATCCCCAGGTTTCCTTTTTGCAGCTGTAGGCTAAGCAGATAGTTACAGAAGAGGCAAGATCAAGCTGATGTTTGCAAAGACCCTATCTAGTCACTGTTCTATTGCTGTGAAGAGACAGCATGACCAAGGCAGCTCTTACAGAAGCAAGCATTTAACTGGGGGCTTGTTTGTCGTTTTAGAGGTTTAGTCCATAATCATCGTGTGGGGAGTGTGTCAGCATGCAGGCAAGTGCTAGAGCAGTAGCTGAGAGCGGCATCATGAAATCTCAAAGCCCACCCCTCAGAAACACAGTCCCTCCATCAAGGCCACACCTCCTAAGCCTCTTTGTCCTCTCAAGTAGTGCTACTCCTTGGTGGCTAGTGCTGCTCTTCCGCATTGACACACACGAGCCTGTGTCCTGGAGTTGATTTTCTTCCTGGAATTTTTTTTTTTTAATATTGGCACTTTTCCTCAGTAAAACAAATTTTGTCCAAGGTACAAAATAGAGTCACTATAGGCAGCCTTTCAGGACCTCAGCTTATTGAGAAAGTAATGCAGAAATGATCTAACCATGAAGATGTGTTCACTAACTGTTCAATGCTTTATCATGTGCATTGTCCTAACTGTTGTCTAGAGGAGCAGAACTGAGTGTGTCCAGGCCTGTCATAAGGTGGTGCCAGGTTGCTTGCAGCACTCCTCCTTTGGCACACAGGAAACTGGTCCTCTGCCTTTTGAGGTTTGTCATTGTTTTGAGACAAGGTCTCTCTACATGCCCCTGGCTGTCCTGGCACTTACTACATAGACCAGGCTGCCTTTGTCTGCGGAGTGTTAGGATTTAAAATGTATGCCACCAGATCTGGACCTTTTGAGTTTTTTCAAAATGCGTTTATTGTTTTTTAGTCTTTCAGATTTTATCTATATAGAAACATGAGCCTGTATGCATAATTCATGCAAAGTTACTAATATTTCTGGTTTTTGCCTCATTTTCATTTTTTTAATTTTTTGTTTTGTGCTTTTCAAAGCGGGGTTTCTCTGTTGTAACTCTGGCTGTCCTGGAACTCACTCTGTAGACCAGGCTGTCCTGGAACTCACCGAGATCCACCTGCCTCTGTCTCCTAAGTGCTGGGATTAAAGGTGTGTGCCACCACTGACCAGCAGTTCCCCATATTTATTAAAAAATAAAATCAAGTAACATTTGATCGTAGTCTACCAGTGGTAAGTGGTAATAAATCACCATAAGTAATGCTCACTGAAAAAGAAAACATTGTGTCTTTAAAGATGTGAAGGTGCATTTCTCATTTTTACCCGAGCAATAGGATGTTCAGAGGGACCTGATAGTAATTTATAAAATGAGGTAGGAGTGCTTACAAGACTATGGCTTGGCTGTGCTTAACTTATTTAGGACTAGATGTAAGATTTTAGCCTCTGCCATATGTTCAGTGGCCTCAATCTAAGGTTTGTTCACATCAGTGTAGAAGTGTCAGCCATTGTGTCAGAAGACTCTTCTGTGTTCATTAACCGAGGCCTTCTCTATTCGTTTCTACATCAAGGAAAGCCTTGTCTCAGAGACAGAGCTGTCTTAAGTCCGAGGGCAGGCCCCTTCTTCCTGTTCCCTGCTTGGGTGAGCACAGGAGGAGAGTTTTTCTTTGTGGCTTGTTTCCTGGCTGACCCTTAAAATTGACATTGTCTTTCTAGTGGTGATACTGTTTTGTCAGGTTTACAGGTCTAATAGCTAGCCTTCTCTGAGGTCTATCTCCACTATAAACAATCGGCCATCTTACTCCCTTTCATTTCTTACCTTTAGGCCAGGGGTCAGGGAGGGATAGTGTTGCTGTGGCATGTGAGGATTGCTCTTACTGACTTGCCCAGAGCATCCTTATGTTAAGTGGGAATCTGTCAGACTCCCTGGTACAGGGGGCCAAGAGGTGAAAGGTTTGGTTTCTCTTTCATCCTTCTTTTTGGGCCTTCTGCCAGGAAATGATTAAAGGGTCTGGTGGTCCATATCTTTAGAGATTGGCCATGTGACTCTTCTCTTGAGTTTGCATTCTGATTCCTATGGGAATGTTCTCATAACAGTTTTTTTTTTTCTTGCCAGGACCCATGCCTTGTTCAAAACCCAGATGTACATTGGATAGGCACTGGACTTCTGCAGTCTGCACAGATATGGTCCCCTACTTCATGTCTCCAGAACAGTTCTGCTCTAGAGGACCACTTGACGCCTCCACATGGAATAGGAATTTGTGGCTTCTTGGCTGGGCAAGCCGGTACTCACTGCCTAGACTCTAGCTTTATGTCATGCCTCTGTCTTTCCTGTACTTTCATCTTGTTACCATCTATTCTGTCACAATCTTTTGTCACAGATCTCTTGTGGGTCTGCTTCCCTCCCAGGCAGGTGGCTAAGCTATCGGTCACTAGCTTAGCCCCCAGGGAAGGAAAGTGCACAGTGTGGGTCAGCATCCAGGCATTTCCCAGATTGGAGGATTTAAGAGTTGACAAGAATGGACAAGATTCTTGGGAGAGGCTGTCAGAGGAGCATCTCTAAGTTTATTAAAGCAAGGGTGGTTACATATGCAGGATAAGGCAGGGGAGAGTCTTTGGCACCCAGGGACGGCAGCCATAGGTTAAGGTCAGGGACACTGGAGTAGCCCCATTTGCATGGGGAGCAAGACAGTGGGGGGCAGCCGAACTCTTGCCGCTCTCAGGGTGAGAAACGCGGGGTTCAAGGCATGCTTCGACCCTACTCTGAGCTCTAGGACAGCCCCACAATCTCTGTTCTCTTGACTGTCTCTGTGATTCATGTCTGACTTCTTCCATTGTCCCTCTCTCCTTTTCCTGGTCCCCAGCGGACACGAGGATGTGTTTGCGCATGTTGAGTAACAGTCTGCCTGCTTGTGGTCAGGGGTCCTCCAGGAGTGAGGAGAGCAGGCTTCTTGGGTATCCAAACTGGACAACTCTCATGACCTTTTCTCCCTCAGAGTCTCCTGACGTCTTGGCGCCTGCCCATTTCCAGATAGAAGAGAGCATAGGATACCAGGTAACAGCCAGCAAGCCTTTGGTGGTGTAGTCTAGGTGAATCCCAGAGCTCTACGTCTTTCCTGCCATCTCAAGCATGGCTGCCTTATAGGTAGTGCAGCTCTCTTCATCCTGAGTTGTCATTTGACTTCATATTCAGAGATCAGAGCAGTTGGGTGGTGATCTTTCACCTTTGCAAAATTTATTCTGCGTTAACCTAGTCAGACCTAGGACCCTCCTGACAGCCAAGAGCTGTGAATCATCTGTAAGTCATAGTTTTATTTTATTTTTTCAGGAAACTTTGTCTTTCAAGGATGTGGAGGTGACCTTCTCTCAGGAAGAGTGGGGATGTTTGGACTCATCTCAGCGGAATCTTTATCAGGGTGTTATGCTGGAGAATTATAGGAATGTGGCTTCTGTGGGTAAGCCTTTAGCATCCCTAGCTGTCTCCACTTTTGCCTTCTTTTTTTTTTAATCTTAAAAATATTCATTTTGTGTGGATGGATTTGTGTGTGTGTTGGTGCTTGCATGCCACCGCTCATACTGTCAGAAGACAGCTAGTTAGTGGTTTCTGTCCTTTCCACCCATATGGATCCTGTAAGTCCTTGGATAAATGCTTGGAGGCTGGTCTGAACTGAACTTAACCCACTGAACTGTCTTCAGTGAAGGCCCTTGTTTTTTATTACGATACAGAAAGGGGCTCGGCCTTTGTTTTTAGCTCTAACCACTAACCTTATTACTTAATCTATCACTAAACTCCCTCTTGAATAGTGGAGACGGTAATGTCTGTCATGGGGCGTTATTGAAAAGACTGAGGCTGCGCAATCCTTATTAACTGATTTAGCCAGTTGAGTAGTTGTATGCGTCTCGCCTCTGGAGAGTAGTTATTGTTATTGTTGTTGTTAAATTTATTCTTATTTTATGTATAAGGTTATTTTGCCTGCAGGTGTGTTGGACTACCTTTATATAGTAGTTGTAGAGGTCAAAGACGGCATCAGATCCCTTGGAACTGGAGTTGTAGATGGTTGTTAGCCACCATGTAGATGCTAGGATTGAACCCAGATACTCTGGAGGAGCAGCCAGTAACTTTTAACCGATGAGGCCATCTTTTCAGTACTACCTCTGGAGAATTCTTGAAGCCGCTTTGCCTGTGACTATTCTCAGTTTCTCATTTCTCTGGTTATTGCTATCATAAATGGCTGGACAGGCATTCTGTCCTAGCTTCTTCTACTTGTCTTCCTGGCCTTTCCTCTACTCTAGGACTTTAGGTCCTAGAGAATAGTTCTGTGTGGCCTATCTTACCTTCCCTTTTTTTCTGCAGTGGAGTCATCTCCCAAACCTGCTCTGATCTCCTGGCTGGAAGCAAGGGAGCCATGGGGTGTGAACACCTGCACAGTTCAGCCCAAGAGGGATTTAGACACTGCCCCTGAAGGTGAGTTCTAGAAAACCCACCATGTCCTGCCCCTCTTATATCTTTTTCTTTCATATGGTTAAACACATCACTAGGGACTTCGTTATTTGCTAGGTGTTACTAAGGGGTGCTAGGGCCCTGGGCCTCTTCCCTCCTGTTTGACCTATGATAGGTCATGTCTTTTCAGCTGTGCCCCTTCCCTCGCATCTCAGTATCAGTTCTTGTTCATCATAGGGCTTCCCTGTTCTCTTTTCCACTCGGTTACGATGTGCCCAATTCCTGTTCCTGCACTAACGCCTGCATTACCCACACTCACCCCATCCCAGTGTTCTTCACTGTTGATCCTCCCTTCTGTGATAACCAGTTCTTCCGCCAGTCCCTCCTTACCCTGCATCTTGACTTTGGTGTGGTGCTCCTGTGCTGTGATTTTTCTATCTTGTTATTAATATAATTTTCCTTAGCTGTCGTATTGCCCTGGCCAATTTGATTTCTGTGTCCCTCTACCTACTGTATCTGGACCTTCCTCTTCCTTTCCCTGTTATTTGAGATACTGTTTCATGGTTTTGTCTTATCCTTGACTGTTTTGTAAAAGGGTAATGGTAGTCAGGTAAGATTCTTGCTACCAAGAGATATGGCATATAGCTCCTTGTTGCCTTCTTCACTTCCAAGTATGGGGGAAAAGTACTTGTTTGTTTGCTTGTTTTTGGCCAGGAGGTGAGCTCCAAATTAAGACAAGCAAGTTCATCTTGAAGCAGGACCCTTCAGAATACACAGAAACCTTTGCTGTGCCATCATTATGTCCTGAGACAAGTGTTTCTGAGGGAATAGGGCTCAAAGAATCTTTTGAACAGAAGACCGAGCCACAGACACCCTGTGGAAGCCCCATACAAGTGACAGTGATGAAGGAAGAAACTGAAATGAGTCACGAGACAGGAAGGGAATCTGAAGTACTGGGAAGTAGTGATATTCATGATGTAAAACATGTCATGTGTGTGAGTGATTCTAGGAAAAGGCAATCTTTTAAACATGGCCGTGGCAGATACTTCAGAAAAAGATCACACCATTATAACAAGAAATATGGGGAAGGGCTCAGACACATAGTTGAGGGGTTTGGTGTGTATCAGAGTATTCATACAGGACTGCAAGAGAGTGAAAAGGACACGTGCAGAAAGGACTTCAGCTCTCATCAGCAACAGGAACACAGTGTTAAAACTGTGAGGGTGTATAGATGTCATGTTTGTGGGAAGACTTTCAGTAAAAGCTCCCATCTTGAGTATCATGAGAGATGTCATAGTCAAGAGAAACTGTTTAAATGCAAGGTGTGTGAGAAACCCTTCAAATGGCGTTCAAACTGTGTGCGACATGAGAAGATTCACACTGGAGTGAAACCTTACAAATGTAGCATATGTGAGAAAGCCTTCCAGCGTCTCTCAGCCTACCGTCTGCACCAGGAAACCCATACTAAACGGGAATTTGAATCCAGACAGTACAGAGAAGCTCTCACCTGCAAGTTGGATCTCAGTCACCATCTGACAGACCAGAGTGAGGAGAAGCACTTGGACTGCAGCCAGTGTGGGAAATCCTTCCACTGTAAGTCCTATGTTCTTGAACACCAAAGGGTTCACACACAGGAGAAACCTTACAAATGTCCCAGATGTAGGAAGAGCTTTAGGTGGAAGTCGAACTTTACCCGTCATGTGAGACAGCACCAGGAAAAAGAGTTCTCTAAGCAAGAGCGATGTCAATCTCAGAACTCTGCTGTGGAGAAAGCTTTTCTGTGTCAGCATTGTGGGAAAACGTACACTCAAAAGAAATCACTCATTGAGCATCAGAGGACCCACACAGGTGAGAAACCGTACCAGTGTAGCGAGTGCAGGAAAACATTTACCTATAGGTCAGCTCATATTATTCACATGAAGCGTCATGATATTAAAAGAAGACTTGAAAGTGGCCCGTCTTTTAGTCAGAGTAAAGTGCTTCACATTCTTCAGAACAGCCACACTACAGAGGAGCCTCACACGTGTAAGTACTGTGGCAGAGCCTTTCGCAATCGCTCATTCCTACTCATTCATCAGAGAGTTCACACTAGAGAGAAGCCCTATAAATGCAGGCAGTGTGGGAAAGCCTTCCGATGGAGCTCCAATCTCTCCCGACATGAGAGGAAACACTTTTTGCACCAGCAGTTTGAGTATCGTGAAAGTAAAGAGACTTTAGAGTCAAGATTCCTCACTGATCAGAAGCCCTTTAGGTGCCAAGAATGTGGAAAAACCTTCACACGTAAAAGAAGCCTCTTAGATCATAAGGGAATACACAGTGGAGAGAAACGCTTTAAGTGCAACCTGTGTGAAAAATCTTTTGATAGAAACTATCGTCTTGTTAACCATCAGAGGATCCACAGTACAGAGAGACATTTTCAATCTCAGTGGCGTGGTAAAGATTTTGTTGGGATACATGCCCGTTCTATTGACCAGAGAAAACACAGCAGGATACTGCAGTCTGAATGTGGCCTGCGTTCAGATAAACCTGGCTCATCTTATCGTCGGGATGTAAGATTAAATATTCAAGAATTAAGACTGAGTGGAAAGAAGCCACTGGAGAAGTGTGAGAATCCTTCTGACAAGAGCTCCAGATTCACTGTACTCCAGAATGTACCCACTACGACAAACCATCACAAATGTGGCATTTGTGGGAAAATTTTTAACAAGCAATCAAATCTTATTAGCCACAAGAGATTTCACACTAGAGAGAGGCCCTTCAAATGCAAAGTGTGTGGGAAGACCTTCAGGTGGTCTTCCAATTTGACTCGGCATATGAAAAACCATGTTAGCAATTAGCCTGGGGTCTCTGATGACAGTGAGGGTGGGGAATAGTGACATTTCTAGAACCTTTGTGGTAGGCATTGGAGAATACCTTTTCAAAGGCCCAGTTCTTTCTGGTTGGGGAGTTCTTGGTGTGGAATTTTTGAGGATTTAAAAGCTCAGGGACTCCTCAGTCTACTTGCTAAGAAATGCTGGAGAAGAACAGAATGTCCTTTGGGACCCTAATAGAGGTCCTGGTCCCTTTGTGTAGCCCAGGACTCTTGACAGCTAGGTCTCCTTGGATAACCCTTGCTGTATGTGATTGGAAAGCATGTCTCTGGCCTAGTAAACTGTATCTTCTGGTAAGGGGACAGTTGGATCCCCAGTTCCTCTTTAGGCTTGGCTTGTGTTGGTGTCTCTTCTGTTGACTTTAAAAGCAACAGCACTAAGAACATGTCTCCTCAGATGTCTCCTTAGGAGATCTGGCTGGTGCTTCAGTTCACAATTGGCTTGTGGTTTTGCTATAGTCCTGAAGTAGTCTCACTGGCAAATGGAAAGGGCAGGATGCTGGGTTCCATTGCTTGATCTAGACAGGCAGTATGAATGCATAATTTCTGCTGAGGTATAGCACTCATCCACATGCCAGTACCTGTATGTGTGCCAGAGACAGCAGTGACCAGAACAGACAAAAACCCTGCTGTTCTTGAATCTCTGTAGTCAATAATGAGTTATATTCTGGATGGTGATATGTGTTGAGAACAAAGTAGACCAGAGAAGAATGGCAGGGAATCTGGTTAGGGTGTGAGTTGTATTTTTAAACGGGCTGGCCCAGAAGTGCTGCTGAAAGAGTGAAAACTGGGATCAGGTGTTGGGAGGCAGTGGCTTCTTGAGGAGTTCTGGACAACCAGGGCTATATAGAGAAGCCTCATCTCACAAAAACCAAAACCAGAAAAACCCTAATTGAATAAAAAGCTGAAGGGAGTTTGGAGGGCGGGGTAAGCCATAATGATCTATGGGGAAGAACAAAGCAAAGCAAGTAGAAGTAGGATCTTCTCTGGGGATTTTCGTGGGTGGTATAGAGTCCCTCGGGTAGAACAGGCGAGCCATCCCAGGAGTGCACTGGAAGTGTGTCGGGGGACATTTGCCAGGAAGCTTTTTGTGCTGTGCAGCCTTCCTTATGGTTACATGCCACTTGGACTTGGGAACAGCTTGGGGGGCTATTTTAAAGTGTGTGGGTTGGAAAGTCAGTTACAGTTAGATAGCCCCAGAGGATGAAGATGGGAAAGAAGACAGACAGTTGCTGGGAAAGCAGTTAATGGGACAGAAAACTTAGAAGTTAGTCCCATTCTCCAGGCATAGACAGCCAGCCAGAAAAGGCAGTAAAGAAATCTTTTTTACAAGCTAGGAATTTGTCTCAGTAACAGCCAATAGCCTGGACAAAGAGATCCAGGAGGCAGAGTTTTGTACAAGTGTAAAAAAGTAAGTTACAGTTGGCCCTCAAACAAACAAGGCTTAAGAGCTCAGCTACAGGTTAGAAAATAGCTACATTTTAAGAAAACATTTAAGGAAGGGAGTCCTGGGACCAGTCTTTATGGAGTAGTGTTTATACATCAGTTATAATGGTGTGTGTCCCTCTGTTCGGAGTCTGGATTTGCCCAAGACCTTGTTCTTTGATCTCCCTTGTTCCCATCTCTTCTTTGGCCCATGTCTTAACTGCGAATGTCACTTGGGTTCCCAGTTATGCTTGATACTGCAGTCTGGGAAAGCTGAGCTTGGGTGCTTATATTGACACAGATTTTACAAAACAACCAAAACCACTTTCTCCATGTTGGAAAAATGACTGCGTTTAAGAATACTTGTGTTGCTCTTGCCTGGGTTTAGTTCCAAGCACCCACATGGCAGCTCACAACCATTTGTAACTGCATTCCCAGGAGATTCCATGTCCTGTTCTGGCTTCTGCATGTACCAGACATGCACATGCCGTACAAACATATATGTAAGCAAAATGCTCATAAGTAATACATTTTAAAAATAGAGTGAAGAAACACCCCTCCCCCCCCCGACACACACACTTTTGAGATAGGGTTTCTCTGTTGTAACAGGCCTTGAGGCAAGTATTGGATGAAAGCTATACTCAAGCACACAGATGCTGGCTAGGAGCCCAGCTATGGATGGTTTTGAGTAGTAAGGTGCCAGCGACCGTGTCTGATCTAATACCTGAACTTGGCCTGGGAAACAGGCTTCTTTCAGCATGGCCTTTCTCTCTACTCTCTGAGGAACTGAAGTTAGGGATGGGGATCCAAAGGGACTGAGACCATCATGGAGGAGTGAGCTAAGACTATCAGACTGTAGTATGTAGAGAAGAAACCACATGAACTATCTTAGCAATCTCTTGAAGTTCTTGAAAGCCCAAGTGAGAACTGGGTGGAACTGGGATTCAGACTCATGTGTAAGTGACAATTATGACAGATTGCCAAGCAACTTGGAAAGTCTTATAAAATAATGAGTTCCAGCCCATAGGTCCCTTCCTGGATCAATGTGAAGATGAGCATGAATCGGCTCACTATAGGTAGTTTAGGTGGTGGGACCGGCAGAATCCTGTCAACAGTGGGGCAGACAGGGCAGGAGCTCTTTGGTACTTCAGGAAGAGTAAGAATAAGTGTGGTGGTAGACACCTGTAGTCCTTACGTGGGATGCTGAAACAAGAGGACCACAAGTTCAAGGCCACCCATGGAACTGCACTAGAGTTGCAGGAGCTATATGTAATATAGCATTTATATGAATTAAGCATATTGAAAGTGGGCATATCCCTCACACTGGTTTGGGTTTCATTATTTCATAGGGTGGTGGTGGGGCAGTTAGTAAAATGCATGATGGGTAGTGTTGAGACTAGTGTCTGTCATGTAAGCATTCCTGATGTATAATAGTTAATATTTTGCACAAATTCCTGTGGATTGAAAAAGATATGAGTGTAAAACAGATGGGATGATGTGTCCTAACCACTGCTCCATCTTCTCTGGGTATGAGGTGTTGGTGAAGGCCAAGGGTACAAGGGGGCTCCACTTGTTTTTGTAAAAATTGATGCAGATGCGTTTTGAAGTTATGACTTAACAGGATGATATGGTGGCTTCTTTCGACTGTTAAAATATATTAAAAAAATTTTAAAATTAAGTCTGGTCTCTATGATTATTGACAGAAGTTCCAGCTCTGCCATTCACTTGCTGTTTAAAATAGTTTACCTCATCTCTCTCTCCCTTTCTCTCTCTCTCTCTCCTCTCTCTCTCTCTCTCTCTCTCTCTCTCTCTCTCTCTCTCTCTCTCTTCTGTCTGTCTGTCTCTTTGAGACAAGTCTCTATAGCTCTAGCTGTCTTGAAATTCAGTATGTAGACCAGGCTGGCTTCAGACTCAGATCTGCCTGCCTCTAAGTGCTGGGATTAAAGCCGTGTGCCACCGTGCTTGGCCCACCTCATGTCTTAATTTCTCAGCATTCTTAACCTGCCAACATTGAAGGACACAGGATGGCTGTAGATAAAGGGTTGAGCAGCTGCCGTGGGACAGAATGGAATGTGCCAGTTTGAAGAAAACTGGGGCACTCCGTGTCTCTTCAGTACCATCTTCAAGGTAAGAATGTGAGCTGTTCTCAATTCCTTTTACTGAGAAACAGTGAAGGTAGAAGAGGTACAGACAGTTCTATGAGGACTTGGGACTTGGGACAGTCCTTGTTAGCTGTCTTCCTTTCCTTGTAGGTGGGAAAAATGAGTAAGGTAATACACTGTTAAAAATGGCAAAACTGTCAGCCAGGGCCTGTTAAAAAGCCAGAAACCATATCCTTTATTTAAACAAGTTGGAACTGTTGGCTGCATATGTTGAGGTAAAGAGACAAAATGAATGTCAGGGTGTACTGAGAGCAGAAACTAGAAGTTTGTGTCTAGGACAAGGAGAGCTGTCAGTGTTAGTCTTCACCTCAGGATGCTGACCTTGGCCTCACATCTGGACAAGCAGGTAAGGAAGTCCAGGCTCCTCCCCCATAGCACCTGGGGAGACCTCCTCAGTAACTTAGGAGCTTGGATGTGATTGGTACATGTACAATTCCTCTCAAATCCCCTCTATACAATCAAGACTAGGAGACTGCCCTGTGTTGCTCCACGGTGCTGCATGTTGTGTCAGGTCCAATTAAAGGCTGTGTTAATGTATTATGAAAATATCTCTTACATTCTAGAAGACTAGAACTTTTGCTGGACCTCAGTCAAATTTATTACGCTTATTGAGGTTGCTTAGGCTGCTTTCCTTCTGTTGTACTAAGTCTGTTTAACCTGCCTTTTGTTATTTTGTTTTTTGAGGCAGGGTTTCTCTGTAGCCCTGGCTGTCCTGGAACTCACTTTGTAGACCAGGCTGGTCTGGAAATCAGACCCGTCTGCCTCCTGAGTGCTGTGATTAAAGGTGTGTGCCACCACCACCTGACTCAGTGTTTAAGTCTTAAAGGGTTAAGATAACAAAGTTTAAGACAACAATGTAACAACCAACTTTATTTGCCTTGGCAATTATCCTTTACAACCCAAGCTAATATGTAGCTTTAATCTTATGTTACATACTCTTCCATGCCTCTGACCCAGAGAGCAATGCATGTATGTTTGTTTATATGTGTATTATGGTAGTAGATGCTGAAAATAGTATAAATAGTTTGAAAGCAACCTTACACAATAAATATCTGCTGTAAATGCTGTAAACAGCATACAGATGTTATTTGATAAGTGAATGTTTGCTTTTCTTAGTGTTTCTGGGTCAGGTAAAGTCAGTATAATCCCATGTAAAACACTGCTGAGGAGGAGGCTGGAGTGATGGCTTCTCTTCCAGAGGTCCTAAGTTCAATTCCCATAACCACATGGTGGCTCACAACCATCTATAATGGAACCAGATGCTCTCTTCTGGCATGCAGGTGTACATGCAGATAGAGCACATATATATATATAGAGAGAGCATGTGTGTGTGTGCACGCACACACACACACACACACATATACATACACATATACATATATGCATTCTAAGGGTGTTTGTAAAGTATCTTTACTGTTTATCCCACATTATGCTTTCTGTGCTGCTCAGTAAGAGCAAAGCCCTTTCTTAGACAGGTTAACAGGGCAGATCAACAAGCTGGTACATATTCTGATTTAGAAAACAGACATAACAGACAGGAGAGAAATGGAAAGCACAAGGACTCTTGGTTCAACTTCTCCAAGGGGAAGTGCTTTGCTTTCTTACTGCAACCCTGATGCATTTGGGGTACTCTGAGGTTATTACTAATGTGTTTAAATTGATGCAAAAGACTTCTCCCAAATTATCTTTTCTCCTAAGAGCAGGCTGAGCTTGTTTTCTGAAGAGGATGGACAGTAGAGGCAGTAACAGCACAATGGTACTGAGAAGAGAGCAGCTGGGGGCAGAAGCAGTAGGAATAAAGATGGTGAAAACAAGGAAAGATGGAGCTAAAAGAGCTTCTGGGAATTGCCACACTTTGAAGGCAGAGGATCATGACAGTTGGAGCTCAAGAGCTGCAACACTAGCTGTTGTATTTGAGCTTGGACTTGACACCCAACACCAGCTCCTGCATAAAGCCGAGGATTTCACCAGCTGCCAAATGCTGGGCCTCCAAGCAATGGGAACCCAAAGCTGTAACTCTGAGAGCTTCGAGCTCTAAGTTGAATTCCCAAGGCTTGGGGTTTAAGCCTGAGTCTATCGTCCCAATCTCATGAAGCCTTCAGAACCTAAGGACCCCAAAACTGCTTGACCATTTGTGACTCATAAGTAGAACAAAAGGAGCCCAACCAGCTCTTGGGGAACCAAAGGTATATGAAATCAGACAAGCAGAGAGATTTGGGGTTGGTTGTAAAAAGGCTAAGAAAAGCTACCAGTTTTGCATGATGGTTGAAATAGGGACCCAAAATCTAGCCTATACTAAGTTGAAATGCCAGAACTTGCCTGTGATACTGTAAAGCAACTGTCCAACTGTCTTGCTTCTTTGGTTTTTAGTGTGAAAAGCTGTTTTGGGCCACAGTGAAAGCTGATAATTAAAGCTTGGGAGGGAGGCAAGGCAAGAGGACTCTCTTCTCAATTTAGGAACCACCTCGTTTTAGGGCAGTGTTGACTCAATTCCCTGGGAGAGTTATGACCTCTATTGCCAATGGGGAATTCCCATGGAGGCCACTGAGTGTGAAACATGGAGTAATGTGATCAGGGTGCAGTGCTCATGGACCCCACTGATGAACAGTACTAGGCAGGTAAGAGGAGAAAAGCCTGTTTGGATTGAAGAGCCTTAGTGACTCCATTTTGTGCTCAGACTCCATCTTAGGCTTGCTGAGGAATTGAGGTGCACCTGGGCTCATCTAGACAGACGAGAACAAGTGGGCAAGGTGAGAGGCAGGTGGGAAGTGGGTCTGTGCTGAATGTACACTAACCTGTTGTATTCCTCTTGGTTACAGTTAGGTTCTGGAAGACAATCCATGTGATGGACTGCCAGAAAGCAGGAGCCGTGGGAAGCAAAGACAATGCCAGGGTCCCTGCAGATTGGGAACATCTGGCACAGTAATAGGCCCACAGCAGTGGTGTGAAGTCCTCAGGAGCAATCAGGCCTGGCCAGGATGGAATGTTTTACATAACAAAGACCAGGTTGCTAGGAACATCCAGCTTCTAGTACTATCTCTACTCTGAAGCTTTCCACCTGCACAAACCCCACCACCTATAACCTTCCAACAGGTGAGCTTCAAGCCTTGAATTCCTGAGGTCAGCCTTGTGGGCCTGGGAGGGTGGAGTAGAGTGGATGGGAGGAAACTCCTTTGCCTGTCCAAACAACCTCAAGGCGAATGCAGGAGTCAGAATGCTGTTGGACCAAGGAGGACACCTTGAAGTTTCTCAAGGCTAGAGCTGCTAGGTCCATTCTAAAGAAGGCAAAGCCACGGTCAGGCTCTCTGAAAAGTCTCTTAGACTTGCAGCCCTTCCTGCACCTGCCTGGGGCAGCGTTTACACTTCCTGAGCTTTCTGTTGCTGCTAGAAAAACTGCTGATATTCTAGATCCTGAACTACTGATCCTTCTGCCTTCACCTCAAAATCAGAGTCACAACTATGTGCCACCATGCCTGTTCCTCACTTCATCAATAGCTGTTTCCCTTTAGTGGTTTCTACTTAGCCCCTTCATGTTCAAATCAGCAATAGCCAGTCTAATCCTCCTCTTGTTTAGCCTGTTACAGGGAGCCTCCCAGAGGAGACCACTCAGACAGAGTTTGTAGCCAACTGAAAGTCTTGATTCCAGCTGGCTGGGACTAAGGTATTTGGGACACAAATGTAGCCCCAAGTGTTTAGTGCAAGGGGCTTTTAAAGGCAAAACCCACATCCTGCAGGGGTAAGTTTTCCACAAGCAAGCAGTTTAACAGAAGCTAAGACGAGTAGTTAGGGGGAGGGGTTCTGTACAAGCAGGTAGTTTACTAATGGAATCCAAGATAAGTTAGCTGGGGCATCTTGACCTCAGGTTCCAAGAATAGAATTGGATAATTTTCCACAGGACTTTCCATCAGCGAGATAAAAAGGCCTCAGCAGGACTATAAGTCGGAGGAACCTCTGCACTGTCTTGCCCTGTCACAAATCTCCCTCACACTGCCTTCCACATCTCTGAATCAGAGCAAAATCACTCTTATTGACGAGACTGAGTCACCTAGGTAATTCGTGATCTCCACTCTGTAAGGTCCATAATATAATTATGCTTGGCAGCCCTTTTGCCATGTAAGGAATGTAGTCACAGGTTCCAAGTGCGCAGTATTTTTGATGTGCCACTTTGCTGATTTTTCACGATAACACCTTAGAAATTTAGCAAAAGCAATTTGTGTGGGTTGGGGGGGGGCTGAGAGTGGGGAGGAGCTACTGGGTAGCCCAGAACTCACTATGTAGTTCAGGCTGACCTCAACTCCAGCTCAGCCCTCTGAATCATGGGATTACAGGATGTAGTTACTGCATGGCACTTTCTGTCTTTGCTCCATGCCCTATTTTTAATGCCAGTTTCAAGTTATAGTCATTCAATCACTGTTCCTTTCCTTATGAAATGAGCTTAAAGATGGTGACCAACCTGTTTAAAGAATAAAATTTATTGTGTAGAAAACATCAGAAATTTAATTATTTATCTTCCATTGAAATTGTTACATACATATATAGATATTATCTGAACTGCGTCAGGAAAAGAAATAAAATGTCCGCAGCATACAGTTGCCCCTCATTACTCTCGGGCCTCTTGGGCGCCAGGACGCCCGGCAGACACTAAGTCAGCAGATGGTCACATCCCTAGTATTTAGGTTTCTTTTGCTGTGATAAAACACCGTGACCAAAAGCAACTTGGGGAGGAAGGGATTATTTCATTTTATAACTCTTATCACTGAGGGAAGTCCATGTAGAATCTCCAGGCAGGAACCTTCAAGTAGGAACTGAAACAGAGGCCATGGAGGAACGGTGGTTACTGGCTTGCTCAGTTTGTTTTACACACCAGCACCCTTCTGCATCAATCATTAATCTAGAAAATGACTCTGGGCACGGTGGCACACGCCTTTAATCCCAGCACTTGAGAGAGAGAGGCAGGCAGATCTGAGAGTTGGAGGCCAGTCTGGTCTACGCACTGAGCTCCAGGACAGCCAGAGATACATACATAGGGAGACCCAGTCTTGGGGGGAAAACCAATAGAAATCAAGGGGAAAAGACTTTTAAAATTAAGAGCAGCTTTCACTTGCGCCTCCTTGTCCCGTTTTCTCCGTTTTAGAGATGTCTAGGAGTCAGCTTGAGCAGGAGAAGAAATCTCTGGATTCTTTTGTCTGGGTGAACGAGATCACTGGAGAAATCACACCCCCTCCAGGGGAGGAGACGACACCTGCTGCCTCGGGTGAGAAGCGTCGGGCGAGGTCAGGGTCCCCGCGTGGGAGCTCCCCAGCCGCGGCTGCGCACAGGCCGGCCTCACCAGCGGCCCCCCAGGCTGCGGGCAAGGACCCCGGGGCCGGAAACTTGCTTCCACTGGACCCGGCCATGCTCTCCGTTCTGTGCCCGCCAGGGGGCGCTCTGCAGGCGCAGCGCCACCTGGGAGCATCCCCTCCACCGGCCCTGGTGCTTCCAGCCAGCCCTTCTCCACCCTGGGCCCTGCCCTACACGCTGAGGAACGTCCTGACAGGAAACAACCGGTTTTCCTTTTGAGCCAGGGAGTGCGGGTCTGACCTCACCGTGAAGCACTGGCAGAGCGACGCCCACCTACACCTGCAGCGCTCTGAGGGTCCCATCAGCCCTACCCCAGAAGCACAGGTTTTACAGGAACCAGCAAAGTGCTCTCAGACCCAATACAAACTTACCTGAGGTTCTTTGTAGACTGCCTTCTACGGCTTCCTTTACCTCCTCTGCTGTCTTGACACGTTGAGGGTGAATACCGGAGTTCTGGAGCTAGAGTTGGAATCACCCATAGGACAGAAGCAGGCCGTGGGTGGGATGAGAACAGGCCTGGGTGAGGGGGACCCACACGCAAGTCACTGGGCACAGCCAGGCCACCCTTGGTTTTGTGGGCACCGTCGTCGGAGTGGGAAAGGGCTGGGGCCTGTTGGTGTCCCTACTGTCTTCCTGGCTCAAGCCTAGGACAAGTCCCCACCATCAGAATTCCATGAAACATGGCCCAGAGGGTGCTGGAGAGATGGCTCTGGTTAAGAGCACTGGCTGCTCTCCCAGAGGTCTTACGTTCAATTCCCAACACCCACAAGACAGCCTGCAGACACCTGTAACTCCAGTTCCAGGGCATTTGAAGCCTCTTCTAGCCGTCTTGGGCACTGCATGCAAGTGGTGCATAGATACACACATCAGCAAAATATTCACACACAATTTAGCCAGGCGGTGGTGGCAGAGGCAGGAGGATCTCTGTGAGTTTGAGGCCAGCCTGGTCTACGTAGTGAGTTCTAGGACAGCCAGGGCTACACAAAGAAAAACCATGTCTGATTAGGAAAAAAAAAAAGAAAGAAAGAAAAAAGTGCCCAGAGTTTTGTTTCTAGCTCCACGAGGGCCGAAATAGGACGTGTGCATGCAGGAATAACAGGGGCCAGCCAAGTGTGGTGCGATGTGGAAAGGGAACCCAGGAGCCTGCAGGCCCAGTCCAGGCACAGGGGAGGCCACAGAGGAGCTGCAGCATCCTTAGGATCTAGGCAGTCTTACAGGGCCTCTGAGCAGGCAGGGTAGTTGGGTAGATGGACTCGGGTTGTCCCTCCCACAGGGTTATGTTTTGAATGATTGGTCTGTCCTTGTCTAGAACCTGTAGTAGGTGGGGTCTAGCTGGAGGAAGTAGCTCACTAGCGTGTGGGGGGGGTCCTTCTTCTGATCTTCTATTTGCTTCTTGGTGTGTCCTGATGTGCCAGCCACCATGGACTGCAACCCTGTGAAACCTGTCCTCCTTTATGGTGTTTCTGTCAAGTATTATAGTTACAAGTTGCAAAAGTAACAACAGGCCCAAGGCAGAGATGTTACAGGCATCTGAAGGGACACGTGGTCTGAGCAGGTAGAGGGAACAGGAGGGAAACTAGGTGACATGGAGATCCGGAGCCAGCCGGTTAGAGTAGGATAGCCAGAAGTCACCTCAGTCTTGTCCGTCATGTTCACTGTGTAGACCAGTCCCAGCTTTTACAAATTATAGGTGCACGGGAGGTCTGTCTATCTCCTATCTACTATCTATCCATCTACCTATCTGTATCTATCCATCTCCTATATCTGCCCATCTGTCCATCTGTCGTCTTCTACAGCTGTGCCTGGTGCTCACAAAGACAGTGTCAGATCCTCTGGAAGCGGATGCTGGGAATTGAACCCTGGTCCTTTGGAAGAGCAGCTAATGCTTTTAACCACTGAGCCATGTCTCCAGCCTCACCATGTTTTTCTCCAACAAGTCTTCCTGACCTCTTGTGATGAAGACTGAACAAAATGTTGTGAAGGCTGGAATCTGGCCTGGTTCTTGTTATCTGCTGCTTGCAGACGGCTGCTGTCACAAAGACTACCAAGGACCAACATTGGCAGAGCTTCTCCTACCAGAGTAAAAGGACTCCAGCCAATTTATTGTCAGCATGCCCAGCAACTTGACAACACCATAGCTCCCATCCCCACTGGCCCAGGGTGGCTTCAGTTGGCTTCAAAAATAACCTTCTAGGGAAGGTCAAATCTTTACTATTTTGAGGTGGATAGGCAGGTGTGCCCATGGAGGAGGGCTTTAGGTCAGCTGACAAGGACACAGGGGGCATGTTTCAGTCTGTATTTTGGTCTGTGAAGACAAAGGCTTTAGGGAGACAATGGACCTGATATCGTAGGTCTTGACTGGATAGACCTGTGTTTTATAAGGTGTCAACACAGAATAACAACACTGCTCCAAAGTAAGTAAGTAGTTTATGTAGAGAGAAAAGGCCAGAAATAAAAGCAGGATTCCCACCCCTTAACAATTGGGCCACAAGCATTTGGAGCCCCTAGTGATCCACAGTGCTTTACATAAAAGGCAAGTCCCAAGAGAGACCGAGATGAAAGGTCCACCTGTCCCCACAGGAAAACATGTAACTCCCTCTTAACAACTATGAGAATTTCTAGGGCTCTGCAGAAAAAGGCACCTGCCACCATGCCTGCACTTGAGTTGAATTCCTAGGATCCTCTCAAGAGTTGTCCTCTGACCTCTACATATACACTGTGGTGTGTGTGTACGTGTACACGTGAGCACGTACACACACGTACACACACACAGAGTTTTGGCTGGAAGTGGAGATGTAGAACACTTGTCCTAACAGGCACAAGGTCCCAAGTTCAGTCTCCAGCACCAAAAGGGTGGCATTTGCACCACTGGATGGCAGAGAAACTTCAGCCAGCCCACAGTTACTAGGTAGGCAGGGAGCAACCCTCAGGGTGCAGGTGGTGTAGAGATAAGACTAGATAAGCCTGCCAGGCTGCGGGCAAGAAGAGTCCCTGCAGGAGTAGAGTTCTGGGCTTGGGACTGGGGCAGGTCTGCCTTTGATGCCATCAAGTGACTACATTGACCGAAACAGTACGGTGCTGGAAAGTACAGGCTGTCTTTCCTCCTCCAGTGGGCTGCAGAGTAAGCACAATCCTACAGAGTAAGCCCACCACCACAGGGCCCTATACTGCCCTCAGAGAAGAACCTCTGGCTGGTAAGTGCTCAGTCATTCGGTTGCCGTAGTGAACTGGCCTACTTCTCTCATTAGCTCACAGAGGCTTCGGAGGGCTAGAGGACTTGAGCAAAGGGACGAGGAGGACCTCAGCAGCCCATGCTGGGAACAGACAAAGCCCTGGAGTTAAGGGCCTAGCCCCTGCTCTCCTTGGGGGGACAGCGCAGTTGTGATCAGAGCACAGGTCCCTTCAGAGACCATTCTGCACCAGAGGCTTCACCTGCGCTCTGCGGTGGCAGCATGCCTTGATCCAGAGATGAAGTCCAAAGGATCACGTCTAAGGGTCTCCCACCACTCCTAGTTGTGAAACTGACAAGAGAAAAGCAGCTCCGTGGTTGACAAGGTATTATTTATTGTGTAACAGCTGTTCTGAGACAAATCCAATTCAACACACATCCACAGAAGATTCTGTAATCTGATGTTAGAAATGGCACAATCCATCCAATTTTCAAATAAACCATCTTATCTTTGAGAACTTTCTTTTTTTTTTTTTTTTTTTTTTTTTAGTTTCTTGAGACAGGGTTTCTCTATGTAGCCCTGTCTGTTCTGGAATTTACTCTGTAGACCAGGCTAACTGAATCTCACAGAGATCCATCTGCCTGTGCCTCCCAGTACTGGGATTAAAGGTGAGTGTCTCCAAACCCAGCTTGAGGATTTTCTTAGGGAGAACATTTACAGCAGCACCTGTCACAACAGCAGCAAACAATCCTAATTACCAGTCCTTATTCTGAACATAAATTTGGATTATTTAAATAACTGATGTTTTATAAAAATCCAAAACATGAAAAACTGATTTTAGCATCTCCTTTATGTTCTAATACACTGTGGAAAAAAAATACCCTCTGATGTCCTCAGGGGGAAAAGTAGCCTGCAGAATGCAGCATGGTCTGCTCTAGATCTGCAGAATCTGGAGAGCAGGCCTCCTCCGGTGCTGGAGACACCAGAGACCACAAGAGGCAACAGTGTTTCTGAGAATGGAGCACAGCACAAAGCTCTACTGGGCCAGAGCTGAAAAACACTTTAAAAGGAGCTTCCTGCTAAGTGACAATATTCTATCTTATTTTTTCTTGGTACTAGGGATGAAAGCCAGGGCCTGTGCCTACCTAGTACATGCTCTATCTGTACTTTAAATAGCAGAAGAAACTGTGTATTTAAATTCTCTGTTGCCAATGTTTTAATAAACTGGTATTAGACAGTGTTAATAGTATACATTCAATAGGGTTTTTTTCTTAAATCTTTATCTTACGCAAAGTTTGGTTATCTAATTCTGCTCCTCATCAATTGTCTGTTTTGGACATCAACTGTCCATTACTGACTGCAAAGTGTGTGTGTCCATGAGATGTAACTATAACACATGTTTAGTTCTACTACTAATAGCTGTACTGAATGAGGCCAATTATATACACATTCACTCATATAAAAGTATATGACCCTTACAGAACCCTCTATTACATTATTTCTAAAAATGGGTTTTTCTTCTAGAATCTTTTGCTTAGCCATTATCATCATAAGACTAGGGATAAAACCTTATAAAAATAAGCTTCTTAGCATAAGATCACTAAGAAGAAAAATCCATTCTCCTTTTAAAGCAGCAGTTAGAAACTGTGTTCTAACGTGTAAATACTAATGTTATATCAAACTGAATTTAAATAAATTCAACAGTGTCTCATTTCTTCAGAAAATAAACATATCCGTTACTTCATGGCTTTTTCTTTCTTCCAGTTCCACGGGATGCACAGGTCTCCATCTTGCATAACAGAGTAGAACTGTGACACACAGAGGTGCATCCCATGGAGGTGAGGCAGCGACTGCTCTAGGAGCCTCTTACAGCAGCCCGCCATCTGTCTGCTAGAAACGCTGGGCTCTTTATATAACTTCTCCAGAGAGAATTTCTTTGCTGAAGCCTGTATCAAATCATTTTCAATAACCTTTAACCTATTAAACAAAAAAAGTGTCCAAATACTAAATAAAGGAAGATGAAATATAAATATACTCTTAGATGTTGTGGTGATGGCTTCCCTCAGAATCCTGGGCATGATGCCCACGAGCCAGTCATGTGACAAGACATGCCAAGAGTTACCGTGAGCCCAGGACTGGCTAATTTATTTTTAGCACTAAAAGTATTTAATCAGTCTTTTTAGTATTAGTGAGGTAAAAACAATATGTAATTTATTCCTAATTTTTAAGGATTTGTTATTTTGAACATATATGGGTATTTTTGTCGGCTTGTATGTCTATGTGCCACATGTGTACTTGGCGTCCTTGGAAACCAGAAGAAGGTGTTGGATCTACTGGAACTGGAGTTACAAATGGTTGTGAGTCACCATGTGGGTGCTAGAAATCGAACCTGTGCTCTTCACAACTGAGCCATCTCTCCACCCCAATAACACATAGTTTAAGAAGCTTTCCTACACTTCCCTGAGCCACTGCTAGTGACGTAAAGAAGAAAAAGACTAGTATAAACCCGTGGTTCAATGCTGAGACCAGGCTGTGCCCTGCCCTAAGCTGCTCCTCCCTCCCTGCTCACCCGTCGGGCCTGCTGCCATCTGTCTGCCCACTCCTTCATATGGGTCCAGTCCTACCCTTTTCCCTCTACACTGGACTCAATTCTACAGCTTCAACCTGCGACTAGGAAACCACTGGCTGTCAAGTGATTTGAAGTTACAAACAACACAGAAACAGGACTACTTATGAACTACATCAATTTACACTTTAAAATTTAAAGGAGATGTAAGTTGAAATCCCAGCACCCATACTGGATAGATCACAACTTCCTGTAACTCCAGCTTCAGGGGATCCACTGTACTTTTTGGTCCCCACTGATACCGACAGACACAACGCCTACACATGAATAAAATAACTAAAATGTAGATAATGCTTTCTATTATCCTTTAAAAGTCAGGCCCGCTTTGATGCATGAGGAACTTCCCGGATGTGGATGGTACTTACTCTTCCCGTCTTGTCATGTTTTCTCTTGCCTGCCGGGCTTTGGTTCTCATAAATGATTGGAGGCTTGCTGGATCCGAGAGGGCTGGGATAATAAAATGCCCGAGTTCATGCAAGCTTGGTGTGTACCTGTCACTGAACCAAAGCATGTATCAAGGGAAACGTCACCACCTCTACACACAGTGTCTCCTAATCTCAAGTGGCCGGAAAGTAATCATCAGAAAATCCACTTTGAAATGACAGCAACACTGATGGTGAACACTGTTCTCGGTGACTGGGCAGTGACCACTTCCCAAGTGAGTCCTTGAGCACTTGAGGATTGCATTTAAGCACACAGCAAAGAGCAGGTAAGAGTGTACACACACACACACACACACACACACACACACACACGTTTTCTGTATAATTGATTTTGCTGGTTAGTGGCTATATTTCCAAAGAACAATCTAGAGATCTACAGTCCCTCAGTTTGGTTTTTGAGACAGGTTTGCATTGTTTAGCTCAGGCTGGCCTGTGTCTGCCTCTTGTGTACTGAGACTGAAGGTGTGCACCACATGCCTGGACTCTATTTAGAATTCTGTGTCTGTGTCTGTCTCTGATGTGAGCGCAGTGCCCGATGAGGCCCAAAGGCACTGGATCCTCTGGAGATACCACTTCAGGTGGTTGTGAGCTGCCTGACATGGACCCTGGAAACTGAACTTGAATCCTCTACAAAAGGAATATCTACTCTTAACCACTGAGCCATTCCCAGCCACTCATTTCTCATTTTCTAATTTGTAAGAATGACACAATAAAACCGAAACACACACATCCCATCCAGTTCTAGGTATTTACCTGCTGAGGACCATCTGCAAGCCGCGGAGACTCTGAGAGTAGGAAGGTGCCCTACTCTTCAGCAGCTGATTATAGAACACGTCCAGCAGAGAGTAGTGCTCCTCCAGGGTGAGTGCTGGCTGTAACTCCTCGATGTAAACCACTTGGATGCCCCCCAGACAGCTGCTTATTTGGTCTTCCAGGACTGACATTCTCCTCTGAAGATCAAAATAACTTGGCAAGCTTTCAAAAAGCTGCAGTATTGAAAAGAAAAAGCCACATTTAGTTTTACGTGTATAAAACTTTAACTTTAGGAGTCTAATAAATGAGTTTTTTTTTTTTTTTTTTTTTTTTTTTTAGTTTTTCAAGACAAGTTTTCCTCTGTTGTAACTCTGGCTGTCCTGGAACTCACTCTGCAGATCAGGCCGGCCTTGAACTCACAGAGATCCACCTGCCTCTGCCTCCCGAGTGCTGGGATTAAGGTGTGTACCACCACCACCCAGCAAGTGAGAAAGTTTTAAAAATTATTTTTGTAGATAGAACAAGCATTTAATACACAGTAAAGACAATCTAATCCTGGAAATGTTAATATTAAAAAAAAAACAACTATCAGTCTAGGATGTTTTAGATAGGGACTGGGAAGAAATGCAGAAAAGGAAAAGCCCCAAGTGAAGATCAGTCCTCGGTGCTGGTATTTAGGGACTCATACAGGAGTCTTTTTTTTTTAGTGTTTTTTTATTTCACATGCATTGCTGTTTTGCCTACATGTATGTCAGTGTGAGGGTTTCATATCCCTTGGAACTGAAGTAACAGTTGTGAGCTGCCAAGGGGGTACTGAGAATTGAACCTGGGTCCTCTGAAAGAGCAGCCAGAGCTCTTAACTGCTGAGCCATCTCTCCAGCTCCTTGAACAGGAATTTTAAGCAAGGTTACTATCTAATGAAATGCACATTTGTGCATTCCAACTATTTTTTTGTTGTTGTTTTGTTTTTTTGAGACAGGGTTTCCCTGTGTAGCCCGGCTGTCCTGGAACTCACTCTGTAGACCAGGCTGTCCTTGAACTCACAGAGAGCCACCTGCCTCTGCCTCCCAAGTCCAAAAATTACTTAAGAAATTTACTTTTAGTCAACTACTTTCAAATTCTTTTGACAAGTACAGTAAGCACCACTGAGCACATACTGCATGTTGAGAGATAGACTGCACAGGTAGGGCGTTTGCAGGAGCTCAGCTGACAGCCGAGAAGACAATGCAAGACTCTCAGGTCAAGTGCCACAGGAGGCGGACAGGTCAGAGCCATTTAAACAATGACTGTCTAGACTTCTGATTTGACTAAAAGTTTAATAGATTTAGAAACAGAAGATGAATGTGTGATGCTTTGGGAAAGAAAAAAGGCCATGTCCAAACCCGCAGGAAGCTGAGCGTGGCTGGTGTGTGGCGGAGGGAGGCGGAGGGAGGGAAGAGCTAGAGGCCTCACAGACTTAGGTTTTCTGTTGGGAGCTGGGATCTGCACAACTTTAGGAGGACTAGAAGGCGTCAGGTAGTCTGTAATGAAGATAACAAGGTGGTTTCTGAAAGCCATCGCCATCTACTCAATACATTCTGTAACAAGTGCTTTGCTTCGCCTTGAGTTCTGTATGAGTGGTAAGTACACTAGGGTCTTTGAGAACGTGGATTCCTATAGTGTGTGCTGGGTTCTGTGAGTCAGACTACCTGAGTGCAGGCACACCAGTGAGACTGTGATGTTACTACGGCAGTTATCACATGCACACAACTTCATCTGGACTGCCAACTCTTGTGAATTCTGTCCTCTCGAGTGTGTGGATCCACACGGCATCACCAGAGGACCTGCCACACCTTTCAGTGGTCAGATACGTTTGCCTAGGCAGTCACAGCACTGCCCTTCCTTCCTGATCTTGTTAGTTCATGGATGGTGCAGAAGCGGGAGTTGTGCATACAGTGCGCAGCCTTTAGACACTCACTTTCCCAGGCAGGCTGCTGCATGCAGAAGCAGCTCACCCTCACTTCTGAGCAGGACGCAGACTGAAGTACGTTAGGACTTTCTCCACTCGTGGCTATTACAAATATTCAAGCCTAGGTTTCCAGTACAAATGCCCAAGAGTGGGCTGCTGGGTCACATGCTAAGCCTTTAGTTCCTTAAGATGCTGTGTCCTGTGCAGTCTCTGCACACCTGCATTCCTGTCCACAGTTCCCACCCAGCAGCTCTGACAGCGGGGCTGGAAGCCAGCATCTAACACATGCTGCAAGCTGCTCTAGCTCTGCACCACACTCCAGCTCAGAACTTGTTTTATCTGTATGTTCTCTTCAGTAATGTCTTTGGCACATTTTCTATATGGGTTGTTTTGTTTTTTGTTTTTTTTTAAATCACTGAATGCTAAGAGTTCTTAAATATTTTAAATACAAAATCCCTATTATGGGCTGGATACGATGGTTCAGCAGTTAAGAGCACAGGCTTTCAGAGGTCCTGAGTAAAGTTTCTAGCAACCACATGGTGGCTCCCAACTGTCTATAATGGGCTCTGATGCCCTCTTTTGGCATACATGTGTACATGCAGATAGAGCACTCATACATAAATAAATAAAGATCTTTTTAAAAGAGAAAAAAAATCTGTATTAAATATGTGATTGAAATGATTATTTTTCATTTTTTAAGACAGGGTTTCTCAGTGTAGCCCTGGTTGTCCTGGAACTTGCTCTGTAGATCAAGCTAGCCTTTGCTGGGATTAAAGGTGTGTACCACTAAGTCTGGTTATGGATCCATTTTATTTATTTTATGTGTATGGGTGTTTTGTCTGCATGTGTGTCTCTATACCACACGAGTGTCTGCTGCCCTTGGATCCCCTGAGACTGGAGTTACAGATAGTTGTGGGTGTTGGGAATTGAACTTGGGTCGTCTGGGAGAGCAGCCAGTGCTCTTAACCACTAAACAGTCTCTCCAGTTCCTCTACCAAGTATTTTATCTGACTAGATCCTTCATTAAAGATGATCACCATCATGGTGAGACGGCACTACATACTACAAGTGTCATAATTAAAATTTTTCAAAGTTGAAAATATGACTATCTTTGGACATTTTCTTAAAATGTTAACATTCTCTATGATACTATCCAGTGTAGCAGTGTGCTTTGCCAAGAAGTTCTCTGTCCTGTGCAGCTCTCTGTATGGTTACATGCCCCTGGGCCTTCTGGGAGTGGTGGCAGCTGGAGTGGCAGTGGTGGAGAGCAGGCAGGCTCCACTCATGTTAGAGGACAGTGGTGGAGTGGCTGTGAGATCCCAGCAGCTCCTGCTCTCTAAGCCAAGGACAGCTCAAAGGGCAGTGGTTTTTCTTCCTTTCTAGCTTTAAAGGCCACCTGCAAGAGTGGTGAAGATTTCTCTTTTTTGTCTCTTTTTAGAGCTAGAGGGCAAAAGGGCACAGTGGGAATCTGTTACAAGTTACGAATCAGTCACAGTGCAGTCGGGGCAAGAGAACAAGCTTCAGGATTCAGTTACAAGCAGCACTCCAATGCGGGGCAAGGGAACAGGAGCTTTCAGCAACTCTACCTCAGGAATTTACCCATGAGATGAAAAATGCATGTCCCCATGTTTGTATAAACTAGACATAGTGGCTTATACCTGTAATCCCAGGATACTGGAGACTGAGACTGGAGGACTGCCACAAGTTTCAGTCCCATTTGATTTATGTATTGAGTTCCAGTCCAGCAAGGACTATGTAATGAGACTCTTTCTCAAAACAAACAAACAGACAACCGAACTAAAAATGTTCACATCAGGGGCTGGAGAGACAACTCAGTGGTTAAGAGCACTTGCTCTTGCAGAGGACCTGGGTTCAGTTCCCAGTACCCACATGGTAGCTCACAACTATCTGTAACTCCAGCTTCAGGGGATCCTATACCCTCTTCTGACCTCCTCAAGAACTAGGCACACATGTTGTACATAGACATACCTACATACAGACAAAACATAAAATAAATAAACCTAAAAATTAACAATGAAAAAAATTCATGCTAGCTTTATTTGTAAGAATTTAAAACTACCACATGGACAGGTAATGATCTAAACTCAATCCCTGGATCCCATAGTGGAAAAAGAGACAACAATTCCAGTTTGTCCTCTGACTTCTGTGCACACACATGCAGACGTAAATACAAAATAAACAGATGCAGAGGCAAGCTATCTCCACTGTGAAGCACTAGCTATGTGGTATCACTGGATGTGAGACCTGGAGCTACACTTTCAAACACTGCAGTCTGCTGACATAACAGTGTGGTTTGAAATGCAAATGTGTTGAAGCAAGTCAGTGAGGTCTGCTTGCTTTGGCTCTTCCTTACTCTTGTCCAGTGATGGTGGACATCCATGGTTCCCAGCATCACGTGGCCCAGGGCACTCACACCGGAGCGGTCTGTGAATACGATGGTGCATCCTGACGATAAACACAAACCCTTGGTCACGGCCCAGAGGATTCATCCTCATAACACTGTGCACATAATTACTTAAACTTAGTGTACACACTCAGGATCGAATCCAGTAGATCCTAGAGGCTTGTATTATGTTTCTGCTTTATGCAAAGGAACAGATTTAAACATTTAACTCTGGTAAAGTCATGCAGTTTTGTGCTACAATGTATTGATGTGCACTGCAGCTAACTGACGTTCTGAAAGAGAGTGGGCAATAGTTACCTTTTGCATTCTGAAGTGGCTCCAAATTCTGCTGTGCTAGGCGGCTAAGACTGTGCAGCTGGCTGCAGCGGTGGGCAACACCCCAGCCCCTCTGCCACCTAGGCCAACAGACATGACTACGTTAACAGCAGCACCTTGGAGGATGAACAGGCTCTCAGCCCAACTGCCTGCTTCTTGAGGTCAATGGCCTCTTCCTGAAGCAGGCATACATTATGTTTTAACTCATCTAGTGTTTCCAAGATAGTTATTGTCTCTCTAAAGTTTTCAAAAATCAGTCCTCTTATTCTTACTGCGTTGTGTGCAGCATGCCTAGAGGTCAGAGCACACTTTCAGGAGTTGGTTCTCTCCTGCCATTGTAGGATCTGAGGACTGAACTCAATTGGTAAGCTTGCACAGTAAACACTCTTTTCCCCCACTGAGGCATTTCTCCAGCCTTTGGTTTGTTGTTGTTTGTTTTGTTTTTTTCTTGAGATCTCTGTTGTCTCACCATGTAGTGTAGGCTGGACTTGACCTTGAGCTGATCCTGGGATTACAGGTGTGTGCTGATGGAAGCCCCAATACCCTGGTAACATGGATGAAGTCTGCATGACAAGGTTCCAGACTCCCTGGCTGGGGAATTTCGGCTCACCAGCTATTTTGCCCCTTTCTCCCCTTTGCTGTAATGGCGACAAAAAGCCATTCATCAATAATAATAATAATGTCTGCATGGCCTAGTAATACCTTAGCTGGTTGGTGTTAGCTGAGACGGGGACGCAGCCATTTGTAAAATACCTTGCAGGCTTCTAAGTCCTGGCATGTGTAGATCTCTCTATTCATACTGATAGTGCATTGTAAAGGCTATTCCTGGAGTGGGTGTTGGGCCTCCCAGGAAGAGACAAGCCTTTAACAGACAGAAGCAAAAAGAGTCTAGACAGAGAAAAAATAAATATGCACCAAACAGCTAAAACCATAAAATAAACCTTCTTTGGTGCCTACATGGCACCCTGCTCTGTTCTGAGGCAGAAGGAGATATTATTTACCTAACAGTAATATTCAACCAATTATGGGTTATTGGGTCAAATGTTCTTTTATAGTAAACAAGATAACCTTAAAGCTTGTAAGTCATAGGAGGAAGAACACCCGGCTCCTCCCTGGGCATGATTGACTTCTATAAGTGACTACATCTGCATATCAAACCAGTTCCTCTGGAGGCCTAAGCAACATTTGCATACTAAAAAAACTGCATTTGGCTTTTTAAACTTCTTGCCTGAGCAGTTTTCTCTCTGGCATGGTTCTCCCCTGGTAATGTACAGTGTCAGTCTCTCCTTCCTTTTCTTGGTGTGGGTTTTTTCACTGGCAAGAGGCATTGTCAGTCTCTCTCTCACCCCTCTCTTTTCTTAAAATGCATACTGTTAATTCCCTATTAAAAACACTTCTGCGTTTTACTTCTAAAGCGTTCTACGTGTCATTTTAAAGCGCAACCGTCTGTGCCATTCCTTTGGGTCCCATAAAAGAACAAACTACTCCGTTTGTCATTTGGAGCACTTGTACTCCCTCCTGAGTAGAGTTTTTGTGAACCCATGTGTGGAAAAGGCTGGTTCTCTCCGCATGTGCTACTTACTATACTTGGTATTAGAAGATTTGTAGACCTTTTAAATTTATTATCGTGTGTGGGTGCATGGTGTATGTAGGTAGGTACATAATATGTGATTGAGTACTTGCACGCACGCACGCACCACATGTGTGTGGAGGTCAGAGAATAATTTTGTGGAATCGATTCTCTCTTCTACCTTTATGTGGGATCTGGTCATTAGGCTAGGTGGCAAGTACCTTCAGCCACTGAGCCATCTTGCCAGCTCCAAGTGATAGTGGAGTTTTAATAAAGCAACCAAAAAAAAAAAAGAAAGAAAGAAAAAAGAAAAAAGAAAGTGAATTATCAGAGTGTGGTGGTGTGAATAAGAATGGCCCCCATAGGCTCATATATGTGAATGCTTAGTCACCAAGAAGTAGCACTATTTGAAAGGATTAGAAGGATTAGGAGGTGTGGCCTTGTTGGAGGAAGTGTGTTACTGGGGGTGGGCTTTGAGTTTTCAAAAGCCAGACCTAGTCTCTCTCTGCCTAGGAATCAAGAAGTTTTCAGCTAGTTTTGTGTCTGCCTAATGCCACCTGCTCCCTGCCATGATGATAAGAACTGAACCTCTGAAGGCCCCAGTTAAATGCTTTCTTCCATAAGATAGCCTTGGTCACAGTGTGTCTTCACAGCAATAAAACAGTGACTAAGACGCAGGGGTAAAAGCATTGTTACCATGTCAATGTATGCTAAGATTTACATAAGCAAGTATGCTGTTTCTATTTTAAAATAAGAGGATAAGGCTTGGAGTAGAGCTCGATGCTAGAACATGTACTTTCATTACACAGACACACAGACACATACGTACATATGGAGGAAGGAGAGAACTGATTTCTGCAGGTTGTCCTGTTTTCTACACATGCTGTGACATGCACACACACACACACACACACACACACACACACAATACATGTAATTAAAAAGTTCAACCACTTTGCCCAAAATACCAGAATTTAAATCTTACTTCTGTGTTGTAAACAAAAGTCACTCCTAGTGTTCTTACAGGTTTCATTTGAGTCTGTCCACAAAGTGACAAGTCAAGAATATTTGATTATCAGAGAAATTAAAGAGACAAAAGATTTAATTACTAGAAATGTTAGTATTAGGCAATTCCTGGGCTTTCATTATCATTATTATTTTTAACTAAAAAAAATTTTTTTGAGACGAGGTCTCATTAATCATAGGCTAGCTAGATGTGTCATATAGCCAAAGATGACGTTTCTCTTCTGATCCTTTTGTCTCTACCTCCTTAATGATGTGATTACAGGTATGAACCACCATCCCCAGTTTATATGGTATTTGGACGAAACCAGGGCCCAGTGTGTACTAAGCAAACACTTTATTAACAAAGCTATATTCATTCCTGATATTTGTGTGTGTTTGTGTTTTCAAGACAGGGTTTCCCTGTTGCAATCTGGCTGTCCTGGAACTCACTCTGTAGACCAGGCTGGCCTCGAACTCACAGAGATCTGCTGGCCTCTGCTTCCCATGTGCTGGGATCACAAGCGTGTGCCACCACCCCTGGCTCATTCCCGCACATTTGAACGTGTGTACTGGTGTGGAGGTCTGAGTGAGAATGCCCCATAGGCTCATATGTTTGAGTGGCTGTCTACCAGTTGGTAGAACTGTTTGGGAAGGACTAGGAGGTGTGGCCCTGCTGGAGATGTGTCACTGGGAATGGGCTTTGAGGTTTCAAAAGCCCAGGCCATTCTTAGTACGCCCCCTGTCTCTACCTCCTGTTTTCAGTTGCTGCCCTGGAGCCACGCCTGTCTGTCTGCTGCCATGCTCCCCACCGTGATGGTCATGGACCCCCTCTGCAACTGTAAGCAAGCTCCCAGTTAGACACTGTCTTTTATAAGCTGCCTTGGCCATGTGCCTTTTTATTGCAATAGGACAGGAACTAAGACAACTAGGATGCTTTCCTTATTACCTGATATCCGAAAGTTGCAGAAGCTCAGACAGTTCATTCTTCAGACGATCCAGCTCCTTCCGAAGTGGCAAACTATTCTTCAGCTTTTTAACAGCACTTTCCCCATTATTCCCTAACCAGGACCTAGAGCAGAGAGAGATAAACACTATACCTCTCCACCAGTCCAACACACATGTGGCTGGGGATCAGGGTTAGTGGCAGAGGCATACCTAGAACAAGTATGGCCCCAGTTCCATCCCCTGGACTGCAAACAAAAATAAAACAACATATCTTAAAGCAGTCTACGGTTAACCTAAGTTTTCAGTCATACCTGTACTTCTAACTACTTCAAGAGGCTGCCTACCTTTGCTGAGTTACGTTACAGTTATGGCAACTTCTTTTAGGTATTACAAAAAATTAAATTTTAATCAGACAAAGCCTGGTTTTACCTCTAGGTTTTAGAGATAAGACAATTACGAAGACGTTGGGGGTTGGAGAGATGGCTCAGTGGTTAAGAGCACTGGCTGCTCTTCCAGAAGACCCAGATTCAATTCCCAACAACCACATAGCAGCTCACAACTGCCTCCAGGGAATCCAGCATCCTCAAACAGCCATAAAGAAAAATAAATCATTAAAAAAAGTTTAAAAAAATTATAGAGAATGTGAAAATTCTTTCACATCTTCAGCTCTGCAACAATTACTGGAGTACCCTGATGACTGCGCCAGCTCTTTACAGTCACACAACAGGTGAGGCCAGGGCTGAGAACCATGCAGCCAGAGAGCAAACATGGGCACACAGCTGAGACATCGGAGTCACAACTGTGTGTGGATTCCAGCCTGGCAGAACCCACTTTTCCTTTAATTTTAATACTGGGGTGCAGTACCCTACGCTCTCAAAGCCCACTCCTACTGGCACAGAGGCATACCTTATGATCTAGTTCTTTGGCCAGAGTTCCCCAACACATCTAGTGGGCCTCTCTACTACCCTGGAGGTCCATTTCTTTTCACCCGAACCAGTGCCCAGCTGGTCTTGTCTCAGCTCTATCGAACTGTATAGTAATTACATAAGATAGCTCAGTAGCAAAGATGCTCTCTTATTATTTCTTAGCATATTTTCCTCAATAGCCTTAAGGAAAAACAAGTATTAAAGAATGCTTTGAGGATTGGAGTGCAGTCACTGTCAGAAGGAGAGGTAATGCAGGTTGTGCAGCATCCAGAGACAGCACTGCCCTCTGTGGAGTTTGTCTCCTGCTGTGCTAATAACAGCCAGACACAGGCATGCTTGTTATTGCCTGCAGGCTTTGGTCTCCATACGAAGTCTAGAGAATAAGATATTTGGGTGGAGGAGTGGAAAAGGGGGCTTGAAAAGGTAGTGTATGTTCACAGTGTGTGTTCAGAGAATGGGAAGGTGACTGAGCCAAGGGAAACATTTCAGATGTGGGAGAGGGTGGGCTCCAGGCATGTCCAGGAGAGGAGAGAAACAATTTAAAGAGTAATAGAGCAGTCATACAGCTCTTCACAGGAGACGCCTGCAAAACTGTGGGATACGTCCATGATACCATGCAATAAAGCCATGTTAAATAGAGTTCAGGTGCTGGAGAGATGGCTCAGTGGTTAAAAGCATTGGCTGCTCTTCCAGAGGTCCTGAGTTCAACTCCCAGCAACCACATGGTGGCTCACAACCATCTATAATGGGGTCTGATGCCCTCTTCTGACATGCAGGTGTACATGCAGACAGAGCACTCATATACATAAAATAAATCTTAAAAACAAACAAAAAACCAAAGTAATAATAGAGAGCTCAAATGTGTCTGACAAAACCTTTAGACAGATGCTCCCATCAACATTTAGATGTGAGCTAAAGCATTAAGATGCATCAAGTGAACCTGCAAAAATAATGAAATAACTATCAATTTATCAAACAAATATTTATCCCAAACACCTGGTGTGGTATTGTGCTGGGAATATAGAGAAGATAAAGTTTCATTGTAAAAGAAGACCTACCTAAAAGGAGAACAGAATATTGGAAAAAAAGAAAGGATTCAGGAATTGATTTTATCTGGAAGGTTCTGTACAATGGGTGATGGGGAACTGAACCTGAGATGTGTGGATGAGAAGGGAGAGTGTGCTGTGAGTGTGAGCGTGTCCCTGCATGTGGATCCACAGATGCACCACAGGTGTCCGTGCACGTGGATCCACGAATGCACCGGGATGTCCAGATGAGATTGTTCTGCAGAAGGGAGACCTGAGGGGAGATGGAAGGAAGAGGGGTGGACCATGAAAGGTTTACATGGAAGGATGAGGAAGTGGTGCTTACTGCTAGGTAAATGTGCTCATTAGTTTTTGATTCACAACTTGGCATATCAGTTAATTTTGCCCATACTCCCTTTAGAGAATACTAAGTTACCAAACTGGGCTTAGTGGCGCAAGCTTTTAATCCCAGCATTTGGGAGGCAGCGGCAGGCAGATCTCTGTGAGTTCAAGGCCAGCCTGGTCTACTCAGCGAATTCTAGGACAGCCGGGGCTATGGTTCCAGGTTGTGCATGGTGGCACTTCACTTCAGTACTCCGAAGGGCAAGGCATCTGGATTCTGGAAGTCTGAGGCCAGCCTGAACTGCATAGTGAGTTCTAGCCTCGTCAGGGATAATGAGTGAAACCTTGTCTCAGAAAGTGCAAGTGTCATAAACCTAGCGTCATCTCCGAGGCAGTCTACACTGCAGCCCTGCAGGGCTCCTTCTCTTGCAGCACTGCTCTCTCTCATGCTACTTGCCCTGGGCCTCGGCCATAAATTACACTTGCTTACAGCTAAGCTCCAACCATAAGGCCTTACAACAGGCTTCTTGTAAGTCTCAGATAGCAATGTTCAAATCATCTAACATCCTTTGTGTAATGTCCACCATATCATAATGCTATGTAATTCCATCGATGAAGCTAAGAAAGGTTCTATTTAACTAATGACAGGTTCACCACCACGTCATGACAAATAGCCACTGACAACTGGACTAACAGTGATCTTATGTCCCTGACTTGAATTCCTGAAACAGTCATTTACAAAGCTGCTCTCCTTAAGGAGGAACAAGCTACAAGAGTCTGAATGGAAAACAGAGCACGCTCTTGAGGAAACTGGGAATTTGCAGCAGCAGAGCTCGACTAGACACAGGCATGCTCTGAAGGGAGTGCACTCTTGCAAACACCAGCACGTTTCCGTTAAATGCCGAGGACATCAACAAGAGCACCTGAGGGAAGTGACTTAACTCCCGCTGCCGGGTCACTCTGTCTCAGCTGAGTGCAGACTTCATGCTCCACACTGTATTTATTCCAACCAAGGTTTGTTTTGTTTCCTAGTGTTCTGCCACTGAGCTACACCATATTTTTGAAGTCAGGTCATTAAAGGTACTGGGTGGGTTCTGTGAACATCTGAGGCAGGTTAGCACTCAGGGGTGCTGACACATTCCCTGTTCTTGAGGACTCACTATCTAGGACAATATAATAAAGTCTATCGTATTAAAGATTGGGATTTTATTGAAAATTTAAATGAAGAGATAATGAAAAAAGAGCTTATACAAGAAACCCCGAAGAATATTGTTGAAATACCTTTTTCTAGTTTCAAACTGTTTTCATCATTTTGCCAGCTGGCTAACTTAGTCCTCGGTCCTTGGAACAATCTTTAAATAGACGCTGAGGTCAGAACTGCCCTCTACAAAACACTGGACTGAGCCACAGACTTAATACCCGTCGGACACGCTAATACTTTACCCTTAAGCCCCTTAGCTTGAGAAGGTCCAACACCACCATTTTTGATTCTGCCTTGACTTAAGCAATCTCTTTTAGGCCAAGTGTTCTCAGCACTGTGTCTGCCTTGACACGCTCATGGTGCACCAACAGCATCCTCCTGATGCATGTGCAGACTTCTGGGAGGCTGTGCAGTGCTGAGTGCACACTCACGTCCCTTCTGGAGTGCTACTCCAGCGCTTGAGCGTGCCGTTCCTACCCACTCTGCTGCCTCATCACTTCTGCCCCACTAAATTGTCATTCCAGCGCCGCCTTCCTCCAGCTCGTTTGCAGAAGGAAACCTAGACAGCGGACTACACTATTAGAGGTGATGTGTCTATCAGTCACTGGCATGGACGGACTCCACACACATTCCTGCCACAGGCCCACACTTGTCTCCATTTATGCTACCTTCCTCTTAACCATGTTAAGGGTGTAGCTGGATGACAGGGGTTCCTGCATCAGAGCAGATAACATACAGGGAGCTTCAGTGGCCATATATAGTAAAGGATGATGTCCTAAGTTACCATCGGTCACTGGCGTCTTTGGATACAATAACTGAAACAGAATGGGACTAGCTTTAGAGTATATTAAAAACAAACAAATAAAAAACAGCAGCCAGGCAGTGAGTGGTGGTGCACACCTTTAATCCCAGCACTTGTGAGGCAGAGGCAGGTGGATCTCTGTGAGTTTGAGACCAGCCAGGTCTACAGCATGAATTCTAGGACAGCCCAGAGTTACAACAGAGAAACCACCCCCACAAAAGCGTTAGGCTTAGATGGTGTCACATGCCTTGAATCCCACCATCAGAAGATAGAGGCAGACAGAGCTCTGTAAGTCTGAAGCTAGGCTGGTCTACAGAGTGAATTCTAGGCCAGCCAGGGATACACAGTGATAGTTTTGAAAAGCAAAACAAAAAGATTAGGCTTAAGAAAAATTATGAATCAAACTGCTATGTTGGAATAACCAATGCTAATATTTTGATAAATATTACTTTCCTTTTACTCTGAAATATATATTTTATAAAAATGGATTCATATTATGGACAGTGCTTTACAATCAGCTTTCTATACTTAACAGTATGCTCTGAATATCTGTCCCGATAAAAAGCAAGTACAAAACAAAGTTACCAGAAAATTAACGGTAGCTTAATAAACAAAGTACGCCAAATATTTCATCTCTCTCTTTTTTTTTTTTGAGACAGGTTCTCATTATGTAGCCCTGGCTGGCCTGGGAACTCAACTACATAGACCAGTCTGGCCTTGAACTCAGAGATCCTCCTGCCTCTATTTCCTAAGTGCTAAGATTAAAGGAAAGCACTACACCCTATACACCCTATACACATTTAGTCTTCATAATTTAAAAACATTCTTTCTCAATCATCTTGAATAGATGATTTTATAAATTTGTACCTACCTACCTATCAATCATCCATCTACCATCTATTCATCTATCCATCTATCAATCATCCATCTACCATCTATCCATCTATCTATCTGTCTATCTATCAATCATCCATCTACCATCTATCCATCTATCTATCCATCTATCTATCCATCTATCTATCTGTCTATCTATCAATCATCCATCTACCATCTATCCATCTATCTATCCATCTATCTATCTATCTATCTATCTATCTATCTATCTGTCTATCTATCAATCATCCATCTACCATCTATCTATCCATCTATCTATCTATGTGTCTATCTATCATCCATCTACCATCTATCCATCTATCCATCTATCTATCAATCATCCATCTACCATCTATCTACCTATCTATCAATCATCCATCTACCTATCTATCTATCTGTCTATTTTGAGACAGGGATTCATTATGTATCCCAGACTGACCCGCCTCCATCTATTCATGTTCCTGACTGCTTTCCCAATGCTGGGATTACAGCCATGTGCTACCACCACACCTTACCTGCTTTTTGGTAAGTATTGATTAATAAAGTTAATTACTTCTGAACTCTCCAAATAGACTGGGAATGCTCAATGTGTATAAAGAATTGATTAAAAAACTTAAATCTTTTGCATGTATCTGGTATTAAATAGTAACAAAAAATAGAAGCATTTTTGCAACTTTAAGCAAGAAACATGAAATACCTTTTCTCATGATTTCTGTATCAAATATATTACTAAAATTTATTTTCCTGTAAAACCAGAACTATATTTAAACATAAACTACATGAGGCTGTTTAAATAAAACCTTTTACTTACTTTAGGGTTATTTCCACTCTTGAGACATGTTCAAGGTCTTCCTCAGGGTCCTTGAACCCAGTAAAGGAATAATAGGACCTATGCCATTTGATGGGTCTGTCAGGAACCCCTGTGGCTTCCTTGAGAGGCTGGGAGTGCACGCTAGTGTTCAAGCTTTGGATGTGTCCAACAGACAAACTGCAGGAGTCGAGAATATACAGTACTGTGCTCAGCAGATCGCTGGTGCGCAAAGTAAATCTGACTGCTCGAAATCCTGGAGAATATAACCCCCAACAATTAATGCAGGATTGTTGTTCCTGAAACAATTAAAAAATCAGAATATTTTAAAACATTTTATTACCCATTAAAATTCACCCCATTGGTAAATCATCAGTAAATGGAAAACCACTTCCTCTTCTAAACTCTCTAGCAGTATTTCCATCTTCATGGATTCCTTTCTAGTGTGGCACCTGTGAGTACACTCATCCCACCTGAGAAGGGATGGTGACTATTTTCAGTGCTGTCCATGAGTCTTGTCACCAAAGAGAGGGAAGTGCTCCCATGTCCATCACAACGTTTCCAGATGAGAGAAGGACACACGAGGATGCCTGCATTGCAGTGGTGCGTGCTGGGGGAGGTCCAGCCTGCCTGCCTGATGTTGGTGGTCACAGAAGCTCACCTTTATATATATATTGAGGTTTGGCTTGCATGTATGTCTGTGCTCCACCTCAATGCCTGGTGCCCAGAGAGGCCAAAAGAGGGTATAGATCCCTTGGAACTGGAGTTATAGATGATTGTGAATTGCCATGTGGGTTCTTGGAATTGAACCCAGGTCCTTTGGAAGAGCAGCCAGTGCTCTTAACCACTGAACCATCTCTCCAGGCCCACCCCAAAATTTTTAAAGTAGCTTGAAAATTACACAAGGGAGCTGGAAATACAGTTCAGTGGTAGAGTTCTTGCCTGGAATACATGAGTCCCTAGGTTTGGTTATAGCTCTGAGAAAAAAATAAAATCCTATTGAGTATTATTATTAACTTTTTAGGCAAGGTCTCACTATTGGCTCTGGCTGGCCTAGCATTCACTATTTAGACCAGGCTGGCCTCAAACTCACAGATATATACCTGCTTCTGCCCCCCGAGTGCTGGGATTAAAGGTGTGTACTATCACTCGTGGCTACAAATACTTTGTAAGTACAAGCTCACTGTAAGTTTTACACACATACACGAGTAAGTCTATAATAGGCATATAATAGACATAGTAGTCATAACCATTAATAGATATTACCCTTGTTAATAGCTGGTACACAGTCTTTGAACGTGTATTAATCACATACATATGGGTATTCACAATTAATCAAATAATTAAGACTAAGCTGGGCCTGGTGGCTCAGGCCTGTAATCCCAGCTCTTGGGGGAGGTGGAAGCAGATCAACTGGAACTTCAAGGTTATCCTTGGCTACATAGTGAGTTTGAGGCCAGCCTGGGCTATCTAAGAAACTTTCCCTCAAAACAATAAAACCAACTCTCCCACCTCCAAAAAAAAAAAAACAAAAATAAAAACAAAAAACAACCCTCCCCCAAAACAAAAACTCACCATCACCACAAACAACAATAACATCTAAATAAGACTTAAAATACAGTTCCTTGGTCACATGAGCAGCCTCTCAAACACTCAGTAGTTACGGCTAGTGCCTGGTACACTTGAGGGTCCGTGCATCTGTGGAATACTTACTTCCCTCACACAAGCTCTCGAGCAGTGCTGGTTTAAACCCTTTCTGTACTTCTCTGAACTGCATATGACATAAATGCTTATGTGTGTTTAGAACATATACCTATTCATCTTAAATTGCTCCTTTAAGTAAAGATGGTATCATTATGGATCTATTATTTTGAACCCTTTGCCACTTAACTTGGCGACTCTTTGATGGACCAGCCTAATTCAATCTTAAAATTAAAAGTCATTTTGTTACAAGGTCAAAATAAATTATTTCCTGTTTTCTGTATAACTTGGGTTTGACCGTGTCTTGACACATTTTCTGGAATTTGACAAGTTCTTCACTCTATATGCTAGACTATACTCTAACCTTCACCCTGGTAAGATATTCTGCCAAATAATTCTGAGATGCTCACCCAAGTTCCTACGTAACCAAAAATCCTCCAACCCTTGGAAAGCCCCTAGCCTTGCAGGTTTTTTTTAGCTATGTAAGTCTCACTTTCTCCTACATTCAATGCTATTTTCTCAAACCCCACTCTGGGGGATAGCTCCGTCTGACAGAAAATAAAGCTGGAATAACTTGACCAAAATACTGGATTGGCGGTCTTTACTCTCAGTCAGTGGCATCAGTATCTTCCACACCCACATATACAAATGAGCCCTTTTCTTCTCAGCAGCCACATGCTCGTCAGTCTAATAACCACAGCACGGCACATTTACCATTTCCATGCTGATGGGCTTGAGAGTCACTTTCAAAATGCCGAATGATACTGAAATGCTCGCTTTGCTTGCCTGCCTTTCTTTAATATTTTTATTTTATGTGCATTGGTGTTTTGCCTGCATGTGTAACTGCATCAGGGTGTCAGATCCCCTGGAACTGGAGTTACAGTTGTGAGCTGCCATGTGGGTGCTGGGAATTGAACCTGTGTCTTCTGGAAGAGCAACCAGTGCTCTTAACTGCTGAGCCACTTCTCCAGCCCCTTCCTTTCTTATAGTTGTGTGTGTTCATGTGTGTACCTTGTGTCTGTGTATGGTCATGCTGTGAAAGTCAATGTCAACTTCAGGTGTTCTTCTGGTACTGTCCACCTTATTTTGAGGGACCTGGGTAATCCCTTAGGTCAGTGGTTCTCAACCTTCCTATTGCTGCAACCCTTAAATACAATTTATGTTGTGGTGACCCCCAACCATAAGTTGTTTTTGCTGCTACTTCATAATTGTAATTTTGCTACTGTTATGAACTATAATGTAAATATCTGATGTGCCTATGGTCTAAGGCAAAAGGGTCATTTTACCCTCAAAGGGGTTGCAACCCACAGGGTGAGAACTGCTTGCCTTAGGTGAAGCTGGTTGGCCAGCTGTCTCCAGGGATCTTCCTCTTGCTTCCCCACATTACAAGGCAGGCTGGGATTACAAGGCACAGCTGGCTTTTTCATGTAGGCACTGAGGATTGAGTTCATGTCTTCATTTTTGTATGGTAAGTACTCCACTGACTGAGCTGTTTTTCCAACTCTCTTGAGATGTGTTTTCTTAATAAGAACCAAAGCTTAACTCACTCTCGCAGATAAACTCTGCTTGACAAACATATACACAATACAGAATATGTAAAGTAAGAAAGTTTTTTTTAACAGGATAATTTGATGGCAAAGAGAGGAAAGAAAAATTCAAACTTTTTCCTCGAAGGCCTGGAAGTAGCAGCTCAGACTTCAAATAGTTACGTATAGCTTAACAGACACACACCCAGCACTCAGGAGGCAGAAGCTGGGGTCTCTCTGTGAAAGTCTTCTTGCTTCAGCACCCCAAGGACTGATGTATTAGGTATGCTCCTATGATGGCTAAAGAAACTTCATTTTATGCTAGGCATCCATCTTGGTACCCACTAGCCATTTGTCTCTGACTCCAGTCCCTGGAATATAAGTTCTCAGTAACCCTGACTCAGCGATCCGCCCCCCTAAAAATGTACAGCCATGACTAACTAACTACTCGCTATGATATAACTGCTTTTTTGGCTTCTGTGACTTACTTACGCAGACATTCAAAGATTGTTTTGAGTTGCTTTAACCACTGAACTTGGCAGAACAGACCACTTTTGCTTGCTTGCATAGATATTGAAGGTCTTTTCCCGTTAAAAAATCCTTCCCCATGCCCTTCCTTCACAGCAATCTCAAATTTGGCTCAGAGAGTGTTCATTCTGCTAGCAGCTAATCAAATAATTGGATTGAGTTTATGGTCTATCCCCAGGGGTCACAAACTCCACCACCCTACTACATCCTAGTATAATCAGTGAAAGCAGGTGCTTGGAAAGAAGGCTGTGTACAAACAGCATCAGATGGAAGTTTAGAGACTTGAGTTCCACACCTTACTTTGTTTCTGGGGTCTTTGAAAGGTGAACAGGTATCACTGGGTCACAAATGGTTAAACGCTTCCATCTTCACTGGGACAGTGAGAGAAGGAACACTGTAGATTAAACAGTGTAAATGTAACAGGCATGCCCAACACTCAGAAGGCTATAAATAGGATTACTTCAGACTTTCTGTTGTTGTTCTGATACTGTATCTGTTCTGTCACTATACACCATCACGGCTGGCCTCAAACTCACTGAGATCTGCCTGCCTCTACCTCCAAAGGGCCAGGATTAAAGGTGTGCACTCCAATACTTGGCTGAAATACTTCAGTTTTATACAAAAAATTGTTTATAGACACACAAAAAATGATTTGTTTAAAGACATACAGCCAGGAACAGAATCTAACTGTAGGAAAACAATTATATGATTTTTTTCAACAATCAAGGCCTTAACCCAAAGATACTCTGACAACGTCGGAATTAATGAACACATTTCACATGAAGCTGGCAAGGGACACAATAGAAATAAAACAACGTACCAAATGAACTGACAGGGTCCTGGCCTTCAGAGGAATTTTGGGCTGTTTTTTCTCTTATATAAAATGTAAGCTGAGTTGGTTTCAGACACTTGAAGCCCGGTTTCTGGAGATTTTCTAAGTAGACACTTAATCTCTTAAGAGAATTTTCATTGACTTCCTAGAAAAAGAATATTCAGGGCATTTACGTGTGAATGACGGAATAAGAAATTATATGTGGTCTTTAAAATACATTGAAGATATTAGGTAATCTGTTAAAAAATGTCGAGGGGACCTGGCGTGGGGGCACACACCTTCAATTGTAACACTTGGAGCCAAAAGCAGACAGATCTCAGTGAGTTCAAGGCCAGCCTAGTCTACATGGTGGATTCTAGGGACTGATCTCAGGTTGATCACCTTGGCAGTAAATACCTTTCCTGGCTAAGCCATCTGGCTGGCCTTATTTATTATTATTATTATTATTTTATTATTATGATTTAAGGCAAAGTCTCTCTATTAAGCCTAGGATGCCCTTGAACTTGAGGTCTATCTGCCCGAGTCTCCAGAGTGCTATAAAGCTGTATGCTTCTAAGCTTGGATTAAGGACAACTGCTGTTTTTGTTTTGTTTTATTTTTGCTGTTTTTTGAGACAGGTCTTACTATCATACTGGCTGGCCTGGAACCCTCTTTGTTGAACAGGCTGTCCTGGAGCTCAGGGATCTGCCCGGCCCTGCTGAGATTAAAGGCCTGCATGCCTGGTAATAACAACCGTTTTGGATTATTTAAATCTCTCTTCCTGCACACAATATTTTAAGATTAGAAATAATTTTGCATTGTATTTCTAGAACTTATTCAGGACACACTTGGTTAGGAGAACCCCTAAGTAAGTTGGGTACATTCCTGAGGTTAAATCCTGCTGCATGCGGGTGCATTCTTAAAATCCCAGCATTTGGGACACCTTGATCAAAGAACAATCCACCTGGATAAGGAAAGTCAGCCTTTATGACCAAGCACTAAGCTTTGTCAGTCTGTACTCCTTGAGCACACAGCAGGCAGGGAGGCCCCAGGCACTGAACTCTGCCCGAGGTATCCTTAGAAGAAGTACTTCAGTAGGTAAAGAAAGGGTGTTTTCTCTCAAGCCTTTTATTTTACTCCAGAAACTAGAATTCACGCGGCCACTTTACTGTCTATATAAACAATGACAGCTTTGAATAAATAATGGTTTCAATTTTCTGTTTTGTTTTTTGATTTTTGAGACAGGGTTTTTCTGTTGTAACTCTGGCTGTCCTAGAACTAGCTCTGAAGACCAGGCTGGCCTTGAACTCACAGACTGCCTCTGCCTATCGAGTGCTGGTATTAAAGGCGTGTGCCATCACCACCCAGCTGGTTTCAAATTCTAACATTACAAATATTTACTAAATTTATTAATTAGAAACTTTATTATTTTTCAAGTTAGTATTACATCTATATCAAATATTACCAAGACTGAATAATACAAACTTACAGGACTTCCTACATTTTACTGGCTCAAAGGTAAATTAATTCGACATACAGACAAGACAAAAAAGTAAGTATTTACTCTTTCCCTGGGGTGCTGTCCAAAGAAATCAGGATGAACTGCAAAGTAGAAAGGCCTCAAGGCATTGACAGCTTCTGCTCCTGAGAAAGCTCGAGAGCGGTGAGGACAACGAGGGAGGATCTTCTTCAGGCAGAACCTGTGGGAGACACGGGTCATTCTGCGGCATGCACACCCACCATGCAGGAGGCAACAGCCAGCCTAAAGCACCATGCAGGGAGAACAGAGAAACAAGACCGAAACCTGTCTGCCGCAATTAGCTCGGCTTCCAAACACTGGCTGTAAGCTGCTCTGCAGCATGAGTAAGTAAGTGATAGTACAGCCTCCCGCACAGCTCTCCGCTGGCCTCACTCAGACCGCAGCTTCCGTGATTCACACTGGGGTGCTCCTTCCTGTGCAGTGGGTACCCAGTGTGCAGTGGGGTACCCAGGGATCTGCTGCACAGAGGAAGGTCTTCCTGTGCAGTGGGTACCCAGTGTGCAGTGGGGTACCCAGGGATCTGCTGCAGAGGAAGGTCTTCCTGTGCAGTGGGGTACCCAGTGTGCAGTGGGGTACCCAGGGATCTGCTGCAGAGGAAGGTCTTCCTGTGCAGTGGGTACCCAGTGTGCAGTGGGGTACCCAGGGATCTGCTGCAGAGGAAGGTCTTTCTGTGCAGTGGGGTACCCAGTGTGCAGTGGGGTACCCAGGGATCTGCTGCAGAGGAAGGTGTTCCTGTGCAGTAGGTACCCAGTGTGCAGTGGGGTACCCAGGGATCTGCTGCAGAGGAAGGTCTTTCTGTGCAGTGGGGTACCCAGTGTGCAGTGGGGTACCCAGGGATCTGCTGCAGAGGAAGGTGTTCCTGTGCAGTAGGTACCCAGTGTGCAGTGGGGTACCCAGGGATCTGCTGCAGAGGAAGGTCTTCCTGTGCAGTGGGTACCCAGTGTGCAGTGGGGTACCCAGGGATCTGCTGCAGAGGAAGGTCTTCCTGTGCAGTGGGTACCCAGGGATCTGCTGCAGAGGAAGGTCTTCCTGTGCAGTGTGTACCCAGTGTGCAGTGGGGTACCCAGGGATCTGCTGCAGAGGAAGGTCTTCCTGTGCAGTGCGTATCCAGTGTGCAGTGGGGTACCCAGGGATCTGCTGCAGAGGAAGGTCTTCCTGTGCAGTGGGTATCCAGGGATCTGCTGCAGAGGAAGGTCTTCCTGTGCAGTGGGTACCCAGGGATCTGCTGCAGAGGAAGGTCTTCCTGTGCAGTGGGTACCCAGGGATCTGCTGCAGAGGAAGGTCTTCCTGTGCAGTGTGTACCCAGTGTGCAGTGGGGTACCCAGGGATCTGCTGCAGAGGAAGGTCTTCCTGTGCAGTGGGTACCCAGGGATCTGCTGCAGAGGAAGGTCTTCCTGTGCAGTGCGTACCCAGTGTGCAGTGGGTACCCAGGGATCTGCTGCAGAGGAAGGCATCTTTTAGTGTCCTCATCGCTCGCATGGCGACAGCACTCTAACCAGACAGCCAGACGTTCTCATCCTTAAACTGCGTCCCAAACTACCTGGAATGTTCTTAAAGTACTTTCTATTTTCCTTAATGAAAATAATATTAGTTTTTTATTCCAAAGGAAATGACTTTTGATTCTTGGGAAGCAATTCCACTCAAGTAATATTGAGTACTACAATTTACATTTTCCATTCTAATTATTCTAAAAAGCAGTCTCTAAATGTTGCCTTGCTTTGTAACCTGTCAGGTATTCTGAGCCTCTGGAAATTTTTTTTTGAGACAGGGTTTCCCTGTTGTAACTCTGGCTGTCCTGGAACTCACTCTGTAGACCAGGCTGGCCTAGAACTCACAGAGATCCGCCTGCCTCTGCCTCCTGAGTGCTGGGATTAAAGGCGTGCGCCACCACCGCCCGGCTGGAAATGTTTTATGCTGTTACAATGATAGAAATTCTAGAATCACTTTGAATATTTCTTTTTAAAAAGCTGATTTTTATTATTTTTCTTTATGGATATGTGTCTGTGTGACTGAATGCCACATATGCACAGGTGTCTGTGGAGACCAGAAGAGCTCACTGAGTACCCACAAAGCATTATGAGCTGCCTGATGAGGGTGCTGGGAACTGAGCCTAGATCCTCTGCAAGAACAGTTTGAGCTCCTAACCACTGAGCCATCCCACTAGATTTCATAACAGTCTGGAAACATTAGAATATTTTCAGTTTACCATCTGTTTTATTTTTGCATGCATTTGAACCTTTTATAAAGTAAGTGCACAGATGTCCAGTAAGTTTTATAGCAGGAATCTGAATAATAAAGAAGTAAAAGTGTTATTTAAGTATGAAGATCTGAGTCTGATCCCCAGCTACCGAACCCTATCTCAGGCAGACAGACAGTAAGAAGAAGATAGTTTAGCCCTTATCCATTCTCCTCTCGCCCTCCTTTAAAAGACAAGACAAAACAAAACAAACCCTTGTCCCTAAATGGCCTCAAGGATCCCCAGCTTCACACCGCTATTTTTGATTCTGTGGTAGAACGCCCTTTCTCAGTGCTGCTAAAGCACAAAACCCAAATGAGGTCACCACTTACACCTGTTCTCAAGTTAGCCCGGCGACTTCTCTTTACAGTCTCTTGAAATCAGTCCTGTCTGCTTTCTCTGCTGCTAGACCTTTGTCACTGAAGCAGTAGCCACACAGCCCTCCCCACTGGTCTACTTGTCTTTTCCCAAAACACGCTGCATGCCATTAAAGCCCTTACACAAATATTTTGATGGCTTCCGCGGTTGCAGCATGGTAAGATTCATTTTGAGTCTTAAATGTAACAGCCTCAGTAATTATTTCTTAATCAGTCTTTCCAATTTGTTCCCAAATAATCCTTTTGGAAACTGAGTCGAGTGTGGTAACGGAAGTCTGTAATTGTCTCTCCTGTGATCCTGCCGTAGACCCCTCCGCTAAGCCCCAGTGGTCTTCCTCGTTCTTCTCCTTCACTCTGCTGTGCCACAGACTCCCACCTGTCTTGGTACTTGCTGATGTAACTGCTGCATGTTCACTGTGTTCCCGGAGGAGGGATTCGTATTGTTATAGTCATTCTCTTTTAAACTCCACAACATCAAACTATGTGCTCTGTAGTTTAGGAACTGGATGATTTACTCTGCTCTTTCCTCTTAATCGTTCATACAGAACTACCCTGTTACGGTGTTATCTCCTGCTGTGAATGGAAGCTTAGACAATTTGGCTGATCATACGAATTTTCTTCCTTTCCTTTTTGTTCCTGCCTAAAACCATACAATAAGACAGTTTTGGAATCTGAAAGACGAGTTGAAATTAGCTCAACACATAAACAAACACACACAGAATGTCCATGGCACTTACCTCCTCAAAGGCCTCAGGTGGCAAAACATTTCTGAAAATGCACACCAACTTGCAAGCACCCATTAATAGCCTAACAAATTAAGCAAACAAAGAAGTGAGCAAGTGAAAGTTGGGATTAAAAACACATTAGCGTTGTGTTACTACCCTCAAAGTGGAATGCTCAGGTATTAACCTAATAAAATATGTATAAACTACGTATCTGTTTTAGTTATTTTTCTGATGCTGAAAATGCTAAAAAATATTTCCTGTGATAAAAATACCCTGACAAAAGCAATATAAGGGAGAAAGTTTGTTTGGTTCAGAGTCCTGGGAGAGGACGCAGTTCACTGTGGCAGGACGTAGGACGAGACAGGGAAGGCCGGGGGCGGGAGGGGGCAGAAACAGAGCAGGAAGTAGGGTGGACTATAAAAACCTCATGGCTGCCTCTAGCGATGTACTTCTTCCAACAAGGCCCCACCTCCTAAAGACTCCGTAACCTCCTCAAATGTGCCATTTATGACTTTCTTTTATTCTGTGACCAAAAACTCATGTACCTGCTCCCACACTGGATTATTTAGGGTAAACTGAATTTATCTTCCCAGGCTATGGTCATTCATATTTAATATATGATATAGACTTTCTATTATTTCTACTACCTCTGTGGGGAGAGACATGTTTTCTGCTGACACCCTTAACTCCATATGAAAGCCTTTTAGTAAATTCTAACTTGTCTTCACACTGTCTTATCCTGTTTCTTCCATTGCTGCAGACTGCTACACAGAGACTCAAAGACTCTCAGAGGATTGAAGATCCAGTGTTTCAGAACATGGGCTAGGTGCAGCGGTATGCTAGTGACACTAGCTCCAAATGCCTATTGTAACTACATCAGCTGCAGAAGTTCTGTCTTCAGATTCCCATGATTCCTGTCACTAAGCCACATAATACACTACCCACCCGTATAGAGAAAACTCAGGCATGGTACAGAGAGACTAAGAACGCTCACTCACTGTCTAATCAGACTTAGAAGGCATTCTGAGTCCTTAATTTGCCATTTTATCAATAGGCATTTACTCAGTGCCTCTGTGTTAGGTCCAGGGTAGGGCCCTAAGACTAAAGCATCAAGACAATTGTTGCTTTCACTTAACTTACAGTCTAGGAGGAAGGGGCAGAGAAGTGGGACACAGACACAAGCAGACAACCACAAAACAAAACAGCAAATGCAATGATTCAGACTTGCAGAGTACTGGGAGATTCCCTAGGGCTACAGTTACAGTGGAGGCAGGGCCCCAGGAGAGCCTTGTCCCAAGGAAACGGTCTAGATGTGGAAGGATAAAAGTCATTTACAAACCCGTACAAATGACTACTGGAATCTACTTCATAGTGACACTTAATAGTGGCCATACCTTTCCCTTCCTCTCTTGAGGTCTACAACTCTCTATGTAGCCCAGGCTGGCCTGGGACTTGCTATGGAGACCCAACTGCCTCTATCCATTACTTCTGACAAGTACAGAAACTGTCAAATCTCTATTTCTTCAAGACTGAACTTTGGTCTCTTGGCACGGTTTGTATTTGAAAGTAATTTATTTTAACTCAGTTAACTTCACTCTCCTCTCACTTTAGTTATGTTTGTTCTTTGTAATTACCTTGTAAGGCTTTAGAAAAGACTAGATCTCTCAAGTAGTGATAATATCAGGCTTTTTTTTTCTTCTTTTCTTTCTTATTGCTTTGGTTTTGGATACAGGATCTCACTCTGTAACCAGGCTAGCATACAACTCACAGAGATCCGCCTGCTTCTGCCCCCAGAGTGCTGGGATTAAAAGCATGCACTCTCTCACCCAGATACCAGGCATTTTTCCCCCTACTATTTTTAGGCTTCCTACTTAAGAGTAGGGTAAAAGTAAAATCAGGAAACAGTATTAGACAAATTAATGGACAACAAGTTCCTTCGCTTCCCTTTTGTATCTCTTGCTGGAGATTTAAATCATAACTACGTCTTGAAGGTCAAAGGCACAGGGAAAAAATACTACGGTGGGAAATACTTCAAGAAGGTCTGGCGCAGCTTCACCTAGATACAAGCCTTGGTGCCACTCCGGGGTCCAATGAAACCCGCTGAATTTAATTCATCCAACTGAGCATCAGTCTCCAACCCTAAGATCCGCCACAAGGAACAGGCTATTGCCCCCGCAACACGAAGCCCAGGAGTACCGGGCATCTCCAGCTCCTTTCAGGAGGACGTACTGAGACAAACGCCGCAGCCAGCCAACCTTTCGACACCTTCCGACACCGGCACTAGCTGCGTGCGGCACCCGGACTCTCCTCATTGGTCCCCACGATCCAGGTTCCTCCCACCGCTACCCCTCGCCCTTGGAGTCCATACACACTTCTCCTGCGGACTTAAACGAATCCGCGAACTCAGTCAACCCTGGGGCGGTCCTCCCCTCTGGGAGTCTACGCCGTACGAACCGGCGGGCCGGCACCCCGACCCGCAGCCGGGGCGGAGCTCCTCCGGGCCCGCCCGCCGCAGGCCGAGGCGCCCGGCCGGGTCCCGGGCTGGAGGCCCCGTCACTCAGCCTCCGGGCAGGCCGCAGGGCCCGCGCTCACCGGCGGCGGCGGCTCCCAGCCTGGACGTGGGCTCGGCGGCCTCGCTCCCTCCCTCCGTCCGCGCTTCGAAGCCGCATTTGCCCGCGTCCTTACCCCGCTGCTCCGCAGGCAGCTTCGGGAGGCGCCAACCGGCGCTCTGGGCGCCGACTCGGTCAGAGGGGAACGGGGATTAACGGGCAGGAGGGGGGACGGAGAGCAGAGGGAAGGGCGGGGCCGGCCGGGGGCCGGCCAGGGGCGGGGCGAGTGCGCGCACGCGCATGCGCACGCCCGGCCGGTGGGCGGAGACCCCGCTGCGCTCGGCCGACGCGGGTGCTGGCCGGCGGCCGTTGGCAGTGTCGGTCCTCTTCCCCGAGGCCGCTGACTTTGGAAGGTCGCGTGCCTCTGGCTTACTGCTCCTGCCTGGCCTCGAACTTGCCACAGGCCTCCTGCCTCAGCCTCCTGGGCGCTGCGATTGCAGGCGGGACCCCCGTGCCTTGCTCCTGGACTGCTGAGTCGGCGCGGGCGGGGATCTCCGGGACCGCAAGGCGGGCACCCTGGAGGCCCTCTGCGGCCTGCAGGGGCGTGGCTTGCCATCGCCCGCCACACTTCACTCGAGGGCCCGCTCCCTGTGCCGATTTTGACAGCCTCTCTAAGTACTCGGGCCCGGTGGAGCGCACCTCGGGAAGCAGAGGCGGGCCGTCTGGTCTACTGCGCGAGTTCGGACGGCCGGGGCCCAGAGAGAAGCCGTATCTCAAGACACAAAAAGCGAGCACCCCCCCAACCACAACAGCAGAAAAACCGTTTCTCCCCGTTACCCCATTCGGAGCTTTTTTCCCCTAAAGACTTGAATTTGTGGCTTGCAGTGCTGGGTTGAACAGGACTAGTAAGAGAATAGGCTGCAGATACTGAAGACTTCTGAAGGTTTAGCTTCCTAGCAGCTGGGGACAATCCTATTAGATATTTAACTTTCGGTGTATCTGTTTAAAATATTTTCTTTAGCAATATGAAACCTATTAATTACTCCTTGTCAAAAATCATACAGTATGTGCTGGTCAGATAAAGGTGTTTGCTGTCAGACTCAAGCCTGACCACCTCGGTTGGATCATCAGAACCAGATAACGGTGGAAGGAAAAAAGCTGTCCCGCAATTCCCACAAGTATGCATAAGATAGGAAACACACTAACAGGAAATTGTTGTGAGGGTAAAAGTTTGGTATGATGCTCCGGATTTTAGTGTTTTAAGTCTGCGCTGGCTAGTTTTATGTCAACCCGACACAAGTTAGAGTCATTAGAGATGAGAAGGCCTGAATTGAGAAAAACCCTCTTGAGATCAGACTGCTGGAGAGCCTGTAGGGCGTTTTAGTTAGGGGTTGAGGGAGGAGGGCCCAGCCCATTGTGGGCGGTGCCATCCCTGGGCTGGTGGTCCTGGGTTCTGTAAGCAGGCTGAGCGAGCCATGGAAGCAGGCCAGTAAGCAGCACCCTTCCACAGCCTCTGCATCAGCTCCTGCCTCGCGCTGGTTCCTGCCCTGTTTGAGTTTCTGCCCTGACTTCTTCAGTGATGGACTGTGATGTGGAAGCATTCGCCAACACGTTCTTACTCCCAAAGTTGCTTTTGGTCATGGTGTTTCAGCCCAGTAGCAGTAACCCTGACTAGGAAGTCATGACGCCTGGTGGGTGCCCTGTGGGCACTTCTGTTAATTGTTGCACAGCATTCGGAGTATGGCTTTCCACTCTTTGAATAACAGAATTAAAAAGGAATTTATCTTACTTAGGTCCTTCTAAATTTAAGTAAAAAAGCAATTTTAAAAATTTTTTATGGTTAATAAAACAGCTGAAAGCAAATGGAACTTTTATGGCTTGAAAACCATTTGATAACTTCTAGTGTCAATAAGATACAAATGCTGAATACAATGAGAGCTATTTTTATTGTCTTTTATTTTCAACAATGATTACTTGAACTTAAAAAAACAAAACAAAACCAACAACACCTTTATTAACTAATGGTTAGTGAAAAGCCAAATCTTTCCAGCCCACTTCATATTCTCTTTCAACCATTTGAGAGCAGAACAATGCTCCAGACTGTACACCTGCTCCTGGTTAATGTTGACGGTCATGTGCTTAATGAAGAGCTTGGGGTCCGATATGCGAGCAGCCATCATCAGTCTTTCTACTGCAGCCTGGTAGTCATCCTTGCTTCGAGAATTGCTTTCTTCACATCTGTAAAATGAACACAAAGACATTCTCAGAAGATGTGTGGCTTCTGCAGGAGAGGCGTTTGTCTTCCAAACTATCATCGCATCTCTTAGCAGTGACACCTAGGCTCTTTGGACCACGGCTTGCAGTTGTGGGGGGGCATTTTGTCTTAGGACTCAGTAGCAATGGGTTTGAGGAACACTGATCTAGAACACAGCTGGCTACCTACAGGAGTATTTACAAAGTTAGTAATATAAATACTATACCGTGTGTGTTAGTGCTGAGGGAAATGTAGCTTGAATGATTAGCAGTCACATTAGTTCTCTTGGTATTATTTCTAGTTCTTAGCACGCAGCTAACATTTAGTAACAAAACGTACAGCTGTATGGTTTTCTTGGGCCTCATTTGGGTACTTCATTTTCTTTGAGCTCCATTTTCCATGTGATTGTGTTTACTGGCATGAAATTCTTAATTTATGGTAGCTTTTCTTCTGGGGAAAGGAAATGGCTAACTGCTTCTTGCTCTTGGTACCTTGGGGTCAGTAAGCATCGAGTTCTAAGACTGGTCCTACTGAAATTAACATCAGTGTAGGCACTGGGTGACCTAAATAAGGTTTGCACATCAAAAGAGGAAAGAGCAGCCAAGTACCTTCTAGGGCCTCCTTAATTAAATGAGGCACTTTAGAGTCTGGCAGACTAAAGCTGCAATGATGTCTTATTCCCAGTGTCTAAAAATAAATAAATTCCACAGATGTTAGCACCCTAAGCAGGGCTCAGCATGCCACCAGGATAAGACATAATGGCCTTCATAAATCAAAGATCTAGTTATGGACGAGGGCTACAACTACCCTCACATTCGACAATGAACAGAGGCTGAATGTGTGGGAAACGGGATGCAAGAGGCAAACCAAATTCAAGAACAAAACCTAGATGCCTTATCCACACAGTGCAGGGAAGCTGTAAGGACAGAGGCTAGCTTCAATGTGTTTAAAAAAAAAAAAGGTGCAAGTAAAATAACGTCCTTTTGTTAAATGACTCCTATAGAAACTGAAGAAATTCTCAGTAGCTCTGAGTATGGGATGTTGGGGAAGTTTGTCATGAACCACCTGGATTTGGGGAAGTTCTGTTAGCTACACTAACTATTCCTTGTCCCAGTTTTCAAGCCTCTTTAAATAGTGAAGAACCTTGGAAGCCAAAGATGGTTCCCCTGGAGCAAAAGGCAGTCTTCCCATAGAGAAAATGGAAAGCAGTTTTCCTTTCATTTCCATTCCCACTGGGTGTGGGCCTGCCTTGCTGCCAGGGAACCGGCCACATGTTCAGGAGTCCATGTGGGCTCTCAGTAGGACTTTGGGGCGGGGGGGGGGTGTCATGCTGAGAAGCAGACCACCCGGCTGCTTGCTATGCCACAGTAAGAAAGCACCCCGTCTTCAACACAGGAGCCTCGTGTCTCACGTGTCTCACGCTAGCAAGCGTGGACCTGTGTCAGGCCAACTTGCAAAACGGGTAAAATCCAGACCACCACAATCCTTGGTAGAAGTTACAAAGGGCACATGGCTCTCTCCTAGCCTTTTCTCTCTTGGATCACCCATTCTGGGAGAAGCTGACGAGTAGCCTTTTTATTTTTTAAAATACATGTTTTATGTTACATTTAAAAATTATTGAGATTCTACAGCTGAAAAACGGATTTCCCAGAGATTAGGGTTATGTCAGTGTTCACACTGGCATTTATGTCAGATTGTGTCATTCTGGATCTGTACAGAATAAAGAAAAGATTCACAACTAAAAAATTTTATATAAAGACCCTTTAAGGTGCCATACTCTTATCACAAGAAAGGTTGGTACTTACAAAAGAACCATGTTTTAAGAAATCTATTACCAGCTTTGAAATCACTGAAGTGTTTACAGGGTGTCAAACCCAGGCTCTCACTCATCTACATACCCCTATCACTGAAGTTCATCCCTAGCCCCTTAACTTGTTTGGTTTTTAAGCCTCAAGTAGGTCTTGTTCTTTCTCAGTGTAAATGCTAACCAAGTTTACATTATGTACACAGACTATAAATAAATTCAGTGCACAATACTACATTACAGGGTAGGTGTGGAGCCACATCTATGCTCAGAATATATCTGGAGTTCTATTAACCCACCTTTTCAAAACGATCTGTAGCACCTGCGTGGAAGTTCCTGGGCTCTGAATGCTACTAGCATTAGACACCAGAAATATTTCGATAGCTAAAAGCATTTCAATCTCAGATAGGTAAGAAGGAACCAATAGAAGTTTCCGGTATAAATTTCCCTCTAATGGTGGGTAGCAGCCCAGTGAAAGAGCACCTGAAAATTAAACAACAGGTCACACTTTACCAAACCTCCCTGGGGAAGACCCCAAGTGTCCACGGCGGGCAGGGAACTTTGCACACTCACACGTTTATTGTGCCTTCTGTAACACTATGCGCTCTTTTGACATACATTTGACAGCATTCTTTATGAGAACTCTGAAAAATGACCTTTGAGAATCACTGTGGCAAATGTCCGTGTTTTCAAGTCAGAGCAATACACACAACATAATTTCAGAATAGTTAATCAGGCAGCCAGGTGGGTGGCACGTGCACTTGGGAGGCTGAAGCAGAGGGACTGTGACTTAGAGCTGAGCCTGTGCCATATATAGTGAGATTATTTCAAAACAAAAGGGAAACAAGAAATCCCTAACCAGAACAGATACTCAGGTTTTAATGGGACTTATGCTTTTATGGGCACTGTCTACCTTGAATTACAAAACATAACAACGCCAGGGTGCCGCCTGCTGTTAAACACCTACTCCGGCAGTCGGAGTGCACACCTACGGCTACTACTGTGCCTACCTGCCTGGCAAGTACAGCTCTTGCCTCTGAATGGCCACCACACTCACCAACTCACGTCTAAAAACTTCATGCTTCAAGAGAACAATCTGACTCAACGGAGCCATTTGGCTGCTTCTTAAAAATGAATACTCTCACTACTCCTCTTATTACTGCTCTTAGGACACCCAGCTGGACAGGGACAACACTATATACAGTTTATCAAGATCAAATCTGTATGCAGACTGTATCTAAAATGTCTGGGTTTTTTTCCTTCAAGAAACCACTCCAGTGTAGGTGATGCTAATCTTGAGAACTGTATCTGAACATAATCCACAGACGTTCCAGTAACATTTTAATATTTAAATTTTGTTTTTTAATTTCTGTTATGTTTATGTGCATGCACATGAATAAAACCCCAGACCCTGTTAAAAAAGAAGTCAAAACCTAAAGAACTCCCCAAAACAAAAAGTGCATTAAACACTTAAACTTATTACCTGCTGCAACCTAATAATTATTTTCCCATTTCATTGGAAAGGAAAGTCATCATTTGCTAAGATCATAGCTGGGAGTTGAAAACACTTTTAGCTCAGGGACACCCAAACACCTAACTTCCAATCCACCCAATTCTTTTACTCCTGTGTTGTATGATATGTCAAACTCTTTCAAATTTTGCTGTTTATTTCCGTTGCTTACCCTCTACTGGAATTGATAACATGAGAACAGAAAGACATGGTACTTGTAAACAAAAAAGGAAAAAATAAAAACAGGTTTCAAAAGACAGCACAGAGACCACTGCCTTTGAATATGTCTAGTTTTACATATTATAGATGGGTCCTGAATTAGCAAACCATCAAAACTAACCTATTAATTAAAAGGTTTCAATGTAACTTACTTTTGTAGTGGGCTCTGGCTTTGAGCCACAAGCAACTTCTTCCTAAGGAAGTGATCAGTCTCCTGAGAAAGGAAAAGTCAATGGGGATGCTCTTTGAAACCATGAACTCTGCTACAGAAGATGATATGCCGAGACTGTTACTTTCTACACAGGCATCTAGGAGTTTATTAAAAAGAAGACTGTACTGGGAAACCTCCACGGTTTCTGAAATGAAAAGAACACAGTGATACAATAAAATGAAAACTGATCAATGACATGAAGACTGATACTAACCTTCAACTTTCTCACCTCCCCCATAACCCCAGCCCTTTCTTTCCGTCATAAAAATCAGACTCACTGAAGTACAATCATCTTTCATACTCTTCAAGTAAGAAACCAAAAACCTTTTGACAAAAGCAAAGCTGTAACTTCCTTTGTAATGGGGAATATAAAAAGCAGCTTGGCAGAGACTTCAGAGGCTGCACCAGCTTCTCTGGATTTGGACCCCCACATGAGGCTGAATCTCCAGTCTTGAAAAATTTCATGGTTCTGTTTGCATAGCTCAGACCTCAGCCTTCAATTTTTCATGACTCATATATATATTTGCTCCTAATGTTCACTCTGGGTATCGCGTTAGTAATTTGTAGGGGAAGAAGTCAGCTTGGAGACTTCCTACTCTATTATTCCTGTTACTCAGCTGGGTCGACGACTACGCTCTAGGTCCGCGTTCCTGTAGGATGTTTAAGTGGTCCAAGCCTTATCAGGGAGTTAATCTCTTTCTCTCCAATATCTCCCTAAACACTTCACTAAAATACCAGGCATCACCATCATTCCCTCTCCCAGTTCCACATCTGAAGAAGGAAACTCATTTAGTTTGTCATTTATGGACTCCCAAAGCCTAGCACGACTGTCCGTCCGTCTCTACAACTACTTTGTTTCACTATCAACACAGCTGTGTATTAAGGGCATGCTGGGTGGCAGACATTGTGTTAGGGACACCGAGGTACTGTCAAGAAGGCTCCTCCTACCGATGCTACAAACAGCACCTCTGTGAACCATGGAGAGGATATGGTGAGACCCGAGGAAGGTCCGCAGCCATTCTCCGCACCCTTCGTATCATCCTCTGAACTTTCTCAGCTTTCTTGACCCAAGGCTTCTGCTCATGGACTTAAAGCTTGAACTTTAACCTTTAAGATAACTCACTTATTCCAAGACTACTAAGTTGTATACTTATCAAGTGATAGAAGTACTCTTCACTATCTATCAGAATAAATTAAGGTATGAGCATGCTCAGGATGTATAGAGGCCAGGGCAGACCAAGCATATGCTGACAGGAGCTGCTGACAAACAACCCAGAGAAGCATCTTTTAAGCTGTACACTAAATTTATGCATAACATGCTTTATAGAAAGTGACTTCATTAAAAAATACTGGAATATAAAACCTAACCCAAGCTGGTGGAGAATTGTTTCTTATTAACTGATAAGCACCAGATTGGCAAAAAATGAAAGTTAAGAGCACTGGCTGTTCTTACAGAGGACCTGATTCAGTTCCCAGCACCCATGTCTGGCTACTCACAAACTGCCTGTGACTTACGTTCCAGGGGGATCCAGTTTCCTCTTCTGGCCTCTGTAGGCACCAGGCATGTGTGTGGTACACATGCCTGTAGGCACTCACTCATACGTATAAAATACAAAGAAATAAACCTTTTGTTAAGATAGTGAAAAGTAGACTTAAAAAAAAAACATACCTTGAGAATACTGAAAGCCTGGTAGATTCTGCAAAACCTCGAAAGTTTGTCTGTAAAGGCTCTTGCCCAGGAATGCATGTGCAATGGTACAGAGCAGATTATGCCGATTAAGCACGTCCATTCTATCACAAGGCCAAAGTGGTGTATTGATTATCCATTCCGATTCTTCCAAGAGAAAGACACAAACACACCATGAAAGTTATATTTCTCAGGATAATCACAATTTGGAAATAAGCAACTTGGTTTGAAGGCACTTGTTCCTAGACCTGTGAACATGGGGGCTAAGAAGCCAGGGTCAGGATTTCCCACAGTAGCTGGGTTTAATTTGACATGTTATTGTTGCTGTTAGCTGCCGTGGGGGCTCATCAAGGAGACACAGAGGCATACTCAAAGGTGCATACCCTGCCAGACCTCAGCAGAGGGGACCACCATCCTGGCCAGCGGCACACTGGACAGTGGAGCCCCAACTGTCCGGGATCAGGTGTTTTTATTCTTTCAAAGCTCTTTAGGTGTTCTATTGACAGCACATGGAGATCATCAGCAATCAAACACCCCACAGAAATCCAACACCTGCAGACAATACAAAATGCCAAAGACTATGCATTCCTTTTTCCAACAGTGCACAGAAAGTTATTTTAAACACAACTAAAAATAAACTTCCACAACATTTCCCCTTTTTGCATAAAAAAATTTCTTTACCTCTACAACACAATTTAACACTACACCAGCAAAGTCATTTACAAGAGGAACAATCACGAGGGTCACTAATGCACAGGACCAAATGAGACCAAACATCTATCAAGCTTTCACAATGTCTTCAGACAGCAGAAAAACATTATCAATGTCCAATTATCTGGAATTCACTCATGATCTTCTGGGCTCCTCCAAAGGGCTTGGGTCTTTTCTGTGGCTCTGCCCTCTGTAGTACATTTTGCCCTCCTGGGTCTGGCTGGCTCACACCACTGCTGCTGCTGTTCTTGGTGGTCGTCCCATGGCACTGGCATCTCAAAAACTGCTGGGGTCCCTTGCTGCAGCTGGGCTGCTCTTTCACCAATAGCTTCTCCTGGGCTCTCTTCATGGTGCCAAGCCTCAACTTCTTTACATGACCCCTTCATCTCGGCCTTCAATTACTACTGAGGCTGCACCTTCACCAATGGCCTCTCTTGGCTTCTCAGTGCCAAGCCTCAGCACCTCTCCATTACCCCTTCATGCCTTCAAAACAAGTAACACTGGGTGACTTTGGGTGACCAAATTCGGCTACTAGCATGAGATACAAACCTGACCAGTTCTGGAAGACAGCTTCTGTGTGATGACCTTGAGGAAACACTTTCCAGATTTTAAGATAGAAACTGGTTTGCAGGATAAACAACTAGTCTTTGTTTGCAGGAAGGGTTCCCTCGTGGGTGGAGTTCTCATCACCATCACCAGAGCCTGGCCCACTTGTTAGCTTTGCAGAGAAAAAAAACCCGTTCAGTTTAACTAAGTGGCTTTTTTGGTCTAAGCCTCGGCTTCCACAGCAGCAGGGGATCCTGGGCCGGTGGGAAGAATCTCCGGCTGAAACATTCTAGCAGTTTGGCGTTCTTTTTCACCACTGTGGACTCGCGCACTGTCTGGAGTTTCTTTCTCTTCTTGTCTCCACGTTTGATGCAGCTAGCGTGATGTCCTGCCCTTCTTTACTTTCTGCCTCCCACACTGGGCACCACACTGCAGCAGTACGCTACAGTCTTCCACCCTCAATTTAGGGAAAGAGAAAGGAAGGTTAGAAAGAAATTTTCACCGCTTTTGCAAGTAGCCTTTATCTAGAATGAGAAAGGGAGAAATCTTATAGCCTCTTTGAAGTTGTCCTAAGCTTGAAGAGGACCAGCTGTCTGACAGTGAGTCAGACTAGCGTCTCAGCTAATGGGCTGTAAACTCAATCTCTCCAACCTTTGTTCTTTTAAGAATTAACACCCTAACGACAACAACCAACCAATGAACCACCAACCAACACCCACCCGACTCTCAGGGCTTCAGACTTTTTATACCCTAAGCCAAAAGTTCTCATAAAACCATGCGGCACACAATCCCAAGAACAAGCTACACAGGCCGGAACGTCTGCACCTAACCAAATTATAGCCACCTGCATCAAGCATTCCAAACCCAACTGATAAACATTTACCACACCTGGGGTGGGAACGCAAACCTAATCCAAATTCCATTCTGCGGTTTTAAAGAAACCAAAATAACAAAACCTTCCAAGTGTTCCACTACATGTTATACCTCAAATGATTATTATATCTAATTGTACTTCTTAACTATAGAATGGGACAATAGTTTCAGACTCAGGGTTTCCATGACAACTAGGCCACATCACGAACAAACTTGTCAATCAAGGAGAAGTTAACACCATGTGCACGTCCTCCTATCAGTTTATTCCACAGTCACTTTTCCTATCCATATATTCACTGAAATTCCGGAAAAGCTCTCACCCCCAGCTCAGTGTCAACAGAGATAAGGTTGCTCTATGGGCATGTATCGGAGCTTACCCCTCAGTACCCAAATGGCGCCATCTAGGCTCCCACTTTTGATAAAGATTTCCACCGCAACGTTCACAATTTGGCATCTTGGTGCTACTTTCTCGGGTCCTGTCAGTCCTTTCAAACTTGTAAAATGTATTTTTAGCTCATATAGCATATCTAAGACCTTCCTTCCCTGGAATAAAAATAAAGTATTATTCATTTACAGTACTAGAGAGACACAAAGCCAGTGACAATATGCAGAAGACAGTCCCAGTTTCATGCTAGACAGTTACCAGAACCCTGCAAGACTGACAGTTGTCAAGTTGTAAGGCTCTGCTTAAGCTTTTCCTGTGAGGCCACAAAGGTGGGAAGAATGAAAACAAGCACACCCCTTCCTGACCCGACATGCACTTCTCTGTCGGCACTTCCCCTTTTATTGATTCCATGCGTGAAGTGTCTTCCCTGAAGCTTGTATGTGGAGCTGGGCACGAGGCTCAGCCCATAAACTCTGCATGTAGCAAGCTGAGGCAAGAAGACCACTGAGAGTTTAAGGCCAGCTTGGGTTATACAGCAAGGCCCTGTTTCGACAAAATTCAAGCAAAAAACCAAAACAAAAAGGTTTCATTGTTTTGGAAAAGGTGAAACCAAAATTGTTAGCTGAAAATAGTTATTTTTTTAATTCATTAAATGAATTATTTGACAGATTCTACATGAAGATTGTCTTTGGTTTGGACATAAGAATTTGGGTGTGCATTATCATTTTAAACTTGGGAACAGCCTACTTTCCCCGTAAGCAGCTCCACAATAAATATTTTAAAAAAGATTTGTTTCAGTTATTTGTATGTGTACATGGATGCAGATGTCTGAGGAAGCCAGGAGAGGGTGTTGGATCCCTTGTAGCTGGAGTTAGGAGGTTGTGAGCTACCCGATTTAGATGCTGGGGCTGAACTTGGGTCTTCTGCAAGTGTAGTACCTGCTCTTAACCTTCTTAACCACTAAACCATCTCTTCAGTCCCCCATCAGTAAACAGAGTTGTTAAAGGCTGCATTTGGCTGCTGAAATTCTTTGGCTATTGTTTTTAATTCATAGCTCTTTGAAAGTATAAAACGAAGGGCCGGGCAGTGGTGGCACATGTCTTTAATCCCAGCACTCAGGAGGCAGAGGCAGGAGGATCTCTGTGATTTCAAGGCCAGCCTGGTCTACAGAGTGAGTTCCAGGACAGCCAGAGCTACAACAGAGAAACTGTCTTGAAACAACAACAACAAAACACCCCCCCCAAAACCAAACAACAACAAACCAATAAAAATTGCAAAATAAAAACAAAAACAAAACAAAATCCCAAACACCTGGAGAGATGGCTTAGTGATTAAGAGCACTGGCTGCCCTTATAGAAGACCTGGGTTCAGTTCCCAACACCCATATGGTGGCTCATAACCACTTAACTCCAGTTCCAAGGGATCTGATTTCCTCTTGTAGCCCCATAGCCCTAGGCGTGCACGAGGTGCACAACTCTACACTCAGGCAGAAACTCACACATGTTTTTTAAAACCCAAAAAAATAAGGGATTAGAGGCATAACTCAATGATAAAGTGCTTGCCTTGCATGTGTGAAGTCCTGAATTTCTTTCCCCAGCACTGGGTGTGTGTGTGTGTGTGTGTGTGTGTGTGTGTGTGTGTGTGTGTGTGTGTGTGTGTATGGCAAGTTTGGCTCAGTTGGTAAAGTTGGTAAAGTGCTTGCCATACAGCATGAGGCATTGAATTTGGATCCCCAACATGCATGTAAAAGCGGGGTAGGGGAGCACATGTTTAGAACCCCAGTGCTGAGAAGGCAGGGACAGGAGGATCCCAGAAGTTTGCTGGCCAGTCAATCTGAAACGGAGAGCTCCAGCTTCATTGAGAAACCCTGTTTCCAAATATAAGGCTGGGTTAACGATAGAGGAAAACAGCCCAGGCCTCTACATGGGTTAGCATAGGCAAGCACATATGCATGCATACACATGCACACAAACGAACACATTAAGTAAAAATGCTTTTAATTAAGGAATATTGAAAAAAATTCTGAGCCTGTGACTATACAAAACAGGCTGTAGGTACAGTGTGGCCAATGGCCTCTTGTTACAGACCCTTAATATTCTGCATTCAACTCAACCAGATGTTTATTATGATGTGAAAATACTTCTAATTTGAATACATAACTGCATCTTTTGAGAGGTAATTTTTAGATTAATTTCAATAATCCTACCTTTCTTACATTGAAAAAGGATTAGATTTGAATTGGGCATGGTGTACATGCCTATAATCACACTAATGGGGCTGAGGATCTCTGTGAGTTCAAGGCCAGCCTGGTCTACATAGTGAGTTCTAGGACAGCCAGGACTATATAGACAAATGCTGTCTAGATAGATAGATAGATAGATAGATAGATAGATAGATAGATAGATAGATAGATATAGATGATAGATAGATAGATGATAGATAGATAGGTAGATAGACAGCTAGATGATAGACAGATGATTGATAGATAGATAGATAGATAGATAGATAGATAAGCTTTGAGCTCTTTCAAGATTATGATAACAACTCATGAGTCCCCAAAGTAAATTATGAGTTGAGAACTTTCAGATGGATACATGTTCTGAAGCACGCCTCCTATGTATTGCCTGTATGAGATTTCTAAAGAGCAGCTGGTGTCCCGTCGCCCTCGGTCCTCATTTGCTTCATGCACTAAGAACTTACTCAGTAGTCCAGGTTCTATTACGCTGTGCCTGAAGTGATTAGTAGAACATTTCTGATTTGAAGGGTTACTTCACATTCTGTCCCTAGTTTTAAAGCTGAGATCCCCTGTACCGCACCAAACCAACACATACGTAGTGAAATACCTTGGCCCACAGCAGCAGCCTGTGGTAGAAGTACATGGCGCTGATCCCGATCCTTCCCAGCAAAGTCTTATCAACCTCACTGTACTGTGGGTCTTTGCTAACTGGAACATAAAGCAGACACATGGAAAGAAATGAGAGTCACTTCAAAGACCTAGTGTTGGCAGACTGTCCCACAAGCTAAATCCAGCCTGAAAGTAATAGTGGACTTTTATTGGTTTTTGTTTGTTTGTTTTGTTTTTGTTTTTGAGACAGGGTTTCTCTGTGTAGCCCTGGCTGTCTTGGAACTCCCTCTGTAGACCAGGCGGACCTTGAACCCACAGAGATCCTCCTGCCTCTGCCTCTGTTTCTCAAGGGCTGGGATTGAAGGCGTGCACCACCACGCCAAACCAAAAAGCGGATTTATTTTGAAAAAACTGTTTAAAAATTGAAACTGTATGGGTTTCATTTACAGCCTACGAGAGTTAATTTCTAGTCTTTTACAGAAAAAGTTTGTCATCCCCTGATAGAGGCCATAGTAGCAACATTTCAACAATATCTAAAGCCCCATGTGGCTGCTTACTTTTGTAATCTTAGCACTTGGGAGGCAGAGATAGAAAGATTACAAATGTTAAGAACAATCCAGGCTACATAGTGAGATATTCTCTCAAGAGAATGTATTTTTAAAGGTTAAACAATATTTTTTGACTTGCAGATAGTAGAAACATTAGTGATATTAAAGAATTTGGGTGCTCTCCTATCACTTACAATTATTTTACTAACTTAAATGAGAATACATCCATGATCTATGAAATCTTTGATGCTAAAGAACAGTTCTTGCCCTTATGATTATAGCATAGCATAATAAATAGGTAGATGGGAAAATCCACAGATTTCAGCCTGTATGAAACTTACAACACTGGTTAATCTCTGCATGAGAAGAGCTTTACCCTCCGCTTAAGAACCACACAATCTTCAAATCAAAACAGTAACATTTTACCTGTTTCAGCAAATTCACAAAAGGGAACACCTGGCCTTTCTTCTTTATAATCTTTTGTGAGTGTTTCAGCAACACAAGCGCAGAACCTCTGGAAGTCTGCAAATTCTTCACAGCCCATTTTTATGCTAATGTACAGGTTTCCCAATTTGGTCCAGTCGCATTTTTCTTTACAAGTCTATTGAAATGATGAAAAACGAAAGGAAGGAAGGTAGAGAAGGAAGAAGGAAAAGGTGAAAAGTCCATTTCTGCAAGCATATGCTACCAGAGAGGCAGATGAAGGTACACAGAAATCTGTTCGACTAAGTCTGGGAGTGAAAACTGCCGGACGAGCAGCACACAGTAACACAGCCCCCACGGTCGTGAGCTGCAGACAGCGCTGAACAGGTTAACTATCCAGCTACACAAACGCTCCAGGGCTTGACAGTACAGGACGTTGTGTGAACCACCGTCACCAGGATACGTGAGCGTCTCTGTGGCGACACATTATTTATTTTACTGCTTTTAAAAAAGAGCATGCTTTAACCATTATTTGGTCATTTATGACTTGAGGCACACAAAGGAAACTTCAGTAAATTCACAGTCTCCTATTTTCTATTATAAACTGAGACAAACTTCTGTGGTAGTGCAAAGGTCGTCTCAGGGACATACCACGCTGGCCAAGACTAAGCCAACAAGAGGGCACACGAGGGATATGAAGAGCAGAGCCGTCTCCAAGGCCCTCTCTCTTATTCTATTAATTTTTAATTATAGGTCTGTGTGTGAGCGTGCACACGTGCATGCTAGTGCTTCAGAGGCCAGAAGAGGTGGCTGTATCCCATGGAGCTGAGGTTACAGTTAGTTGTGAGCCACCTGACATGGGTGATGGGAGCAAGAACAGCGAGTGCTCTTAACCACTGAGCCATCTCTCTAACCCCTCCCTGTTTCTTAGTCTAAAGCCAGGAGTGCACTGAGGTGCTCTCACAGTTCGGACCATAGCCACATACACCGGGAGTGCCCAGCACTGAATTACAGACTAAGCTTTAGATTACGACTTTACCCTGATACAAGTCAACTTTGAAACAGAAGTTACTTTCAGAATTAATTTAAAATAGTTCATAATCCTAGATTTATTGTGTGTGTGTGGTTACAGGCAGTGGAGTTAGAACTCACGGCTGTGTGCACACTAGGCAAGTGATCTCCTGCCCAGCTCTGTCTTCAGCCAACAGTCCTAGAAACTCAGATGTTCACTTTTCAAAATATTAATTTGCAAAAATATAACTACTAGACTTCTCTTAGCATTTTCTCCAACAGTGACTTTCTAAAGCCCTTCCTGAAGTGGGATTGCTCTTCAGACATCTGTTAATGGTTTCCAGAGCTTGCAGTTTCTCTGAAGGAAAATGCCATACCTCCACTTCACTCAGGGCTGAGTCTAAGTCGCACTTCCAGTTCTTTTTCAGTCGCCTTGCTCGTAACCTTCAACGACAAAGGAGAGTGGATTATGCTTATTTTACCCCGAAGCCGCCAAGCAATGCTCCTGTCTGCTCCATAGTTTAAATACATAAAACCCGAGAAAAAACAATGCACAGAAGACATCTTAAAAAATGCCAGAGAGTGGTTCAGATCCTCTGGAGCTGGAGTTATAGGTAGCTGTAAGCCAGCATGTGGGCTCTGGGAATCGAACCTGGGTCCTCTCCTTTGGGAGAGCAGTAAGCGCTGCTCTAGCTCGACATCTTTTCTCATCTTTTGAAGATGGGATCTCATGTAATCCAGGCTGACTTCAGACTTGCTATGTAGCCAGTGGTGAACTTGGATTCCTGATCCTCCTGCCTCTGCCTCCCAAGTTCTAGATTACAGCAGTGAACTACCGCGCCTGGCATCTCTTGATTTCTTGTACCCACTGTGGTTTTTAATTTTTATTTTTTGAGACAAGTTCTCACTATGTAGTCCTGGCTGTCCTGGAACTCACTATACAGACCAGACTGGCCTCAAACTCACAGAGGTCCACCTGCCTCTGCCTCCTCCTCTTGAGTGATGGGCTTACATTGTGTCTTGTATGTGGGAATACCTGCCTCAAAAATGTTGATAAGCTAAGCACGGAGGCAGGAGGGTTAGGGGTTCAAGTCTAGCACTGGCTATAGTGAGGCCATCTGGGCACAAACAAAAACAAACTAACCACAAAAAAAATATAGGTCAAAAAATAGTATTCTCTCCCTTTCTATTATGTATAGATCATGTGTAAATTCACTCAAATTCATCTTTAAAAAATGAGTGAACATCTCTCAAGAGAAACTATCTGGCCTATGGGATGGCTGTTCAGAAGCTTTTAAATTGTGGATTAAATTTATACAACTATGTAGATCTAGAAATCATTCCATTTCATCTTCATTGCTGAGTTTACACACAGTGGACATGCACAGCAGTCTCTTCAGGGGCAGAAGGGTCTGCACTGACCCCCTCATTCCTGGTATTTACAGTTTGTCTATTATGCCTTTTTTCTTTCAAAGATCTCTCTCTCTCTCTCTCTCTGCCTCTCTCTCTCTGCCTCTCTCTCTCTCGTGTGTGTGTGTGTGTGTGTGTGTGTGTGTGTGTATGTGTGTGTGTACATGTAGGCCAGAGGTCAACCTCAGATGTCATTCCTCAGGATCTGTCCTGGAGGGAGCAGGAAGCCTGCAAAGCCTTCTCCCAGGTGAGGCTCAGAGGGAAATGGCAAAGCCTTCCCCTCCTGGTCCGTGTGTGGATGTTGGTAGTAAGTGCAGAAAATGTCCACCATAGCTAGACTGCCCCTACTCAGATCAGTTAAGTCAGCCTCGGTGATGCAGCTGCAGACCACACACCCTGCCTCCTTGCTATTCTGTATGTGACAACCCACCTCTCTGTTCAGTGTATGTCAGAGCCCCACCTCCCTGTTCAACTCTATACATTACACATGCTGAACTTCTAGCACCTTGTGGTTTCCTAGCAGAGGGCCCAGACCACACAATCCAAGATATCTCTGTCTGTGTCTTTCTGTCTTTTCTTCATGCCCTTGACACCATCAGGTCGAGTCCCTGAGGCCGGGCAGGGAGGCGGCACTGCCCACACACTGCGGTACTATTGTTTGCATTTTACATCGCCAGAGATGGGAACCAGGACTTTGTGCAAGCTGCGCAAGTGCTCCCCCAAGGACGACTTCCCAGTCCCGTGGACGCACATTACATCAGAGAGTAGACGGCTGGGGCCTCATCAGCTGAGCAGACATAGCGACTGAGGGAGGAGTGAGAGCACCAAGGCAAGAAGTGAACCAGGGAGAAAAGAAAAGGTAAGGCAATTTGCGTACACATTCGAGCGCAGTGAGTGCACTTAAGCAAGCAGTAAAACGTGAGCTAAGAGAAGCTCCTGTGCTCTGGGTGGACACGGAGGTCAAATGAGAAGCAAGCAGAGGCAGACTAAAGTCAGCTGTGGCCAGAGGCAGGAGGGGGCTTGTGACAGGGAACAAGGAACAAACTCATCTCTGACATAGGTTAAGACGTGCTCTGCCTCCACCTCTCTGGGTCCCCACTGAGATACAGACCTGATAGCCTTCTATCTTACCTGGATTTGGCTTCTATAACTGCAGTTATTTCTTGTTGGGATGCCTGTGCTTGGTACAAAAGCTTGACAATATAGTTAAAGTGTTCTGCGTTAAGTGCCATCCCAGCTTCAACGAACTGTAGGGAAAACAGCAACAAACCAAAAACCAGCAGCCATTCTTGTAGAGCACTGGCTGCTCTTCCAGAGGACCTGTGTTCAATTCCCAGCACCCACATGGCAGTTGACGACTGTCTGTGACTCCAGTTCCAGGGGATCTGACACCCTCACACAGACACACATTCAGGCCAAGCACCAATGCACGTAAGATAAAAATGAATCATTAAAATGTGAAATAATTGGTAAGTCAATGCGTGAGAGATGACTAAGACAGGGACAGGAGAACTGAAACATTAGTAAAGTTTGAAGCATAATTTCTCTAAGAGTTTGGAACCACAGGAAGAGGCCTCAAGAGTTTAAAACAAACATGGGAAGGAGGCTCTGCCTGCCCCGTGCAGCTCCCATGTTGATCCTCATCCCTGACGGTAAGGAGAAGTTTGTCCTGAGCTTCGCCCTGGCCTGTGGCATGGAGGATTGGCCTTTACTTAATAGACTAACACTCTAGGTGACTGACTGCCTACATGGTCATCTATCTAATTCAGAGACCCCCCCCTCAGTTCTCACATGCCTCATTTCCCGTCTTTCTCATGTACTTCAGCTTGAGTGGATGCTTCTGGTGTGAGAACGGATGAACACAGATGCCCACAGTTACTACCCTGAGAGGTTGGGAAGGCTTGAGGTTATGGTGGCTTATGCTAGGCTTCCGTGGGTTCAGTTCTGTGAGTAGGCCATGGAGTGCTCCCCCAGGACTAAGGACGTTGATTCAGCTGAAACGTTCATATTTTACCATTTACTTATCTTGTATGTGGTACGTATAGAGCACGCGTGTGTGGTTGGGAGCACACCTGCCGTGGCTGCATGTGGTCAGAAGACAGCTTTTGACAGTAAAACCTCATCTCCCACCTTGTTTGTGACAGTCATCTTTTGTTATCTGTGTGCCCCAGGCTGCTGCTCCCCTGGCTCCCCGGCTCCTGGGCTACTCTCCTGTCTCTGCCATCTATCTGAAGAGTGAAGGATACGGACTCCATGCCACATCCAGCTCTTTAAGGGGAGGCTGGGTCTGCGCTCAGGGCCTTGTGCTTCATGTCCTCTCAAAACGCTTTCAGCATTTGAGAGAATGTGTGCATTTCCTTCCCATCCAGATTTGCAAGGAGTAGCGGGAATCAGAAACTGGGGTGCTGTCCCGGCTATATTTATTTGTTTGTTTTTCCAACTTGACACAAGTCAGCGTTCTCTGAGGGAACCACAGTTAGGAAATACCTTCACAAGACTAGTCTGTGGGCAAACTCGTGGGACATTTTCTTAATGAGTGATTCAAGTGGGCATAAAGTGGCTGTCGATGGCGCCACTCCTGGGAAGGCGGGACTGGGCCGTCGAAGAAGCAGGCTGAGAGAGTCACGAGAAGCAGCTTCTTCCATGGCTTCCGCTCCAGTTCCTGACTCCAGGTTCCTGCCCTTTCATGATGGCCCGTGACTGGGAGATGTAAGCTGAAATAAACACTCTTCTTCCCAGGTTGTTTGGTTATGGTGTTCTATCACAGTAACAGAAACCCAAACTAAGACAGATGGGACAACGAAACAGCAGGGGAGAGAAGTGATATTTTCACGTGAGGTGTCATTGGACATTAAGAACTTAAAGCTGAAGTGAGACTGAGTTTCTTTCAGTGAGACTAGTAAAAAGTCACTGGGCATCGCCTGTTTTTGACTTGTAGGAAAACTGTCTTACATTTGATGGTGGATTCTGAGTGGGTCCTAGAAACTCCTTTCTAAGCCATCTGATTATAAATAAACAAAACTGTTTTGGTAAAAACCTACAAACAACTGCTTCCTGCCTGGTACAGACTTGTGTCCTTGAACTATTTCTGTTAGCTCCTCTGGTAAACCATCGTCAAGGTTTTTGTTGTTGTTGGTTTTGTTTTTTGTTTTTTTGAGAAAGGATTTTTTTCTGTTGTAGCTCTGGCTGCCCTGGAACTCACTCTGTAGACCAGGCTGGCCTCAAACTCAGAGATCCACCTGCCTCTGCCTCTCGAGTGCTGGGTTTAAAGGTGTGCGCCACCCAGTTGTCAATGTTATTTTTAAGAAGAAAAACAGCTCCTCTCCTAAACCAACTGAACTTTATGACCTAATAACAGAAAGCACCGTGAGGGTTTACTCTTCTACTCTGTAACATCTCAAACAATGCCTGCTGATCTCTGCATTTCCTACCAGCTGTGATGCTTGATCAAATCAACTATAAATCAAACCCATGAAAGAACAAATTAGCTACCTGGTAACTGGTCACCTTAAAATCTACCCTTTACCTGGGTGTTGTGGCTTACAGGATTTCTGGGTCTTGATGTCTAGGCAGCCTGGCCTAAACCAGTGAGCCCCAGGTTCCAGTGACAGACCTTGTCTCAAGAAATAAGGTGGGGAGTGATGCTGACCTCTAATCCCCACATGTTAAAATTTCAATGTGTGTTTTGAACAGCATTAAAAAATTCCTACTCCTCATTTTGTTTAATGTCAAATTTAAAACCAATTCCTAACTACTATATTTTAGCTACAATTTTTATTTATATACTGGTTTGTTTTCATTGTGACCTTAAATATTTCAGAGAAAGAATTCTTCTACCTGTAATTAAGTGGTAGAGATGAAGGTAATCTACAATAAGAAAGCAGTCAGTTGAATACTCAGAAGTATTTGTTTAGGGTAAGCCAGTCACTGGAGTATGCTTCTCAGCTATTTCAGGACAGAGAAGAACATTCATGATTCTTCAGCAAGTAGAACGTGAATAAAAGACAGATCAAGAATTACGTGGAAGCAGTCTTTTTTGTTATTCCCTATTAGAGAATAGAAGAGATTAAAATCATACCTTGCAAAAAATCTCAATTAAAGCAGGCACGGCATTCCTTAATTTCATGGCTGCCACATACTCGAATATTTTGAGCAATATTTTCAGAGCAGGCTAAATAAAAGAAACAAAAATTACACCTTCATGCCTTTCAGTGCACCTGGAATTTCTCAAATTCATTTATTCTGAAAATGCGTTCTCTGGGGAGTGTGTGAGGGCAGAGACTAAAGTGCTAGCTTTGACACAATGAGGACATCAGCAGGGTTGTTACTCACGCCCTTTCTGGCTACTCACCAGCATTTTAGCCATTATGCTGAGCTTCACTACCTGAAAGACTTCTTTCAATAAACAATGCTTGAGTAAAGAAATCAGGAGGTCATTCAGCACTTGTAAATTGAAGTATATCCCTGGGGGAAACTTTCTGTAGTACTCCAGAAATATGTGTGCTGAAAGTGAAAAAAAATAAAATAGTCACCTGCTGCTCTTAAGGTAGCCATATTGCTGAAGGTAGAGGAATATTCTCTAAAAATATTATATAAGTTCATTCCTTGAAAGGGACCAGAAATGTCAGAAATATTTCATGAAAATGAAAGCAAAAGTCAAAACGTCAAGCAAGCATGTTCATCAGGCATTAGTCTGCATGGTGTGAAACCACCAGGGTCTCCATGCCCAGTCCTCAGGGGTTCACTCCCCATGCCTAGAAATGCACGGTGACCTGGTGATGGGTGAGGGCTACTGTGACACTTGCTACTCATTCTTATTGCACTAACTTCACCAACATACTGACCTGGAATGTTTATTTCAGTTTATATCATGTAACAACGGTCAACTTTGTTATAAACCTGTTTTATATATTACACATTTCCCCTGAGAACATATGGATACATGTTTATTTTCTGAAATATTTATTAAATTTACTTATTTTGTGTGCATGTGAGAGTGGTCACGTGTGTCACAGCACATGCATGTGGAGGTCAGAGGACAACTTTTGGGAGTCAGTTCTCTTCTTCTGAGGCTGTCAGGACTGGCAGCAAGGGCCTCTATATGCTGAACAATGTCTAGCCCTTTTGTGTTCTCTGTAGCCCAGCCTAGGCTGGAACTCACAACCATCCTCCTGTTTCACTTCCTGGGCGTCGAGGTTACAGGCATGCACCATCAGGCCCGGCCACAGATACATTCTTACAGCCACTCTGTTTTGTATTAACACAGTTGCCTGTATAAAAGCAAATCCACTGGTAACATGAAATAAGTACACGTTACTATGTAATTCGTGAGTAAAACTAGGAGTGCTGACTTTTAAAGATAGCTGAAATGTTGGTTAGTTTATGCACATTGTTTACCAATGTGTACCTTTTGTCCTTGTCAGTAATGTATTTAAAATTTTTAATGTAATCTTCCTTTCAAAGTGATCCTCCCAGGGCAAGAAAGGTGGTTCAGTGAGTGCTTGCTGCTAAGCCTGAAGATCTGAGTGTGACTCCCCGGCACCCACAAGGTGAAGAGAGAGAACTGACCTGTGAAGATTGTCCTCTGGCCTTCACATGTGCACTGTGGCTCATACACAGGTGGACACACACACAGTAATAAAAAATCAAGATCTCCCTGTTTGGCTGGAAAGGAACACTTAGCAGCTTCCTAATTGACAGTGTGGCATACTGGGTACGTTACCTCCTCTTTTTGACTAGGAGCACACGAGTCGAGCAACCACTGGCTTTTCCTTTCCAGATGTTTCCAGTTCCCATGGTAGGAAACAGTATCATGTGCTTGTAAACAGCTTATTAAACTGTCTTACAAACTGGAACACTTCTGTGTGTTAGTAAAGATGAATTTAAACTATTCTAATAGCTCTTTTCAGTTAAATTTATATGCTCACATATCTTCTCAGTATTCCTTTGGTTACTTTAAAGCAGTGTGGTTCTCAACCTGCAGATTGTGACCATCTGAAAATACATACTTCTTTTTTTCTTTTTTCATAATACTTTTATTAATAATTTGAGTTTCATATAATGTATCTTGATAACACCCTCTTCCCATTCCTCCCTGTTCTGCCTTCCCATCCCTGTTCCCTCAAAAAAGAAAGAAAAAAGGTTAAGTCAAGCTTAGAAAACACATATTTCTGATGGTCTTAGGAACTGAGACACTGCGCAGTAGCAAAATTAGTTATAAAGTAGCAATGAGAATAATTTTATGGTTGGGGCATCACCACAACATGAGGAACTGTGTTATGGGGTTTTAGAATTAGGAAGGTTGAGAACTACTGCTTTAAAGCATAGAAATTACTGTCTTTCAAAAAGCCGGATCAAAATCTTAACTGTTCTACTAAGTTGTTATTATATTCCCTCATTTTTGTTTATAATAAGCAGCAGTCACATAAAAATTGTTTTCAATAAAACTGGGAGGGAAACTTTACATGAAACTTCCAACATGAAAGATGTGAAGGAAGCAGGGTGGCGGTGGTGGCGCACGCCTTTAGTCCCAGCACTCGGGAGGCAGAGGCAGGTGGCTCTCTGCGAGTTCAAAATCAGCCTGGTCTACAGCACCAGTTCAGGACAGCCAGAGTTACAACAGAGAAACCCTGTCTCAGAAAAAAAAAAAGTTGTGAGAGAGCTGTGTGTGCAGAAAGAACCAACGGCCAACAGACTCCACAGACGTTTGGGGATCAACGTCTGTGACATTGACCACCTGGCCAAACACAGAAACAGCCAAGTGCCAATGGAAGAACGGCCAACGTGTGCCATAGGTACACAATGCAATACTATTCAGCCCATGAGGGAAATCCTGGCATAGCCTATAACACAGATGAACTTCAAGGACACAACACTCAGCAAAACAAGCCAGTCAGAACACGTCAAATTCTGCATGACTTCGCTTACATGAAGTACCACAAACAGGTAAGCTCAGAGAGACAGGATAACGGGAGGTTACTGGGGCATCGCATCGGAGTGGGATGAGGCAGTGACGGCACTGCCTGTTAAGGGAGTCCACCTGGAATGAGCAGTGTGGCTCGTCACACAGCACTGAGGGTCAGTTCAGTGCCACTGACAACGCACTTGAGTGCTTTAGAACTGAAGTACGTCTGTTATCAGACAGAAATGATCCAGAGGCAAGAGACAGAGCGTCTGATCCTGGACTGGATCTTAGATGGTGGCAGAACACCAAAGGTAAGATTAATCAAAACTACTGTTGCTGATGCTTAATTTACTGAAGTGGAAGATGCAGCCCACTTACACAAAAGGGTTCTGCATTTATAGGACTGTGCACTGAGGTTCTCAGGCACAAAGGGACAGGCTGCATGGCGCTCTTTGGGTAAGAACTTGAATACAATTTTTATGTATTTCTAAAGATTTATTTTTATTTTGTGTATATGAGTATTCACCTGAATGTATGTATGTGTACCGTGTGTGTGCTTGGTGCCTGCAGAGACTAAAAGAAAGCTTCAGACCCTGGAACTGGAGTCACAGATGGCTGTGAGACCTGATGTGGGTACTGGGAACCTAACCTGGGTACTCTAGAAGCGCGGCCAGTGCTCTTGACTCTCCACCCCCATGTTACTTTTCAATTCTGTGTGCATGTATGTTAGTATGTGTGTGTGCGCATGAGGGAAGCGCTCGAGCAGGCAGAGTGCACCGGATCCCTGGGAGCTGGAGTTACAGGCAGTCACCACCTGCCCACCGTGAGTGCTGGGAACTAAACTCAGGTCCTTTACAAGGGCAGTGCATGCTCTTAACCACTGAACTATCTCTCCAGGCCCCTTGTTACGTTCCTTGAAGCGATACATTGCAACACACACACACATACACATACACACACACACACAGGTAGGGGGAGGGGCAGGTGGGAAGGAACAGTAAAAAGATTTTATTTTTACTATTATTTTTTAAATTGTGTGTGTGTGTGCACGTACATGAGTGTGGGTGTCCTTGGAGGCCAGAGGCATCAGATCCCCCTGGAGTTGTAGTTACAGGCAGTCGTGAGCTCTCCTGATGTGGTTGCTGGAAACTGAACTTAAGTCTTATATACTTTTAGCCACTGAGCCATCTCTCCACCCTTATTTTTTAAACTTCTTATAATTTGAAATTATTTCTAAATAAAAAGCTAAATGAGGGGCTAGTGAGATGTCTCAGTGGATATGGGGGATTGCTGCCAAGCTTGATGACCTGAGTTCAGTCCCAGGATCCACATGGTGGAACCCACTCCCTCAAGTTAACCTCTGATTCTGACATGCAACCCTTTCACAAAAAAAGGCAGTATTTATTTTTTAAAGTTAACTAAATAAAACCCCTGGGAAATAGTTTTATATGGCAATTCAAGTATAAAGCAGACAGACAGGGCCTGGGGTTAAAGGGAGCTGAAATGCCTCCCCTCATTCCAAGATTCTCTTTCCGGGCTGCGGTTCAATTATCCGAGCAGTGCTCAAGTCCTCTCCTTCTGCTGCTGCAGGGCCGATTCTACGCTGCATGCTCTCGCCGCAGGTCTGAGTTACCAAACACTACACCTTTACTAACAACTTCCTGTGCTTCCTATGTTTATTCTTTGCGCTAGGCTCCTGTTTTTTGTTTTCTGTATTTATTGTTTTAAAATAAACTAGGAGTTAAGTGGCCCACACGTGTAATCCTAGAACTCAGGAGGCTGAGGCAGGATTGCTGAGAGTTCAAGGCCAGCCTGGGTCACAGACTGAGACTCTATTTCAAATAGCAGGCTGGGTGTATAGTTCAGTAGTTGACTGTTTACCTAGAATGCACTAGATCTTGGGTTTGACTCCCAAAACCAGTAAAAAATTCCAAACAACAACAAACATAACCAATGTATCAAAAGAATAAACAGCCCCCCAAACCTAAAAGAACCTAAAAACAGCACGTGTGTGTACGCGTGTGTGTATGTGTGGGCGTGTGTGTGTACATGCTCACACACATGTATGTGCACACACACCCTCCCTCCCCGACTAAATTCAGATGTTTTTCTCATGACCACTGAGCCTCACACAGTTTTACATCTGGGGAGCTTCCCATGGTTCCCATCCATGCTCTGCTCGGTTCACGGGCTTTGGAAATTTCTGGAACTTGGAAACTCACTCATATTTAATCCTGTCTACCACCTTCTTGGCTGTCACCATCCCTAGGCCGCAGTCCAATCTCACACTGGGTCCCAGTGCCTCTAACTCCCTAACTTCCTTATTAGACATGAGTGCCCTGGATGCCTTCTGTTGTCAGAGGATGAGGCTGGAGCTGATGACTCTGGAGCTGCAACGCTGTTATGTCCATCTGGCTTTAGCGGCTGTGTCAGGGAGCAAATGTGCGTAGATTTTGGTTCTTATTCTCTCGGGGTTCATAATCTAGCATGGTGAGGAGACGAAGGCAAGGAGTGGGGTGGAGCTGTGGACTCAAACATCGGCCAACCGAGGAGGCAATCCTCTCGATAAGGGCTGAGCCCTGGAGGCTGACCAGCCAGCCACACGGGCAGAGAGCCTGGTGCCAGCAGCACCGCGGACAGTGCCACCCGGCATCCGATGGAGAGGCACAGAACTTGCTAGGATGCTGCCCTGGCAAACAAGGGGATGTGGAAAGAGAAGGGGGCATTCGGGGTCTACAGGAGCCTTGCAGAGAGAGCTAGAGGCTGACGAGCAAGACACTTTTCTGTTTTACATATGTAAATGAAATTTCTAAGTCAAGAAACATTAGCACATAATGCCGCATTGCTAGGTGGACATAGTTTTTAAATTAACCAAAATAAAATATTTATTGTTAATCATTTCTAAGCCAGCAGAGCCAATCCTGGGCAAAGCATTAAGTTTTCATACTTAGTTTGGAAACAAATCTTAGTGGTTTATTTTTATTTAAGATTATTACGTATGTGTGTACATGATGCATGTGTGAGGGTTAGTGTGGAAAGGCAGGGAATGATTCTGTGGATTTGGTCCCATTCTTCCACATTATGTAGGACACAGGGATCAAGTCCAGCTTGCCAGGATTTCACAGCAAGCACCTTTACCTTTCTGGACTAGTCTCACATCAGTGACAACAGCACGCGTGTGAAGCCACTCACAGGAATCTGTATTATCATTCAGCTAGTTCGTACCTGCTCGCTGCAGCAGACGCAGCTCATTGACACTTATGTATTTCTTAAACACCTCCATGCAGATCTACAAGAGTCATAAAACATTAAATTACCTTCATATGTCTTACAAGCAAACAACAACTGTGAGCGCAGAGCATCAGAATAAAAGGTGACGTGCACGTTAACTCACAGCTTGAAACACACAGTGCACTGCTCTTCCCACCTCCACCTGCCGGGCTCTGGGAGTTCAGGTGTACGCCACCATGGCTGGCTGAACGGCCGCCAGCGCTGTGATGACACCAAGAGCTGTCAGGGATGGGATGCAATGAGCAGCCCCAGACCCTGCTGTGACCGTGACCTGGAGAACAGCCACTTCAGAACTGGCTCCGCAGTGTCTGCTAACCGAACATGTGACGTCCCTGTGGCCTAGGAGAGCATGTGTGTGTTCACATGTGACACGAGGCATGAAAAGAGCACTGAGAGTTTGTCTGCTGTGTTGCACAGATAGGGGAACAATACAAATGTCCATCAACCTTCATGTTTACTGATGAAAGTTGATCTTGATAAACTTGTAGAACGGAATATTAACTATTTCAGAGTGAGGAGAAAGAAACATTAACAACTAGATGTCAAAAATGCTGAGCAGAAGTGGGCAAGCCAGGAGTTCGAGACCAGGCTGAGGACATTATGACAATCAAGATACAATATATGCAGTGAAAGCATCTCCATCTCACACAGGGCTTTACCTTTTCATCCCCCTGCTCAGGCGCATGGATAAACTTGCACTGTGCTCGCTCGCAGCCGCGTAATGTATTAAAATAAAATTTGCAGTATCTGTAGGGTATCACCAACCCTAAGGGCTTCTGGAACACCTACAAGATTTGAAAAAAAGCCTTTTCCACGTTAATCACTTGAGGACACACCTGCATATTCAAATGCTTTAACACACAGACTAGTTCAGAGTGATCTACCTGTGACTTTAATCAATTTTTCACATAAAAGATTCCAACAGGATTACGACTGTTTTGTTTCATAGTTTTTTTCTTTTTCTTGAGATAGATTCTCACCATGTACCCTTGGCTGGCCTTGAACTCGCAGAGATCCTCCTGCCTCTGCTTCCAGAGTGCCAGGATTGAAAGTGTGCGTTGTCAAGCACAGGTTGCTTCACATTTTTTAAAGACTTGTTTTTAGAACAATTTCAGGCTCATAGCAAACCTGACTGGAAGTCACAGAACCATCCTGTGGACTTCCTGCCCGCCTTCTTTAAAAGCTTACATAGGGCTCCTGTCTCTCATGCTCTTGCCTCCGCCTTCACAAAAGACTGTTTATACCATACAACACATTACATTTCAGATGTATTTATTAGAAACAAAACTTGGTTTTTCTGACTAATAAGGAAAAGATGAAGCTGAACTTTACAGCAGGCGTCGCCCACAGCTCACTGCCCCTCCTCCTCCCGGTTTTCAGTGTCAGAGGCTCCTTTCTCCTGCTTCACGCCTGTTACTAGTGGACATGCCTGAGGCAGGGCTGACTCTCTGCTGCTTATTCCTACCTAATCCCCACCCAGAATCTGTGTGTCTACAACTGTTTAAGAAGGGGCTGGGTCCTCCTGCTTGCATTTCCCTAAGTATGAGTTACAATTTAGAAGATTATTTTTTCGGGAGGGGGGACTTACCCCCATATTTTTTTCTCTTTTAAATATTTCACAAATTTCAGGATTCTGCAGCTGTAGGACAGAATGTCTTCCTGGAAATCTGAAATCTAGAAGTGATTTAGAAGAGCATTATAAATAAGCACGTGACTACTAACTTCTGAGCAACGACAGTTATTTCTGTCTGCTCCGGTTTCCCTCTGACGTACTCTTTATTTCTTTGAAAAATTAAAAAAAATATAGTTTTCATGCGCATAGGTGTCTTACACGTCTGTGCATCACATGCAGTGTCTGTTGCCCTTGGAGGCAACAGAGGATGTCTGTGTGGTCTGAGTAAGGCCGGCTCCTCAGTGCTCAGTCAACAGGGAGCGGCTCTGCTTGAGAGGCACAGGAGGTGTGGCCTTGTTGCAGGAAATGTGCTACGGAAGTTAGGCTTTGAGGTTTCAAGAGCCCAGGCCAGGCCCCGTTCTCTTTCTGTTGCTTGGAGATGAGGATGCAGCACCCTCAGGTGCTGCTCCAGCACCATGTCTGCTTGCACATCACCATGGTCACAATGCTACTGAACTAACCTCTGAGGCTGTAAGCAAGCCCCTCCCCCATTACACGCTTCCTAAGAGCTGTTTTAGTCACGTTGTCTCTTCACTGAGACAGTGTTGGATCCCATGGGAACGGAGTGTAAGACAGTCGTAAGCTGACACGTGGGCACTGGGACTCCAGCCCAAGTCCTCTGTGAGAGCAGGCAGTGTTTTAAACCACGATTCATCTCCCCAACTACCTCTTTTTATCTTTTTGTTCCCTCTGTGTGTGTGAGTGTGTAGGTGCATGTGTGTGCATACGTGTGTATGGTGTGTGTGTGTGAGTGTGCGTGCATACGTGTGTATGTGTGTGTGTGTGTGAGTGTGTGTGTGTGTGAAGGTGTGCGTGCATACGTGTGTATGTGTGTGTGTGAGAGTGACATATTCTTGGGCATATGTTCACATGCAGCACAGCACATGTTTGGAGGTAAGAGGACACCTTGAAGGAGACAGTTCTCTTCTTCCACCATGTTCCAGGGACCAAACTCAGGTCAGGCTTAGATGGCAAGTGCCTTTACGGGCTGAGCCATCTCACAGGCCCTGCTATGGCATGGTCTTACTCAATTTACACTGTATTGCCATGTGCTTCACTGCTAAATTCTGAATGACCTACATCTTGGGTTCCTTGACACACTTCTAAACCTGAACTTAAAATTTAAAGTTAACTACAAGCTGCAGATAACTCTCCTAAAAGACTTAAGTAGTCCTGAGCCCTAGTCCAGTTAAATGCCTCACCCAAATCTTTCTTAAGGAAGGGTACTGACAAACCCACTCTAGGAACTTGACTGGGGCATTGGCAGATTCATATCCTGAACCCCTAGCCCTCAATGAAGCCAGGGGCCTTACAAGCATTGACACCAGAGTGCACTCTCCTTACACATTCAGAGAAATACGAGAATTCAGCAAGAGGGGGGCCCTTTGAGACATAAACAGGGTCCTCAAAAACCCAACCTGCCAGACTCTAAATTCTGGATTCCAGAACCATCAGAAATAAATCTGTAGTAAGCCCCCCCACCCCCCCGTCTGTGGTACTTTGTTACAGTTCTGTGTTGATCAGCACAGCAGACACCATACTTTTAACAGTGTCTTCTTAGTTTTATCATTTTTGCGTGCAGTGTGTGCCTCTGTGTATGAGTACAGTGTGTACAGATGCAGAGGAGCTGGACCCCTGGAGGCAGAGCTACGCAGTTGCGAGCTGCCTGACATGGGGGCTAGGAACTGAACTCAGGTCCTCGGAAAGAATAACAAGTGATCTTAAATACTGAACCATCTCTGTAGGCCTAATGGTGTCTTTTAAAACAAGAACTAGATTTTAAAACATTCTTTTCTAGAGATAAGACAAGCACGTGTATTTGTTCATTTCCATGCAGTATGCGTGTGCACAGTGTTTGCCTCGGCATTGCGTGAAGCGGCCCGACTCAACATCAGGCGTCTTCCTGTACCAGTCTGCACCACACCTTTCTTTGCTGCTGCTATTTGAACCACCATTTTACATGTATCCTGTGCTAGCCTAGAACTCACTATGTAAACCAGGCTGGCCTCAAACTCACAGAGATCTACCTGCTTCTCCCTCTGGAGTGTTGGAACTATTACTATACCCAGCTTCCATTTCATGTTTTTGTTTTTATTTTATGTATATGAATGTATAGCTTGAATGTATGTGTGTGTACTACTATGTGCCTGATGTCCGAGAAAGTCAGCAGAGAGCTTCAGGTCCTCGGGAACTAGAGATTCAGATGTTTGTGAACACCATGTGGGTGCTGGGAACTGAACCCACGTCTTCTGCAAGAGCAACAAGTGCTCTTAACTGCTGAGTCATCACTTCAGCCCCTGACTTCATGATTTTGAGGCAGGGTCTCTCACTGAACCTGAAGTTCATTGTTTCAACAAGACTGGATGGCCAGTGAGTCCCTGGGATCCACCCCAATCCCCTCCCTCAATGTTGAGTTCATAGATGTGCACCAGCACACCCAACTTCTACATAGGCATTGGGAATCTGAATTCAGGTGTGTTTGTGTGTGTGCGTGTATATATATATACAAGGAGAGGGAGAGACGGGGACAGGGTCTTTCTATTATGTAGCTCTGGTGATTTTAGAACTTGCTATGTAGACCACGCTGGATCAGGCTAGACCAGGACCATATAGATTCACCTGCCTCTGCCTCCCAGGTGCTGGAATTAAAGGCCACCATACTCGGCTAGCAGGTCCTATGTTTGTGAAGCAAGAGTTTATGTACTGAGCCAAATATTTCTGTTTCAGTTGTTCATATTTTACCTCTGTAACAACCAGAGATAACCTGGAACAGGCTGAAGGCACACTGCCTCTAGCGTTACAGCAATTCACACTGTGAAAGTTAGAAGGCTTTCCGTGGGCTTGCGCAGTGGCCTAGGCTACCGGTCCCATGAAGTGAGTCCTGGGAAGGCCCAGAGGGGTGAGGTGTGTGCTATACAAAGTAGCTTCTGCTTCTAAACCCATTCTTCAACAGAGAAATTTTGTTTAGAGAATTGTGAATTATGAAAAATAACAGATATCCTAAACATATTCAAGGACAACTAAAATTTGAATATTTTAGGTTTTTCACATAATATCACTGTCACATATTTTTGCTTCAGTAGCAATGTCTCCTGTGAAATTCCTACATTACTTCAAGCTGACAAGATCTTAATAAGAAAACAAGTGTTACCATTCATCCAGGGCATTGGCACTGCATCTTCTTGATGACTGCTTATATTCAAAGGAAGCACTGATGAGCACAGAGGTTTGGGGCCCAGTATTGCTAACTGACATTCATTAACCACAACCTCCGCATCTCTAGAATCTTTGCTGTATGAACAGAAAAACTAAATCAGAATATCAGCTTATTTATAAAATATTAAAGCAATGAGAATCAAGTAAGCAGAAATATAACCTACTGCTATGTTTATGCCATGTACCATATATGCACTATATATCATGATTTTACAGCATTTCCTGTCTTCTTTAAATTTCATTTTACTTTATAATTGATGATGATGGCTCTGCATCTGCCAAGCAAGCATGTGGAAGTCAGAGGGTAACTGCGAATTGGTTCTCTTCTTCCACTGTTATGTGGGCTCTAGACACTAAACTCAGGGCTGCAGGTTTGTACAGCAAGTGCTTTTACCTGCAGAGCCACCTTGCTGGCACAAGGTCCTGTCTTCTTAATATAAGACCAATACTTGTTAAAGGGTTGAGGTAGGGATAGGAAGAGTACATTCTGGGTGGAGTGTGGTATTTCCTCATGGGCTCCTGCGTTTGAACACTTGGTTCCCAGCTGATGAAGCTGTGAAACCTACAGGAGGTCGGGGCTAGTAGGAGAAGTGAGTGGCTACTGGGCAGGTCTTGAGGACTGTGTAGCCAGAGCTTTCTGGCTCCTGATCCACTGAGATGTGAAGAGTCCCTGCCATTATCCACTTGCCATGAACTCCGCCATGTTTCCCCCACTATGTTGCATCCTCTCAGACCCTGAGCCAAACCAAATCCTTTTTCCTTTAAGTTGTTTCTGACAGATACTTTGGTCACAAGCACAACAACCCCAGTTTAGGAGGCAGGAAACAGGAAGACCACGAGTTTGAGGCCAGCACGGGCTACAAGCAAGATCTTGTCTCAAATGCAAAAGCAAAAAGCCAACCCTCCAAAATACACAAACACACTATAGCAACCCCCAAGCCCAAAACAACAACACTAACAAAACAAACTGTTTGAAGTGGAGTATTACTATCCTGCCCTTGAACTCCCAGGCCAAGTCGCTCTCTTATCTCAGCTTCCCGAGAGTGGGAACTACAGGAATACACTACTAGGCTTGACTGGAAATATTTTTTAAAAATATTTTATTGATCATTTGTGTTTCACACAATGTATCTTCCCATTCCTTCCTGTTATACACTCTTATCCCTGTTAAAAAAAAAAAAAAGAAAAAAGAAAGGAAGAAAATTAGGTTAAGCTTGTGTGGCAGAAGCATGGATGGCGGGCTTCACCATGGTCTTTGGAGACAGAAGGCTGCTCTGATTGTGTACTTTGACCTGACCCATACTATCCTGAGATGAAGATGAACCATGACAGAGTTCAACCTGAAGTAGGGCCTCACGGCCCAAACCTTGGAAATGAGAAGGCTCCCTGGTATCCTGCAAGTGCTGGGGCATCCCACAGGCCCCCCAACATCCCTGTAGGCACCAGGGCACCCCGTAAATACCCAGACATCATGCAGGCACTGGCCATCCTGCAAACATCAGGACATCATGCAGGCATCCTTTCTTCAGGCTTCCAGGCACCTCGGAGACACCCAGACATCTTCATCTCCTGGACCTCCTGCAGGTATCTGGCCATCTCACATGCACCATGAATCCTGAAGGTCCCCAGACATCCCTCAGACATGGGCATCCTGTAGGCCCCTGGGCACCATCCAGGGCCTTGGACTTTCTGCCACAGTCAGTGCCTCACGAAGCCAGGGTCCAGGGCCAGGTGAACTCTGGCCATTAGCAGTGTAGATGGAACTCAAACTGTCCTGGCCCACAGGAGCATTCTGAGGCCTTTAAAGCACCCCCACCAAAAGAGGAGGCTCAACATTCTTCAGCTGGGATATCTTGCTATTGCTCAGAATCAGGGTGCCCCTGGGGTCTGGCAGCAGTTCTAGAGCCTGGGCCCCGCCCCCCTCCCAGCACCATCCATCCATCCTGCCATCTTGGCCCCTGCACCTGCGGCCCTCTGGCTTCACTGCGCTCTGTGTCCTCCCCCACCATCAGAGAAGGCACCCCAAGCAGCAGCCATAGCCACAGAGCAACATGCCTGTCCAGTATGACAGGCAGTGGGGCAGCCAGGAAGGTCTAGTAATGGCCGAAAAGATGGAGACCTTGTTTGGAAGATGATACTTTTTTTTTAAAAAGCTGGGGTATCTTGCTGACTGCTCCTGGTTCAGGGTGATCCTGCAGTTTGGCAGCTTGCCAATGGGCAGGGCCTGCCCAGAGTCCAGGTTGTATGGACCACGCCCTGCCCTCAGCACCATCTGATCTGCTACCACAGGCCTTGTGCCTGCACCCCACCAGCAGTGCTAACACTTCCCTACCCCACCAGGGAGGGCGCTAAGAGCAGCAGCCTCAGTCATGGGAGCAGAGGCTCAGCTTCTGTATGTAAGGTGGCGAAGCAGTCAGGTGGGTCCACGGTGTCCAGAAATCCGGTCCTCTTCGGAGACCTTGCCCAGATGAGGCTTTCCCCAGCTGGGAAATCTTTCAGATCGCCCTGGTCCAGGCAGTCCTGCAGCCTAGCAGCGAGTCAACTGTTCTGCCCCCTCAGGCCCTGTGCCTGCAGCCCGCCACCAGCAGGCAGCCCTGAAGTGTATGCTTTCCTCAACCCACCATGGAGGGCACCAGGAACTGCTGGCCACAGCAGCACCCAGAGCAGCAGAGCAGAGCAGCAGCTCCGCTGTGATCTCTGGGGTCCAGTTCCCTGTCCAGACTGGATGCACTCCCATGCTGGCCCCCACCCACCAGCCACACGTTTCTCAGCGGTGCTCGCCCCACCCCCATCTGCAGAGCCCCTGCTGTGTCACTTAGCTTTTTCAGCCTTCTTGGTCACGTCAGCACCGGCGACTGTGCTTCCAGTTTAGATCCTCTCAGCCTGCGGTGGGCAGGTGTGGGGTGGAGTGGCAGTGTCTGCTGCCTCCTGGGGAACCCTGCATCCGACCCACCAGGACTTTAGGTCTACTCTGCTATGCACCCCGCTATACGCCTCCATCTTCTCTCTCCTCATGGGTAGCTGGTCTTCCAGGTCTTCTGTCCTTCCTACCACACTCAACTCTCAAAACCTCTGAACCTGGTGTGTGTGTGTGTGTGGTGTGTGTGTGGCAGGCACCCCTACTTCACAGGGACCCTGGATCTGATCCTGCAGGTCTCTAGCTCCACATCTCCACTGTGCACCTCACTGATCTCAGCCATCTTTCCTCTCTCCTCTCATGGGTCCTCCAGGACTGCTGTCCTTCCTACCACACTCAACTCTCGAAATCCTTTCTGCTTAACCAGGTTGGGGGAGCAGAGGTCTCTGCATCCCAGGGGACCTCCGCACCTGACCCTGCCAGGACTCCAGCTCCACTGCATACTCTGCTGTATTTCACCAGCTCTCCTCCTTTCCATCATGGACAGTCAGTTTTTCAGGAATGTTGTCTTTCCAATCACATTTAATTTTCAAATTATTTTCTCTGCTGAACTTGGCAACAGAATAGTTTCTCCGTGTCCATGAAGCCAGGGGTTGGAGATGACCGTATTGGTGGGGCAGCGGGGCAGATGGCTAGAGCTCCACTGGACTCTGGCATCTGCCCCACCAACATCTTGTCCTCCCCCAATTGCATTTTTCAGCTGCACATATTTTTATAATATCTGGTAAAAGGTTCAAGGGATAATAAAGTATGTATTCTAAACAAGAAAAGGCATCTGCTTACTCCCCTGACCACAGAACCCATATCACAGCCAACTCTTATCCAGCTTCACAGTTCACGGTTCAGTTGCCCAGGATAAACCATGGTGCTAACATACTAAATGGAAAACTCCAAGAATAATTTACACATCTTAAACTGCATCCTGTTCTGCAGAGCATGATGACATCTGGCCGTCTCTTCATACGGCATGGGATGGGGTCTATGCTGTCGTGTCTATGCACCAGTCAGTCACACGGCCACAGTGGTACTAGACCAACTGCCACTGTATTGCGTTGCTTCAGTAACAGCTGTAGCAGGACATTCAAGTCTGTCCTGTGCAGCCTTCCTTATGACTGGATGCTGCTTGGACTTCTGGGAACAGCTTAGGTTATGAGCGGCAGTGGCAGCTGACAGTGAGAGTTGGTGGGAGAGCAGGCAGGACTCAGTTCATGTTAAGGAGAGTTAGTGGGATGAAGACATGGATGATATGTGTTAGGTCAGTGCCCTCAGAGAGATGCTAGTCTAGTCTCCAGGCTTCAGACAGATAAAACAGCCAAAAGGGGCTTGGAGATTTCTTCTATTCTCTCTCGATATCTTTCCCGAGCTAGTGAGGAATCTGTTGCAGTAACATTCAGTTACTCCAGCCAAGAAAACAGTTTTCAGGGCAGGAGATCAGATCAGCCTTCAGTTACAAGTGGAGTAGAGAGAACAGGAGCTTTCAGTTACAACAGGACAGGAGAACAGGAGTGAGGATTTTAGTTACAAGATAGAAGCCAGAGTTCAGATACAAGCACAAGGGATCAGAGCCTCAGTCCATCACTCTGGCCAGTGTTGCTTTAATCCGTCTCTTCAGGTCGCAGCCTGCTTTCTCACATCATCATCAGAACGATACAGCGTAGTGCCGTAATCAATTTTTATTGTTGATTGCTTTCTGTACCTAGGTTGTTGAATGTGTATATACAGGAGAAAACACACCGAGCCATAGGGCTTGCTATATGAAGGTCCAGGTATCAACAGGGTCTTAGAACTACCCCCTGTGGACACAGAGGAGCTCCTATATACATATATACATATATATATAAGTGTATACAACCAACCTATATGCGTCTGAGTTTCCTCTGGACAGACACCATAAAAACATCATCAGGTTAGCGATATAAACAACTTGAACTGCACTTTGGTGTGCAGTAACCTGCATAACGAACTCCATTAAAATATTAGTCTGGAAGCACTTATGTAGGAAAATAACTTGAGGATGTTTAAAATTAATTGACTTTTTCAGAGAAAGGCACCAATGTTCAGATACTATAATCTTTTAACCTTAAAAACAATTATAATAAGCTTTCTACAGGGTTTATCTTGTGACGGGGTATGGGGGAACAAGAGGAGGAAAAACCAGTAAGAAGCAGGGCCTACAGTTATAATAGCTGAAATTTAGTAGCATTAAGAGAATTTAACAATTTAAAAAAAAGATATTCACTTGTTCAGTATTTGTCTTGTTGGTCATCTGCCATGGCTACTGTTGTGGTTTGAGTGAAAATGGCCCCCATAGGCTTATAGGGACTGAACTATTAGAAGGTGTGGCCTTGTTGGAGGAAGTGTATCACTGGGGAGGGCTTTGAGATTTCAGAAGCTCAAGTCAGGCCCAGTGGCTCACTGGCTCTTCCTGCTGCCTGCGGATCCAGATGTAGAACTCTCGGCTCCTTCGCCAGCACCATGTCTGCCTGTGTGCTGCCATGATGACAATGGACTAACTCTCAACCGTAAGCCAACTCCAATGAAATGCTTTCCTTTATAAGAGCTGCCTTGGTCATGGTGTCTCAGAGCAACAGAATATGACAGTGGGCTTCCATTTGCTCTCACCTGTTCTACTCCTTAACAGAAGTTCTCAATCTTGAGCTCCCATCAGAGTGACTGCTTATTGAACACACACTGATGACAGGCCTGTCCCCAGAGATTCTGGTTCAGCAGTTCTGGGTAGGACCCTAAAATTAAATTTCTGACAGGTTCGCATGTGCTACTGCTGCTCTAAGGGTGTGCACGTGAAAACCGCGGTCTGTAGATGCATGGACTAGAGCACTTTGCCCTCCTGACTTGGGTGCGCCTTGTCACTGCAGCTAAACGAGGGTGGAAGATGATTTAGAGAATGCATAACTGGGGCAGTTTTCAGCATTATGGAAGTGCATTCTCGTACTAATCTCTGCACCCACATGCAACACTTATTGCAAAGTGTAGTTTGATTTTAGCTATTGTGACTTTCATAATACATCTTTTATTTATCGATATTTTAAAATATTTTATTTTTAGTTGTGTGTGTGTGTGGGTGCCCTCGAAAGCTAGGAGAGGGCATCAGATCCCTTAGGGCTGGAGATGGCTGTAAGCCACCATCTTGGGGGTGTTGGAAACTGAATTCGGATTTTTCTGTAAGGTAGCAAGTACTTGTAACTGCTGAGTCCTTTCTCCAACACCTATCACTATTTTTAATGGCTCAAAAACTTACTGTCAGGGTCTGGGTAGATTGCTCAGCAGGTAGAGCCTGCTGTGTAAGCATGAGAATTGCAGAACATAAATGCTGGGGTAAATGTGTAAAAACAGGCTGGGAGATGGGCAGGGAATCACCAGAGCAAGCTAACTAGCCAGACAAATTTTATCAGAGAGTCCTGAGCTCAATGAGAGACCCCCCTTGTCTATGTAAGTAGAGAAGTTCTGAGGAAGATATCTAACATCAACTTCTGGTCCACATGTACACACGTGCATATAGACACACACATGTGCAGCTGCACACATGCAAACAGGCAAACACACACACCCGTGGCATACTAGCCAGTAATACACAACAGACTTAAAAATTCTATTACAGACCTTTTGCAAACTTCGTGAGTGTTCTCTTGTTCTTCTCCAGCAGTTGCCTTGTCTGAACTGCTGCACTGTGAAGAGATTACAGTTAAGGAAGTAGAAGTGAGCGTATCTGTGACATATTTAAACCACGAGGCTTGCCAGATTTACTAGAACTGTGTGGGATGTAGGTTTACAACGAGACAGCCTGAAGACATTTTACTCTACATAATTTAAAACGGTCAACAATGACTTGAAAATGTCTCCTGCTTCTGGGCGTGCCAGCACACACCTGTACTTCCAGCAGAGGAGGCCGGAGGATCAGTAGTTGTAGTACTAGGCTGTGTTTAGCTACTTACTGAGTTTGAGGTCAGCTTAGGCTACATGAGACCTTGTCCCAAACAAACAATCCCAGACAAATGTGACATATTAACAAGTAGAATGCGCTAGGGCGTGGCTCAGTGTTGGACCGCATGTGCGGCAAGTACGAGGCACTGTGCTTGGAACCATAAAACAAAAGACAGGACAGAACAAAGTTAAGTAGAAGATGGTCCCAAGTGAAAATCCTAATTCTCCCCAGAGATTGACACACGGAAAACTATACTCAGCATGAGTCCGCAGAATCTTAGAATGTATAAAAAGCAATCAAAAATGCTTCACATTTATAATGCATCTTAGTACATTTTAGAGCAGGCTTTCCTTACTGCTCCTGTTCTCCAGATGACAGACAGGGTGCTAAGGGAGCATGCACTAAGCACCAGTGGGCAGTTAAACCCATTGGCTGTTCTTCCAAAGGACCGGGATTCCAGTCCCAGCATCCATCATGGCTTGGCATGCTCACAGCCGTCTGTAACTACAGTTCCAGCAAATCCAATGCCTCTGTCTACTCTCGACAGGTACAAGGTTGTCCACGGCGCACAGATGTATATGCTGGCAAAACACCCATATACCCATGAAGCATTTTTAACAATATGTTAAAGACAGAATTTGAAATTTCTCAGAAAATGATTCAGTCAATGGTAGAACCAGTTGATTAAATGTACAGGAAATAAAACTCATCGTAAATGAGTTTCATGTTCAAAATGCCTTTCGTGTTCCTTTAAGATTTACAGACATAAAAAACAAATTCTGGAAGTAGCTGTAAGACCAAGAACTCTAAAACAGAGAAAACATCTCACGGTATAGGAAAACAGAAGGACTTTATAGGACTCCAACACACACAGGTGAAATTCAAAAACAACAGGTAAAGAATATAAACAGAAACTCATAGAAAAATGACGATTTTTTTAAAATGCTGAAAAAAGCTTAACTAGACTCAAAAGATATGCAAATTAAAACTAAGACAAAATCATTTGAAAAAAATAAGCAGATGGACAAGTTTGATGAGTATGGGGGAAGGAGCACTCTCAGCCGCGCTGCCGGAAGTCATCTCTACCTGGGGCAATCGGACAATTCTAACCTAGGGATTAGTGGAAAATGCTTGCAATGCTTCTACGTATGGAAATGCTTTACGTGCGAGGATGAGTAATGCAGCAGTATCTAAATAACAAAACAGAAACAAACTAAGTGTTCAAGACTGCTACCTGCTCAAGCACAGCCGCAGCAATACAGAACTGTAAGAACAAGGGTCTGTGTGTGCGGTCTCCACTACGCGTCAGCGTGGCAGCTGAGTGAGGACGACCTGGGCAGGTGCCTAGGGATGGCACTGCTTGAGAAGGATTAGGAGGATTAGGAGGTGTGGACCTGTTGGAGGTGCGCTGCTGGGAGTGGACTCTGAGTTTCAAAAGCCCACAGCGGCCCAGTGCCTCTCCCTCTGTCTGTCTACCTATGGGTGAGCTCTCAACCCCAGGCCTGCCTGCCTGCCAGCTTCCGGCCATGCTGATAATGGACTAATCCTCTGAAAATGTAATTAAATGCCTTCTTTCGTGACAGCTGCCTTGGCCGTGGTCTCTTCACAGCACCAGAACAGGGACTAACAGTAACACAGCAACAGTAACAGTAACACAGCATCAGGAAAGTAGGATAAAGAAGGGCGCTCTACTGTTTGTAGAGTTCAGAAGAACATATGATAGCTGCACTGAGAAGTGTCAGCCTCCCTTTCAGGCTAACCTGTCTGCAGAAAACTGTAAACTCTGCACAGAGCATTTAAAATTATGCCTGGAATCCTAGAGAATGAACAGCACTACACAGGTCCTAGGAAAAAGTCAGAAACTGGGAATTAAAGCTGAGGTAAAGTCCCCAAACCTAATAAACTTAGCTCTAATCTTCTAGTCCTTTAGCCAGACTGGATCAACTTTCAGTTGTTGATGGCTTCCTTTTCTGCTTTAATTTCTTCTCACAAGCTGGAAGTTCCCTGGGTCACCTCGCCCTTAAGGTCACCACCATCACTCCCTTTACTCCATTTTGAACCAGACCTTTCTTTGAACTTTTAATCTACTTGAGCACTGGACTTGTTCCCAACAGTACATTTCTTGGTGCTACTTTTCTCCTCAAATTGTGCTTTTGTGTTTCTTTTCACCCGTTTGCTCTTTTTCATTGTAGCTCTGCCTAAGAGTGATCACTAAGAGCCACATAACACAATCAGTGAGTCTGTCTTGAGATCACCTTTGCCGACACCATTAATCCAAAACTTTTCAATTTAGTTCCTAGCAAATTTTTAGGACAAAACATCACAATAATCATGTCTAGGCCATTTACTCTATTCTGCCTCTGGAGCCTCTTGAGCTGGACCGCCACAGCCACACTGCACTACTGTGAGCACTACACTCCTCCGGACGGCCCAGTACATGCCACTTAACACGTTCAACTGCTTTCCTAGTCCAAAGTCCCGAAGTCCCAAAGGCTTCCATATTGCTCCAAACAACATGGTCAGGCCTGTCACAGCAATACCCCACCCCTGGAGCCAATTTCTGTCGTAGTCACTGTTTACTGCTGTGAAGAGAAACCAGGACTAAAGGAACTGTTATAAAAGAAAGCTTTTAACTTGGGAGCTTTCTTACAGTTTCAGAGAGTTAGTCCATTATCAGCATGACAGGAACAAGACAGACATGGGGCTGAGAACTTACATCGTGATCCACAGGCAGGCAGAGAGATGGAGATGACAGAAACAGAGATAGAGAGTGCCTGGCATGGGCTTTTGAAACCTCAAAACCCACTCTCAGCGACACACCTCTTCCAACAAGGCCACACCTCCTACTCCTTCCCAACAGTATAGTAACTGGGAACCAAGCAGCCAAGGATACTGTGGGATAAAATACAAATTACAAATACAGAGGAGTAGAATATTAAATTACTGATGTACGGAACAACTTGAATGAATAATCCTCAATCTGAGGTGATTACAAACTACATGTTTTGATGTATGTAACATTCTTGAAATGGCAAATTGTAGAAAAAGAAACATTGTTAAGGGTTAGGAAGGGCTGGGGGAAGGAAAGAAGTAGGTATGACTACACAAGGGTAATACGAAGGGCGGTTTGGTAAGATGGATGTTCTGTAGCTCAACTGCATTATTGCTAAAGAACAGACAAAGGCAAGGGCTCCCTGAAAAAGATCCCAGTGGCCCCAAAGTTGCCATACTGTGCTACAGTTCTGCAGCATGAACATGGGAGAAGGTAGGAAAAGGGTATGTTCCATGTATTTTCTTGACATTGCCAGTGAATCCACAATTTTTTTTAAGTCTACCGTTACAGCAGACTTATGGTGAATTTACAGTGCTAACCATCTTAATCGTGAGATGATGTTTCAGTCAATGGCCTCAGCTGCAACTTTAAGAAACCCTAAAAGACCAGGCAGTGAGGATGCATACCTTTAGTCCCAGCACGTGGGAGGCAGGGGCAGGCATAGCCCTGAGTTCAAGGTCAGCCTGGTCTACGATGAGTTCCAGGACAGCCAGGGCTACTAGATAAACCCTCCACAGGTGCCAGGCAGCCACATACTGAACATTGCATACATGCAGGAAAATGTTCATAAAATTAAATAAAAAGAAATAACTCTTAAAAAGCACATTAAGTCAGAAGTAAGCGGAAGAAAGGGAAAAATATAAACCCGAGTGAAATAGGTAACAAAAGAGCAAAAGAAAATCAGTGAAATCAAAAGCTGGTTCTCTGAAAATTATCATGACATTAACAGTTCCCTAGGGTAGATTTCAGTGATTTAGAGCAAGGCTGGAGTGAGCCATCGCAGCTGCCTGCTTTTGTAAGTGGGATGCTACATGAACAGCAACACCCATACGCCTATGGCTTCTGTGTGACGGTGGCAGTTGAGCAGCTGCTACAGTGATCCAATGGATCCAACGGATCCAGTGATTCACGAGGTCATACAGCACCATCTGGGTCTGTTAAAGGAAAAAGTTCCACGTTGGCAGAGTTGTAGGACTGTTGAATGTGACCTTGGAAAAGATGGCTGAGACTTTGACTTGTTGCCTTCATCTGCAAAACGGAAATAACGGCAAACTCACGTACAGCGAAGGCTAAGCCAGCAAGCCTGGGTTACCCACACATCTCATTTAAAGGATTGTCCCTGGCCCTGATTCTGACAGGTTACCTCTACGTTGGGTTCTGGGAACATTCCAGATGTGTATGTTAATAGTCTGATGTGTTCTAGTGAGCTTGGATCATGTACTTGATACGAATTTGACCGTTGGTCGGGCTAGAGCCTGAAGGACTAACAGCTTCGCTGTTGTGACCGACTCTAATAGAAACCCAACACTAGAGCCCAGGCGAGCATCTCTGGTGGGCACCGTTCTGTGCTCTGCTACACACTGTTTCTAGGACTCTGCCCTGAGTGTCTTTTCTTTTTGACTTAGTCTTTCACTGCCATCCATGTAACTGTGGGTGTAAGAGCTTTACTGACAGGACAGTTTTGGGAAACTCCAAACACCTCATTATATCACAAGGACACCCACGACAATCCCTGCTGGGTGCTGAACAGTGACTGGCTAGCATCTAATAGAGGCACTGTGTGCCATCCGTCCAACCGTTACGCAGGTACGTGGTGAGCTCTTTCTTCTTTTCTAGGGCGCTTCCACTACTCATACTCCCTACCCACGCAGCAGCTATCAGCACTGCTCTCTGAGCTGGACTTCTGAGCATTACACAAAATGGACCATAATTCTTGTCTTCATGGGATTTTGTCTTAGCAGGAGGGGACAAGACAAATAAAGTAAACACATGTATTTAGCAGGCAGTCATAATCTAAAAACCTAAGTCTAAAACACTCTGAGACTTGAAACTTTGTGAGTACAAAAATGATGCTCCAAGATTTTGGGAACATTTCAGAGCTTGGATTCTTTATTATACAAACATTCCACGGCTATGCATGACAGTGTAATCCCAGGGGCTAAGAAGATTACCAAGTCTGAGGTGAGCTGAACTACAGAGCAAGTCATTATCTCAAAATAAAACCAACTCCAACATATGATATAGAAACTCTGAAATCTGAAATACACCTGGATTCAAGCGTTTTCCAAGAGGACACTGACCTGTGGTCTGCTAGGTCACGGTAACTGCAAGAAGGTGGGTGTGAACAAGGGAGAGAACTGCAACGTCAGGTTCTGGCCAGTGAAGTTCTCCCTAAGAAGCATGGCTCAGCCTGAAGGAACAGGAGCATCGGCCATGCCGCTTTCTGGGGAAGAATATTCCAGGCGGATGCGAGTGCACGGGCAAGACCTTAGAGCGGGAAAAGCCTGGCATGGCTCAAGAACAAGGAGGCTGGAATGCTCAGAGATTAGGGCAGAAGGGGCAGCAGCGGGGATCGGAGGTGAGGAGGTGAGGAGGGTTTCAGGGTGAACAGAGAGCCTTGCGGGCCATCACAAGGACACTGTTTAGCTATGAACGGCTTGAGAAGCTTCTGAAGAGTCTGAGGGAAGAACGGCTGACACAAGGAACCCTATGCTACTGAATGCCTTACAGGAGGGCGAGGTGAGGGCAGATCCACACGAGGCCACTGCAGTCGTTTCACAGCATACACAGCATGCACAGTGCACGGGACAGACCTGTACCGTGTTGACAGGGTGTAAAAAGCAGACAGTCTCAGACACTGTGAAGGCAAAACCAGCAGCACTCCTTATAGTCTGTACATGGATGAGGACAAAATTAAGACACTACGATCTTGAGACTGGGTAACTCAAAAAATGAGGTCATTAACACAGGTGGAGTTACGATGGAGCTGGCTTGTGGTGAGGGAGTGTGTGACGGAGAGGTTTTGCTTTTAGCTGTGTTTGAATGCCTAACTGGGTTTCCAGTGAGGAAGCAGTTGATGAGACAAAGGACTGTAGTTCAGAGGAGTCTGGAAATGTGAGGGAGTTAAACAAACATTTATGGAATAATCTCAGACGGGACCATGAGAGAGAGCAAATCCAGGCAGAAAAAACAATAGATTCATGGTTTGGGCTCTGGGTCACTCTAATGTACAGAGGACTGGGAAGCTTCAGGGGAAAACCACCAAAAAGCAGAGTAAACCAGGTGAGTACATTCATTCTGGAAATCAAGTGAAAAAAGGTTGCACAGAAAGTAGGAGATAGGAATTGGAAAGATGGCTCAGAGGTTAAGAGCACTGGTTGTTCTTCCAAGGGACCTAGGCTTGATTCCCAGCACCCACATGGCAGCTCACAGCTGTCTGTAACTCCGGTTCCAGGGCATCCGACACTCTCACACAGACACACATGCAAGAAAAACACCAATGCGCATAAGATAAAGATAAATCATTTAAAAATTAAGAAGAGATGAAGATGAAGGCATGGATTAATCCATCAGACTCATCAGACAGTGCGGGTATCTGGAGAGGTTACAAAGGGTAGTTCTAGTGGAGGAAGACCTTCGCAAACTGAAAAGAGTGAGTATAGAATAAACATCCTGAGAAGCGGAATCACAGGTCAAAGGGGCAGTGACTACCAAAGGCTTCGTTCCTTCTAAAGATGAGATAAAGCATGATGATGTATTAAAGAACAAGATTCAGTAGTGGCCGGAGAGGAACCACCGGGCTAGTGCATCCACTGCACCAGAGAGAAGCTGGAGTTCTAGGAGGATGCAGGTGCTGGTGGGACCTACAGTGCTCTTTTCCATTTACTTCAGTTTCTTGATGAAGTAGGAAATAAAGGTTGTTAGCTGTGCAGCGGAGTGAGGAGCAATTCGAGGTTTAAGGGGAAAGAATTTGAAATAGTTGCTTAGGAATCAATTACGTTGTGCAAAAGGGCCAATCACCAACATTATCAGGCAGAATGAACTCAGGGCTTTGCAAATCCAGGCTAACACTTTGCCATTGATCTTCATCCCCAGCCCTAGGTAGAAAGTGTAAACAAAAAGTCTGATATCAAAATTTCCCCAATATCGTGTATAACTAGTATGTCCCAACATCAAGCTAGGCTCAGCTGCAATCTGTAACTGATGCTGGCATTTGTGGCCCACAGGTACTATCACATTAAAAAATTTCAGGGAAGATCAGATAATATTAAATACTTAATGTTTAATGAGGCAGGAGAATGTGCATCAGTTTATTTTAAAAGTCTCACTCAAACCTGATATTTAATTAATTAATTAGTTTATGAGACAGGGTCTATGTATTCCTGGCTGTCCTGGGATAGTAGTCCTATGTAGACCAAGCTGGCCTTAAACTCATGGAGATCCACCTACCTCCCCCTTCTGAGTGCTGAGATTTAAGGCATGTGCCACCATGACTGGAGCACATTTATATTTTATTTTGTGTGCACACACTCATAGTTCATCTGTGGAAATCAGAGGATAGCTCATAAGGCCAGTCTTGTGGTAACTTTAGGACATGAAGAAGCTCATATGATTACACAGCGCATTCTACTCTTCTCAGTGAGGGAATTCCTGTTTATAGTGTGCTTACAGAGCACCAGGAGACCTGCCACCCGGTCAGAGTGACGTGCACTCTCATGTCTGCTCCCTCAGCACTGCTGAGATGGGTTTCTGCATCACTACTGCCTAAGACCAAGACACGAAAATACAAAAGCTCCTCTGGTACCTTTGGATCTGCATCTGAAGTTCTCACTTGTTCACTGAGGTCTCCCAGGTTCTCACTGACAGCAGTCTCCCCAGGGGCTTCTAAGGAGGTGGCTGCACCTTCAGGATCATGTTTCAGCTCCTTTGCTGAAGAGAAATGACATTCAACCACACGAACTTTAATCACAACAACCAAAGACTGCCCCATAAAACACAGAATTCAGAAGCATTCAAATTAAGTTAGAACTTCAGCAAATTATGTAATTACCTACTCATTACCAAAGTAACTTCACTATATGGTGTAAAAAGAATTGACAGTGTGATAAGAACCTTTCTTATATTCTAGCCATTTAAAAATATTTTTGATGGTGCATGCCTTTAATCTTAGCATTTGGAGGCAGAAGCAAGCTGAGCTCTGAGAGTTCCAGGCCAGCCAGGACTACATAGTGAGACCCTGTCACAAACAAACTCACTCACTCAAACCTGATATTTAATTAATTAATTAGTTTATGAGACAGGGTCTATGTATTCCTGGCTGTCCTGGGATAGTAGTCCTATGTAGACCAAGCTGGCCTTAAACTCATGGAGATCCACCTACCTCCCCCTCCTGAGTGCTGAGATTTAAGGCATGTGCCACCATGACTGGAGCACATTTATACTTTATTTTGTGTGCACACACTCATAGTTCATCTGTGGAAATCAGAGGATAGCTCATAAGGCCAGTCTTGGCAGCAAGTACCTTTTCCCACTAAACCTTCTTGCTGGTGCTAAAAAGACTTTTAAAACCCAAAAGTCAAAGTCAAAGTCAAAGTTAACTTTTACATTGTTGACTCAGGCATCTAAAGTTATGATCATCTGTTAGTTATGATCTTTAATGACCAGTTTAAGATATGATAAAGTAAAAAAAAAAACAACAACACATATTTCAATTTCAAAGTAAGTCTGGAAGACTCCAGAGGTCAACTACCTATTATTTGTAGAGAACGCATAACAAAGTTATACAATGAATAACTAAAATGAAAAATATCTCAAAATATGAACTTCTAACTCATCAGTCAAAATGGAAGAAAACTGACCAACTCTGTGACATTTGTTGGCAGATGCTAAGCTAACAGCTTCCCATCCAATGAATTCACTGAGTGGGCCTCAGTAGAGACATACACATTTCAATACTGATTATTCAAGTATCAAATTTTACCTGCTGACAAGGAAGGACAGATCTCCAGTTTCAGCAATCCGGGATCCAGCATAGCAACTTCTTTACTATAAAGCAAACAGAACTCAAACACTGTACCAGATTCCAGCAGAACTACTCAATCATGAAAGCACTGTGTAATATTTGCTAATTCGGTTGGTTAAGCCCCCAGGCTCTCCAGGACAGAGGAATGACTACACTGGGGTTCAGAACCCAGCACATCTGTCCTGGGTTCTCACTGGGCCAGTTACTTGCAAATGTGCCACCACTTAGGGAGTACAACCATCCCAACTGTGTTTTTCAGGAAGGGTCTGCCAAGATAGAGCAGGCATTGGGAAACTGAAGGTCTGCACCAATGCAAGAGAGTGTTTAGCTTCTACTCTCAAGCATGCGCATGTATTTCTTGTTCCCAATGTAAAAACAAGGCAGTTTGAATCAATTTTGAGCTTTCCCTCCCTCCCCATCAGATGACAGACCTAGAAAGGGAAAACATTGACTTTACTGCACAGCTACCAAATTTAAAAGGACAAGTAGAACGGCTCTTGAGACAGAAAAAAGGAAAAGTGTATTAAAGAAATACAGAAAATAAAGGACAAAGAAAATATAGAGAAAACTTCTTCCCAGAGAATAATGGGGAAGGGTGTCAAAGAAAAAACACAGAACATAAAGGGTTTCTTCACAAAAGAGAAAGTGTATAGAAGAAGGAAATGTTTGGAGAAGAGTTATGCCAAGCAGCCCTTCTCGATAAAAGAAGTGTTTAATCTGCTGCCACCCTGTGGCGGCCCAGAGGAACGGCTGCTTAGGGTAAAATGAGCCCTAAGAAGCGGCGGTGTGCCGCGGCTGCAGCTTAGGTGTATTGTCCTTGTTGTTCAGTCTTTTTGTTTGCTTGCTTGCTATTTGTTTGATGTTTGTTAAAATTTCCCCCTCATAATGGGAGTAACTGACTATTTAAAGGTTCCTTTCATGGGAAACTTTATTGTCTTTCCCTCAGAGGGGATGTGAACTCAGCATTGGAGACTGAACGCACGCCACTTGGAGCACTGTCTCCACAATTCCTTGTGATAAAATAGCCATTGGTGCGTATAGTCCTATTCTTTCAGGAACAGTAGGGATAATTTTGGAAAGAAATAGTTTCGCAGCTCAAGGGTTTATTGTACATCCAGGAATTATAAAGATTATGAAGGTGAAATTAAAATCATGGCTTATGTTAAGAAAATCATGCAATTAGAGCCGGGGACTCTCGATTACTACTAGTTCCATACCATAAAGGTAGACCAGCTCCAATAACTAAGACAAGAGGATTTGAAAGCACTGAAAGAAAAGTATTTTGGCAAACTGTTATTAATAAAGGCCAAAATTAAAGTTAACGGTAAATGGCATGGAAATTGAAGATTTAGTAGACACTGGGGCTGATGTGTCTATAATTTCTGAAGAATCTTGGAATAAAAATTGGCCTTTGCAAGAAGTCTCCACTGGGTTCATGGGTACTGGAACATTATCTCATGTTGAAACACAGTGTGGACCTCATTGAATGTCTAAGGCCAGAAGGCCAAGGTTAAAACCTTATGTGGCTGATATAGCCATAAAACTCTGGGGAAGGGATTATTACAACAATGGGGAGCTCAAATTAATATGCCTTCAATTTCAGAATCAGCTTGTAAAATGCTGCTTAAGATGGGTTGTAGTTCTGGTAAAGGAACTGGAAAAACAACATCAAGGAAGATCACAGGCTGTACAGGCTGTCCAGAAGCAGGACAAAGCAGGAATTGGCTATCCAAATTTAGACAAAGGGCCACTGCTAATAATATACTAACAGCCCTCCTTTAAGATGGTTAGCAAATAAGCCTGTAGGGGTAGAACAGTGGCCCTTAACAAAGGAAAAATTACAGGCACTTGAGCAACTGGTGCAAGAACAATTGGATGCTAAACATGTCGAGGAATCTATTAGACCTTGGAATTCTCCTGTATTTGTAATAAAAAAAGAAATCTGGAAAATGGAGAATATTGACTGATTTAAGAGCTGTATATAGAGAAATCAGCCTATGGGTCCATTGCAAATTGGAATTCCTTTACCTTCTATACTACCCAGAGAATGGTTCATTATAGTTATTTATTTAAAGGATTTTTTTTCACTATTCCTTTACAAGAATGAGATAAGAGAATAATTTGCTTTTACTGTCCCCACATACAACACAGCCAAAACTGTAAAAAGATACCAATGGAAAGTTCTTCCTTGGGGAGCATTAAAGAGTTCAACTTTATGTCAGTATTTTGTACATCAGCCACTGAAGGTAATTCATAAACAGTTTCTTCAATCAATTATTTGTCCTTACACGGATGATATTTTATTGGCTGATTCTGACATAGATACCTTAGGTAAAATGTTTAATGAAATACAAAAAGATTTTACCTCCCTAGGGATTACAGAGAAGCACCAGAGAAAATACAGAAAGGAGATTCTATAAATTATTTAGGATTTAAATGGACTCAACCAAAAATTCAATGACAAAAGGTATAGATCAGAAGAGATAGGTTACAAACTCTTTTTGACTTTCAAAAATTATTAACTGGCTACGGCATACTATTGGATTAACTACTCAAGAGTTAAGTAATTTGTTTCAAACCTTGCAAGGTGATTTCAGATTTAAACAATCCACAATTAACGGCTAAAGCAGAACAGAGATTACAAGATGCTTATGTGACAGATCAGACCCTAAATATGACTGTCGTCTATCTTCCAATCATTCTCCTACTAGAATAATTTTGTAAAGAGAAGATAACATTTTACTATGGATTTTTTAAGAATATAAACAGACTAAAAAACAAACAAAAAAACCTATATAGAAAAGCTCTCTGAGTTAATTATTAAAGGCAGAGTAAGACTTTGTCAGTTAACAGGAACTGACCCAGCAGAGACTGTAGGCCCATATTCAAAGGCTCAAATGGCATAATTATGGATGATTGATAACTAGCAAAGAGGTTGAAGTAATTACTTGGGAGAAATCAACAATAAATAACTGCAACAGCCAATTAGAGACAGAAATTATCTATTATATATAACTTATATTCAATCTCGTACAGGATGCCAGGACCACTGGCACAAGGAAATGATGAAATAGATCAATTATTAAGAGGAAATGTGCTAGAAGCCTGAGATTTTCATGCAAAGAACCATGTTAACAGTAGAGGTTTGAAGAAAAAAATGTTCAATTATTTGGCAACAGGCTTAAGAAATTATTTTAAAAAAAGTGTCCTAACTGTTCCTTATATAATCAAATTCCTTTATCTACAGACAGTTACACTAAAAGTGAACAAAGAAATGAAATTTGACAAATGGTTGTATTTCATCTAACAGAGTTTGGAAAGTTAAAATATACACACCATACTATTGAACTTATACAGGGTTCCAATGGGCAACTGCTTTAAGCTCTGAAAGAGCTGATTCTGTAATTACACATTTATTAGAAACAACGGCTATTACGGGGATACCGTTACAAATTAAAACTGATAATGCACCCGCCTATGTTTCTAGTAAAATGAAACATGTTTTACACAATATAACATAAACACATTACAGGTACTCCTCATAATCCTATGAAACAAGTGCTTGTGAAAGCTCTTAAAAACAAAAAGGGGGAAATATAAGGACCCCAGAGATAGACTGAAGAATGCCTTATTAACTTTAAATTTTTAAAATGCTAATAAGACAGGAGCATCAGCTACTGAAAGGCACTGGATTATAAAAAAATCTGCTGAGTTAAATCAGCCAGTGTATTACAAGGCCATCCTAACATCAGAGTGGAAATCAGGGAAGATATTATGATGGGGTCGAGACGCTATGCTTTCGTTTCTGCAGAAGAAAAACTGTGGATTTCTTCAAAACTATTTAAAATTTGACATAAGCAAGAGAGGTCTTGTGGAAGCCTTGGCTGCTGATATGATTAGCATGGCTCTAGAAAGAAATAGAGAAAGGCTTTGAAGCAGATGGCTGACTCTCCTACGTGGGGACAGAGTAAGAAACTGGCTGATGAGGGAGAAGCAATAGCTCTAGAAAACCTCTGAACACTGCAACCTTGTTTCTTGCTCTGCTACCTGTGGAACCTGGACAGGTAGCAGGCGCAAATGATACTTATTGGGCTTATATTCCAAGCCCTCCAATTAACACAGGAGTAATCTGGGGAGACATGGGTATCCCTGTGGTGGTCAATGGATCTTCTTGGCTACCTGGTCCTTAACGACCATTGTGGGCCTGTACAACCTGCAGAGGAAGGTAAGGAAATTGTAAATTATACTGTGGGAATAAAAGAAATTCCTATTTGTATGGGTAATGGAACTCACTGTTTAAAAATAACCCAAGTTTGGTTATCTAGAAGTGAACATAATAATATCCAGAATTCTTATAAAAAAACTTCTTATGCTTTGTGCATCTGTATTTGAGGGACAACAGATTAATGCTGCTAGTTCTATAAATTTACCATCTTGCCAGTTGTGGATTATTAACAAGGAACCTGACTGGATAGGTTGGCCGCAACGTAAGGGTGAGAACCCTCCAAAGAAGTCATTGATTGGAGCTCTTATGGCTCCCTTCGAGGACTATATTCTCACTCAGAACTGAAATGGTAATGGTACAATTCAGATAAAACTGTGAAAGTTGTCTTTGCTTTTAGAGACGATCTGGAGTGGCATGGAGTTGGAATGTTAGGCCCTCTGTTACAATTTGGCAATTCAAGTCAGACTAACTTGTGGGAATTGGCAAGTGCTCTTCACCCACTTGAAGCATGGGATGGAAAGTCAGACTTTGTTGTAACTCTGGCTATCCGGGAACTCACAGAGATCCGCCTCCCGAGTGCTGGGATTAAAAGTGTGCACCACCATCGCCCAGCAAGAAACACAAGCCTCAAAAGTTAAGACTTTAATAATGGTAAATTTCGTTTGTCCTTTAATTTAGATCAGAGTCACACCTTTATGGTTTGTATGCCGTTACTCTACCTGTTACTCAAAGCTGTGCAATGGCACCCTAACTACCATAGTCTTTCTGTACACGCTGTACTCTCCATACCGGGTCAATGTCTTAAACGTTACTTATGAAAGCCTATATATTCTCAGAGCAAGACCAGCAGTCTGGAAAGACTCACCTGAGATGATGCCAGTACAGAAGCTTGCTGAGAGAATATGAGAAGAGCAGCATGGATGGTGGGACTGATAACTGCTGTGGTCATGGGAACCATCACATTAACCGCTACTGCTGCCACAGCTGGAGTTGCTCTTCACAAATGCTGAGTTGGTTAAGGAATGGCATGTGCATTCTCATGAACCCTGGACTCAACACGGTCAGACAGACGGGAATAGTGAGGAAGGAGCTGAATGAGGCGAGCTGTGGCCCTCCTTGGAGATCAGTTAGGGTACTGAGAGAACAAATGCAATTGAAACGTGGTTGGAATGGGACTTCCTGTGCATTGCACCTTTGAGGTTCAATGCTGCACATACGATTGGGAAAAGGTTAAAAAGCACTTGTTGGGTCATCCTAATTCTTCTCAAATGATTTGCAGCAAGAAATTATAGAAACCTTTTCAAAGAAGCTGCCCGATGCAGCGGGGATGGACGTCATGGAACACCTGGCAGACACTGTAGCTTCATTTAATCCCATGAATCATTTAGATAAGTTCCTTCCTCTGGTGATTTTTATAATTCTCTTTGTTGTGACAGCTTTACTGGCTTTCAAGTGTACTCTGATTTATTTGCTTAAAACTGTTAGACAACTACACAGACAAGAAGCCATAATCACTGTACAACTTCTTAAGTTCCAACATAATTACAATCCTTAAGAAATTCCCTTAAAAACAAGAAGGGGAAGAGGTAGTGATACATCTACATACATATCTGGCTTTGTAGTGAGATGTATCATAAGGCTTTTGTGTCTGGCTTTGTAGTGAAATGTTTCAGCACAGCCTTGGCTATGTCTGGCTAATTCAGTAGGGCAGAAATTGTTTTGAGACTGCTTGAGCCTTGAAGAATTGCTGATTCTCTGTAACGCTTGCACTTGGTGCCATAAGAGAGTTTACAGCTTTGCAGACCTTGGTCCTAAGATACTCCTGGTAAACCTGGAATTCTTACTTTTGATTATGGCTGGCCATAATCAAAAGGGACTGAGATTTGCATGGGTTGTTTGCTCTTTTGGGCAGCAAGTACAACATGACCTATGGTAGTTGGAACTTTTACCAGCCCTAATTGACCTCGTGTAATTACTGAATAAAAATACTTGGAGCAAGCCAGATGGAGTCAGTCTGCAAAGGGCTTGATTTAAAGCCTTAGCATCCTGGTGAATTTCTTTCTTTTCTGTGACACCTGCGACCAACATCAATCAATAGATGGGAGACCCTCAAACAAAATTTGGCAAACTATAATCCATTTTAAAAATTCAGACAAACATGAGAGCATGCGCGCATGCACACACACACACACACAAAATAAGCATCCCCTTTTCTCCCAATACCATAGTTGCCAAACAAAGGACTATATAGACCCACCACACACCTTACAAGTGACGCCAAGCATCTTGGGCTGTCTTTGGGTGGCTGAAAGCCAGTGAGGCGCTCTGCACAGCCAATGGCAGATTGACTGCCAGGTCAGCATGCACTAAGGGAGTTCGGGCTCTTACCACAACGATCAGAAGACAGCTGGACAGTGAGAGCAGATGGAAGTCACGAGAAATGAGACGACAGTGAGGGAGAGTGTACTGCTCAACACAGACCTAAGTGGTGCTTCTTGCTTCACTCATCATTTAGTACAGGTACGTCACTTGTACGGCTTTAATTCTGAAGTATTAGGCTTTTTATTCTATTTATACTATTAGTATAATTTATTCAGAGGTGTGAACCTTTTCACTATGAAATAACTAACTTGAAAGAAAAATAAAACTGCACATGGCAATTTTATAAGCAGTTTGTTTTAAGTTCAAGATGAAGAGGTTAAACCCACTTAAATTTTTAAAAATAATAAAACTGGGACTGGGAATACGGCTCAGTGGTGGGGTGCTTCTCTAGCATGTCTGGGGCACTAAGTTTAGTTCCCAGCACAGTAATAACAGTGATGCTAACGAGAGTAAAACACTACATTTTACAATTGTGAAGTGAGTTTTATTCTGCTCTGGGGGAGGAGGAAAGAGAAAACCTAAAAGCTACAGGGGGAGAGAGAAAACAGAATGAGTCCAACTCTGAAGAATCACACAGTCTACAGAAATTCATTTTCTACCATGGTGCTACTCAACTTCAGTAATTCCCATCCAGATTCTTTTTTAAAGACAGAGTCTCCCAATGCAGCCCTAACTAGTCTGGAACTTGCTATGTAGACCAGACCAGCCTACATCAAACTCAGAGATCTATCTGCCTCTGCCCCCAAGTGCTGATATTAAAGGTATGCACCACCACATCCAGTTCAGAATTAAATTAAAAAAAAAATACAGAATATGAGACTGTATCACTTGTAGTAAGGAAAACATCCGAAACCTGTGGTTTCACATATTTACATGCCCTGGATTGTAATATAAAACATTACTTAGGTAACTGGCAAAAATGTTTGAAGATGACTATTTCAGAATAACTATAAGCAAAAAACATTTAAAACTATTGTCCAATAAAAGCTAAGAATGTAGCTGGGCATGGTGGCACACACATTTAAAACCAGCGCGCAGAGGCAGGTCAGACTAGTTCTTGGACGTTTTGTTTTGCTTTGAGACAGTGTCTCACTATGTATCCCTGGCTGTCCTGGGAACTCATATGTAGATCAGGCTGGTCTCAAACTGATCATGGTAATGATCATTCCTTCATGTGTTCACATTCTATCTCTGGGCAGGACTGCCACAGATACACCAGAACAACTAGCCTGCAGACAACAATGAGCATAGGCAAAGAAGAATCACGTTGTTCAAGTCACTGGGCAGAGCACCCCAGCTTGGTGCCATGCTGAACAGTGCTAGACCTGCTGATACAGTGAACCATTACTAATGTATAATACTGTTTATGGTAGTAAAGGCAGGAAATAATGGTTTGTGTGGCCTGAAAAATAGTGAAAATCACAGATTCTCATGCTACTCCACCAACTATTTGAAGAAAGAAAAATGATTAAAAGTAAAATGAATATTCTAGAGCAGTTTATAGACTCATATAAGGAAAAGTACAAGGGTGCAGCATGCCCCTTTCCTGGAATGCTCCTCTCCTATTTTGCAGGGGCACAGACTTCAGTGCAGATATCCAAGTTCAGATCTCAGCTCTGACACTTAGAAGTCATATCCACTGGGAAATTAACGGCTTTGTTTCAACTATAAAAATAAGGTGAATTTCTTTTTCTTTTTTTCCCTTTGAGACAAGGTCTCACTATGTGGCTCTGGCTGTCCTGGAACTCACTGTGCAGAACAAGCTGGCCTCAAACTCACAGAGATCCAATTGCCTCTGCCTCCTGAGTGCTGGGATTAAAGGCGTGTGACACCACACCCAGCTCAAAAATACGGAATTTCAAAGTCAGACTTGTTCTACTACATAAACCATGCACCTAGCACAGACAGATACTAATTTTAGTATCAGCTTTTACAATTACAGCTAGCTGTGTAGCAAGAGCATACCGGATACATAGTAGGAAGGAGAAAAACAGGCAGATACTCAAAAAACAAGGAATGGGAAGAGAATGACCTTTATTTCTGGTGGAAGTCTTTCCCCCACCCCAACCTTTTTCTGTCAAATCTAGTGGTGCCAGGTATTGTGGTACAGGCCTTAATCCTAGAACTGGGGAGGTAGAGGCAGGCAGATCTCTGTGAGTTCGAGGCTAGTCTCATCTTGTCTACACAATTCCAGGCCAGCCAAAGCTACACAATGACACCTTGTCTCAAAAAACAAACAACCCCACCAAAACAGCAACAGCAACAACAAAACAAAAACACAACCAAAACCAAACCAAACCCAACTTCCCCCACAAAAACCAAGAAACGAGTCCATGTGTGCAGTGCCTGTAATGGCCAGAGAGGACACTGGACACCCCTGAACTGGAGCGGCAGGCCACTGGGAGCTGGAGAGGTGGGTGCTGGGACCTGAGCCTAGGTCCTCTGGGAGAGCAACAAGAGCTCCTAACTGCTGAGCTCTCTCTGCAGCCCAGAGACTTCTGTTTTCTAAGTGTGGTCCTAGACATCTCCCTCCTTGAAGTTTGTGTTCATCATTCAGCTCCAGAATCTATTATGGTTCCTTATGGATTCAAGTCCAAATGGTAACCAGTTATACTCTTATCAATTTACCTGAGAAATATTTGAGGGCTGGGGTATGCCTCAGTGATAGTATGTTTGCCTAGCACATGCTCACCCTAGCACCACACTTACAAGTCAAATATAAGAAGAAAACAACCAGCACTTTAGTTCACAATGTTTATCTCTATCGCCCAGACATTAAAAATCTGTGTTACGTGTATGGGTGTTTCGTCTACATGCACGTCTGTGTACTATGTGCTACGTGTATGGGTGTTTCGTCTACATGCACGTCTGTGTACTATGTGCTACGTGTATGGGTGTTTCGTCTACATGCACGTCTGTGTACTATGTGCTACGAGTATGGGTGTTTCATCTACATGCACGTCTGTGTACTATGTGCTATGCGTATGGGTGTTTTGTCTACATGCATGTCTATGTACTATGTGCTATGTGTATGGGTGTTCATCTACATGCATGTCTGTGTACTATGTGCTATGCGTATGGGTGTTTTGTCTACATGCATGTCTGTGTACTATGTGCTATGCGTATGGGTGTTTCGTCTACATGCATGTCTATGTACTATGTGCTATGTGTATGGGTGTTTCATCTACATGCATGTCTGTGTACTATGTGCTTGCCTGGCAACTGCAGAGGCCAAAAGAGGGTGTTGGATGTCCCAGAACTGGAGCTACAGATGGCTATGAGCTATCATGTGAATGCTGGGTTTTGATGAGCAGCCAGTGCTCTTAACCACTAAGCCATCTCTGCAGGTGGATCTAATCATTAAGAAGTAACTGGGTAATGAGGGATGACCTAACCAATGAGCTAATCCACTGATGGACTCAATGTTATTGGGAGACGGTGGAAAGTTTGGAAGTGGATTTTGGTTGGAGGAGGAAGGTCACTAGAGTATGTGTCCTTGGGGTCTGTATCTTTTGTGTGTGCACACATGCCATGTGGGCGTGTGCACACACGAGGAGTCCAGAGGTCAATGTTAGTGTTTTCTTTAGTGGCTTTAAGCTCTCTACCTTATTTTTTGATATAAGGTCTCTTGCTGAACCTGGAGCTCACCAATTCAGTTAGACTGGCTGGCCAATAAACTCCAGGGATTAACCTGTCTTTGCACGGCCAGTGTTGGGATTATAGACATGTTCCTCTACACCTTTTTTTAAAATGTGGGTGCTCCGGATGCAAACTCAGGTCTCCACGCTTGTCTAACAAGCATTTTATGGTCAAGCCATCTTCCCAGCCCCTTGAGGTCAGCAGCATGTCCTGAACCCTACCTCTCTGCTTCCTGGCTACCGAAATGCCACTACATTCTCTCCCACATGCTCATCTCACCCTAAGAGTCTGCCTCTTCAGGCTTACAGCTAAACCTCTGAAATCTGTAAGCTGTTTCTCTTAGACACTTGTCACAACAGTGAAGAGGCCAACACGAGCCCTTGCTGCTTACCCAGTGTTATGCTGAAATAATTCCCATTCATTCTCTGACTCAGGCCTCACAATCCTGACGGAAATTTTTGTTTTTGCACAGATAAGGTTAGATTCGCCTACAAAGTTACACAGCTCTTCATTGGCTCTGATAAACTATGGAAGAGGCCAGGCTATAAAGGTAAAGATCTTGAACACTGGAATTAAGATAGGTCTGGGCTCAAGAGCAGTTTCCTTACTAGCAGTGTGACCTCGAGCAAATGACAATTTGTCATCATTTTTCTCATCTCTAAAATGGGAATATTAGCAACCCAACTCATTAAAGTACAAAACACTGAATTTACTGATAAATTACAAGTTCCCAAAGCACTAAGAATATTAGAAGAGTATGCTTTAAGAATATGCCGAAGGCAACTATAAATACTAGAAATTTAAGCCATGTGCCACTGAATCTTTTGGAAAGTGCTGTCATGTTTACTTTTTCATCTATCCATGAACATTCCAGTATTTAAATGAAGCATACAAATACAAACCAGAGCTTAAAGAATTATAAAAATTTAGTCAAATGTGCTATTACATAAATTCTATACCAACCAGAAGAGACCATGTTCCTGAGCACAAAGGTTATTACTAGCCACAATAAAGCTGCTTCAGGTAAACTAGTCCTATCAGGGCAATGATGATTTAAAACAATTATCTTAAAAGTCAAGTGTAAAACATACTTATATTTTCTTCTGAAAATTAATTTAACTTTTGAGTCTATTTCCAAGTCTTATTTGAAATAAATTTCAAGATTTCTCTGTTCCCTGAAAGATGGTCTTTTAAAAATCTAACAAGGACTCCACAGGAAATGGGTTAATTCATCAGTAAACTGGCTAAAATGAGCTTACTGACATATTTACAATGAAGAACATAAAAATAAACTCAAATGATGAAGTCACTTCATAAATTTTGATTTTAAAAGCTAATCTGCTTTATATGTTTCAAGAAATATATATTTAGTGTAATGACATCTCTAGATATTAGCAATAATATGAGGAATTTAATAAAGAATTGTATTAAAAATGGAGCTTCAACAGAGAGTGCTTTGAACCCCCAATAATAATCTGAACCAAAGGCATTCTTGAACGTGCATACCTCAAATCACCTGCTTCTTTTTTCCCTGGAAGTTGCACGTGCTTAAAGTCTGCTGACGAGTGCTCTTCAGATACACTGGGCTCCTGGCTTATCTTAGAGACTTCTGAAGCAAACGAGAGATCTCCTTCACTGGAGATTCCAAAGAGCTCTGGGTCATCTTGGATTACATCAATCAAGAGGACATCATCTTCATATGCTTTAAGGATATCTGGAAACCCCAATTTGAGTTCTGAAATGCTTTTAGTCATTTTTCTACCACTAACTTCAGAGGAAACGGGTGCAAATGCTTCTTGCTCCTTAGAGAAGGGACTTTGCTCAATATACCCAAGATCACAAGAAAAAGTACTACTTTCAATTTTAAGAGAAATAGGCTCCTTATTAGAAATACTATTGCCTGGTTCAGAGGTGTGATTGCATGCTTTATTACCATAACCTTTCTTTGTAAAGCTTGGAGACGCGCAGGGATTCCTACTGAAGAGCGAGTGAGAATTAGCTTGCCCTGGAGTAACATTATGTATACTCAAAGACTGAGGTCCTGAAGTTGCTGTACAGATGTTCTCTTTATTCCTATTTTGTTTTGCCTCTACCCCAGATAAATTGTCAAGTAGCTCTAGGGGACTGTAAGCTTCCCTCTCAGAGGACCTGGCATTTACTTCTTTTCTTTTTCCTGTCTTGTTCTTCAGTAAAGGGATTTTAAAATTAGTCAGCCGTCCTGTGTTTAATATTTTAACCAAGTCTGGAGCCACAAGTGTTTGCTTAGTGATGCAAGCTTTTCGGTGAATACTTTTGTTTGTAAAGCTGTTTGCTTCCTGGCTTTCTTGGGATGCCACTGTCAAATTAAGTTTTGATAAATTCCCTCTCTTCCTCTTATTTCCTGTTAAGCTCTGAGTTATATTAGTTAACTGGGTATCTTCAGTAGCATCAGGAGCTACTTCTGTCCCATTTCTGCTGGGTTCCCCTAGCTTCACCTTTTTATCACTGGTTACAGCTTCCTTTATAACCACTAAAGTAGGTTCTACTGAAGAAACTGAAGACAAACTTAAATCAGAATCACACATTTCTTTACTTGAGGACTCAATGGTTCTTTCTGTTAAGGACTTTTGTAATGGTTTGGAGTCAGTTAGGTGACTTTGGTTCATTTGGTGTATGATAGAGTCATGTTGCCTAACATTCTCCAGAGACCCTGGAACTGAGTTATTTGAATCTGACAAGGAAGTCTTTTTCCAACACTGGGCCGATATTCTAGCACAAGAATAAAAAGGCCAAATTCTTTTACCAGTCATTGGAATTATTCTTCGACAGCTTACCTTCGATTCTTCAGTTTCGTCTCTCAAATCCCCCCATGGAGCTCTCTTTCCCACATGATGGCTATCACTGGGTGATTTCACTGTAGAGCTTATCACCGATTTAAGATATTCTTCTGGCTCCATACTTTTGCATTCTAGGGACTCTGAAGAATTCTTTATATTCTCTTTCAAGTGTGATTCAAGGGTTTTCTGAAACACAGCATCTATGTGATGTCTGGGACTTGATTTCCAGACCGTCTCTGGGAGACAAAAACGGTCCATTGGAGAGAGTGTATTATGGTGTATTTTTCTTAAAGTTTTTAGAAAACTTCTTTTAGGCTCTAAGGTCTCTGCTTCTTTCCCTTCCATACCAATTTGGTTTTCTTGTAATATCAACTCAGAATTGTTATACACATTAGAGAAATTAAGATCGGTAATTTTTTCTTCTTTTTCATACAATTTCATCTTTTTCCTGTGTTTTTTCCCAATGTTGCTCTCCTCTATTGAATATTTGCTTTTTTCACTTTGAAGGCAAGAAAGTAAGCCATTGTTTTTATTTTGGTATAAATGATTTTCTTCAAGCAGCATCTTACTGACTATGACATTTTCTTCCGTTTTTAAGAGCTTGGTAGTAGTTCTTGTGCCACTCTTCTCAGCAAGACTCCTAAGGTTTTCTTTCTTTAACTTCAAAGAGTTCTCTGCTATGTGTATATATACATCATGAGGTTTATGCTCAAGGTTGTTTTCATTATTAAAACCCTCAGAACGGAGGAAACTGTAATCACGTGACTCAAAACCGGAATTTTTCTCTACTCCAGATGACAAGCTGTTACAAGAATATTTTGGAGTATTCTTGTACAGTTCATCTTGGAATTCAACCTTAATATTTTGCGTTGCCTCATTTTTAGTTATTTTAAGAGGTGGATTTTCTAAACTTTTACATTTTTTAATTCGAATTCTTCTTTTAATACCTTCTACCAAATCTTCCTTAGCCAAAGACTGTAAGAAAGCCATATTTTGAAATTTATTGCACTCCACTGTTTGTAAAGATTCCGAACTGGATAATGATGCTTTCCTTACCAGGTCAGTCCCTGGCTGTGGTTCATCACTTGGGCCTTCGGTAACTCTTCCTTTCTCTTTGGCTGATCAAAACAAGAAAACATACCAGAAGACATTTTTACACTGGACAGAAAAAAGCAATACCAGTTAACAGAAAATCTGTGAAGCCATCCATTTGTATTACCCTGAAGAGCCGTTTTGAAATACAAACTAATTTTCATATTAAATATTACAAACTTTCAAACAGGATTCACTGCATAATCCAGGCTGACTCCAGCTTGAGATTCTCCTGTTTCAGCCTCCTATCCGCGGGATTATGGGTGTGCATCACAATAGCCGGCTTTAAGATCTAATTGAGAACTACAAATAAACCTCTATCCACTCTACAACAGCAGGAAAACCTTTACAACGTCATTTCACCCTAGTTAAAACGAACCGCGAGCATTAACTCCTTCTACAGTGACTACAATGACCGGTTCCCAACTGGACAGACACGTTCCTATACGAAGATCCTTTCCGCCTCACCTCTCCCCATCAACCACATGCGCTGGTCAGTATCTCACGAAACCAGCGAAAGGTCAGTAAAACAAAGTGGGAGGCAGCTGAGGTGCAAAGGCCTGGGGCACGGCCACCAGTTTCCTTCCGGTGTCTTCAGGGATGCAAAGGGAGCTCCGCAGCCTCCATTGCTCCCGTGCAACGAAGGCCCCCGGCCCCGGCCCCTCTGCGCGCCGCCTCGCAGGCCGCGGAGGTCTCACCCAACTTGTCGCCTTCGGGCTCTTCTCTCCCGGACGCCTCTCTCTTCTTCGGCCTGCTCTCCTCGCGGCCCCGGGCCGCAAGGCTGCAGCCTCCCGCCTCGCCCGGCTCCGGCGTCAGCGGAAGGCCCCGCTTCCTCGGGCCTCGGGCGTCGCCTTCGCGCCCGGGCGCCGTGCTGGAGCCCGGCGGCGGCGTGGGCGGCCGCATTGCCCGCCGCCGCCCACCCAGTCTCCCTCGGAAGCCCTGCGGGCCCGCGGCCCTGCTCCTCCTGCACGACGCAGGCTACGGCCCGCCCGGGCCTGGTCCCGCTGCCTACCCGACTGGCAGGAAGCGGAAGTGCAGCGGTGGGCTGGGCCCGGCTGGGGCAACCGGCTGGGGGCCTCGCGGTCCGCCTTGCCGCGGTCCCTCCCTCGCTGCACCGGTGATGGGCACCCCTGCAAGGGTTTGCGGTGGTGCCTTCTTGGGCCTCCTCTCCTTCCTCCAGGCTTGAACTCCCGAAGGTGCCAGGCGCCTTCTCCCAGCTCCCCTCACACCCCGGCTAACCACAGTCTACCAGTGGCCTCCGACTGCTCTCCTAGTCTCCCTAACATTCATCCAGAGGGCCCAGAGGCACCCCAGCTGCAGACATGCAAAACACCATTTATCTCTCTAGAAGGTTGCTTCTCTGGTGTTGGTGCATAGAAGCTTCTGGATGCTCTTCCGGATTCCTTGTAAATAAATTTACCGAGTCTACCTGGTCCTACTGTCTGTGTTTGTTACTCCTCCTCTCCCTTTTCCATTACTGTGGCTCTGGCCCTTAGACTTTGACCTATAACATCACACCTCTGGATTTTATTGATGTCTCCATCCTTGGACCTGTCCAAAGGTCAAGCTTGACCAGCCTGCCAGGCCATGACTCTCCTTTGAAAGAGGATCCTAGCATCCTCCACCTTGACCCTTCGTGAACCTTCTTTGTTTGAAGATTAGAAGGGAGTTTAAACTCCACGTGTGTTATTTCAGATTTTGTCTAATGTTCTGTGAATCATCAATATTGTCTTACTGCCCTTATAAGAAGAAAATGTCCTTCAGTGGAGAACTATGCATAACAGGCACACTTCCAATTGTTGCTGATTCTGTGACCTTCGTTGTTGTTTTGAGACTGTATCTCACGCTGTAGCCCAGACAGGCTGGCCTGGACTTACTCTCTAGCTCAGGTCGTCTTTGAACTTGGGTGATTCTCCTGCCTGACTGCCAAGTGCTGGAACCTACAGGCCATCACAGGGAAATGGGAGCTTTTTCTTTCTTTTTCGTTTTTCTTTTTTAAGCAACTATGTAAGAGATAAGTGACAGAAACTCAAGATAATAGTCATACACATGTAAATTATTTCTAGTAGTTTAATTGACTTCTCATCCTGTTGCAAAGACGTTAATCTCCACTTAACACTTAAATTGTTTCCGTAACTATTTCAATACGCCTAATCTACGTGTTTGCTTTCATACTTCAGCTGTGAACTAGTAGTTATAAAATATACCTGATGAGAGAAATAGACTCTAGCACATTTTCACATATGTATGAGACAGCCCTTTTAAAATAAATCAACAGCACATATAGCTTTCACTTAGGACACATTGAATCACTACTTGAATTTCCTGGATTACCTGTTCTCTGCTGTACACTAATTCTTAAAGTCATTCCTTTGCCTGTGTGCTTGACAAACTATAATTCACCCCTCTTTAACATTCAACCTCCCAGAAAGCTTTCTGTTACCCTTATTTTTACACGTGGAGGGCTCAGAAGTTCCCTTCTGCCTATTGACACACCGTTTTCTTTTTTTCTTTTTATTATCTTATGTGTACATATGTTTTCTCTGTATATACATCTCTGTAACATGTGGTGGTGTGAATAAGAATGTCCCCCATAGGCTCATAGATTTGAATGCTTAGTCATCAGGAAGTGGCACTGCTTAGAAGGATTAGGAGGTGTGGTGTTGTTGGAGTAGGTGTGGCCTTGTGGGAGGAAGTGTATCACTGCGGGTGGGCTTTGAGATTCAAAAGCCCAAGCCAAGTCCAGTCTCCCTCTCTTCCTGGTGCTGGCAGATCTGAATGTAGAGCTCTCAGCTGCTTCTCCAGCACCATGTCTGCCTGCACGCTGCCATGCTCCCTGCAAAGATGACAGTGGACTAAACTGAAACTGTAAGCAAGCCCCAATGAAATGCTTTCCTTTAAAAGATTTCCCATGGTTTAGCCGGGCGATGGTGGCACATGCCTTTAATCCCAGCACTCGGGAGACAGGGGCAGGCAGATGTCTTTGAGTTCGAGGCCAGCCTGGTCTACAGAGTGAGTTCCAGGACAGCCAGAGTTACAACAGAGAAACCCTGTCTCAAAAAAACCAAAAACCAAAAAAACAAGCAAGCAAACAAAAAGAGTTTCCGTGGTCATGGTGTCTCTTCATAGCAATAGAACACTGACTAAAACACATGTGCATGCCTGGTGCCCACAGAAATAAGAAAATCTGTGACTCTACATAGAGGTGGGGACCTTAACAGTGGTCCCATACAAGAAACTAGGGTTATCAAGAAATACCCAGAACCTGAGCTGCTGGAGTTGGAGAAGTCTTTTAAAGAAGCAATGAAGAGCCTGTCACAGTGTGGCTTGTGAGGCTGTGGGACACAGAAGTGGATGGGATCAGTCTCACTGCTGGAGGCAGAAAAACTGTAATGTAACTACCCATCCCTCCTTAAGGCTAGGGCTGCCTAACCTGACACAGCAGGAGGGAAGTCAGTCCCTGATGGCTTACCAGAGCCGTTAGGAACACTTTTTAAACTTTATCTGAGGTCCTCATAAATATCAAGGCCTGGGAGGCAGGAGACAGGTGCTATTGAGGGAACTAAGGATTACAAAGGCTATGTTTGGATTCCAACTCACTGGGCCAGACAACAAGGACCTCAAGGCTGGTTTGGAGCTTTAAGCAGCCTTGCTGAGCTCTTTTGTTGGGGCAAGATGTTTACGAAGTAGAAAAGTCTTTGTTAGACCTAAGGGACTTAGATCAGCATGTAGAATGGCTGTAAAGTAAAAGAGCAACCTAGAGGGGAGAAGAGGAAAGCAAAGCAGAGGAAGAAGCCTGTTTGGATTACTCGAAGACAAATGTGGCAAGATTTTTGTGGAGCTGGAGTTTCTATGGAAAAACATGGTAGAAAGCCACCCTGTGTGCTCAGGAGATTCTGGAACACTGGTTCTCAACTGTGGGTCTTGACTTCTTTGGGAAGGTTGAATGACCTTTTCACGGGGGTTGCTTGAGACCGTCTGCATATCAGATATTTATATTACGATGCATAACAGTAGCAGAGTTACAATTATGAAGTAGCAACAAAAATAATTTTCTGGCTGGAGATCACCGTGTTAAAGGGTGGCAGCAGTAGGAAGGTTGAGAACCAGTGTTCTGGAAGGTTTTAAGGCCTGAGGAGCAGTTCACAGAAGACATGTGTGACACAACAGTCCAGGTGCAAATAATCAAGCCTGTGACAGGGGTGGGTAATTATTCCCCCAGATTAAGGATGGTACAATTCCCCCAGCAAAGGTTATGCTGGAGATAGTTTGCTGGGCTAGGAATGCCCCAACAGCCAGGTGTAGTAAATGGGGAGGCAACAGTACTGTGCCAACCCAGGGAGCCAGCAGATGCAGCAGGAGAGAGCAAGGCCGTCTCTCCCTTAGCCCTAAGTGGTAGGTAGGGCTGATCAGATTAAGTCAAGCCCACTGAGTTAATCAGGGTGAGGTTAGAGAGCCTTCATGGAAGAGTTCCAGGATATGGAAATATAATGGCTCAGAAAGAATGACTGAGGGTCACAGGGAGCTAATTAAGTCACTGCCTCCTACTCATGCTTTGTGCTCAACTTGATCTGTGAAGGAAGAAGTTAGTAGAAGTGGGTGGAACCTTCCACGATATGCCAGACCTTGCTCATGTCCCACTTTACTATCTTCTTAGTTGTGAACTCCTGGGAGTATCTGATACTTGCTCAGAACAGATGACATGGGCCTTCAGAGTTACCAAGGTTACCTTCGTAATCCCACTATTTTATTTATTTATTTATTTATGAGATTGTGGTTCAGGGCGTCTCATTGTCCTGCTCATCCTCTGGAAAAGGTTTTGTTATCTAGGTGACATGATGCTAACCTCTGAGTGTTTTGCAGATTGGAAAGCCATTGCAGAGACTTGTGAGTGCGCGTTAGGCATTAGTTCACAAAGAGTAAACAAGGGTATCTTGCAAGGGGACAAACAGGTTGTTGATTAAGGAGGCCCTAAAGGTGCCTAAGAGGTGCAGGCCATTGCCACAGTTGTTGGTTGAATTACAGAACTAAATAGTAAGACCCTATTGCTGAAGACATCATACACGTTGGTTTCCAGCCCTGGAGAAATCAAGCTAGAACTGGGCCTGACAGGTCTTCTTCTTGTGAGTGAACACCTGCAGTGCCAGAGTTGCTACAAAGGATGCCGGTGGGGGACATGCTTCACGGTGGAAGCGCCAGGCAACGGCTTCACAGCGCTTTTTCTAGCTCTTACGTTTTTTCGGTCTCCTCTACCACAATGATCCCTGCCCTTTGGAGGGGGTGACTATAGATGTCCACCTGCAGCAAAGAACTAGGCCACTGTGCCCCAGCAACGGGAATATCACCAGTGGTATTGAGTTGAGGCTAACAACAGTGATCAATAATCAGTGGATCAGTGATCGTTGTGAATCAACAGTGATCAGTGGACATAAACAAATGTCTGTGTTTGACAGGCATACCACATCCATGATGAACAGAAGCAGCGCTTTCCCCCTGGGGCCTATGCCTTTGCCAGCCACATGTCTTTAATCTATGCCCACTAATAGTGAAGTGTCTCCCTGTGGAGAGGAATTGGCCCTTATATCCAATCAGATAGTTGGCTGTTTCCAAAACCATTCTCATCACTATTGGACTAGGTGGCACGGCTTGCCTGGCACTTCCACGGTGAAGCATGATCCCCACCGGCATCCTCTGTAGCAACTCTGGCACTGCAGGTGTTCGCTCACAGGAAGAAGACCTGTCAGGCCCAGTTCTAGCTTGGTTTCTCCAAGTTGGGCAACCGATGTGTATGATGTCTTCAGCAACAGAGTCTTACTGTTTAGTTCTGTAATACAACATTCCATCCTGCAGGGAAGCTCTTGAGAGAGAAAGTAAATGACTCAAAATACCTTCAGGAAGCCCCTGAAACTGACTAGATTCCCTAGGTTCCACCCCCCCCTTCCCAAGAGTAAATAATAAAAACTTCTGAGACTCACTCTCAGACAAGACAAGACAAGCTGGGAAGAAGACTCTGAGACCAGACCAGCAGCCTGAAAGGCACTGAGGTCAACTGAGCCACCTAGAAAGGACACTCTCCACCCTGCTGAGCTGCCTGCAGGCTGTGCAGTGAGCTCCAGGCTCCCAGCTTTGTGAGCTGTCAGCCATGCTGGGTGGGCTTTGGGGAGGCAGCTGTCTGTGAGTCATTCCTGCTCCTTGAGTAACTCCTCACCCATTTCTTGTCAGTAACCCCAATAAAGCTCACTGGCTCACCTGAAGTTGGACTTTGGTAGAATCCAGATTCTCTTTGCTCTGTCCTGGGCTCACTATCTGGGGTCAGTAGATATTTGTGTGAGTGTTGTGTCTCCTCAGGGAAAGTCTGTCACATAACATACATATAATTAAAAATTATAAAAATGTAATTAACAATAAAGATCTTTCAAAATCATATAAACATAAAAACTATATTGAAGCCAAAGGTGATAGTAAAGATTAATCACTTTCTAGTTCTCTGTGACATTCTCTTGCTACCTGAGCTTAAACCTACAGCTTGCCTCCCCCTGGCCCCTGTTTCTGAAATGTGAAGATAGGTGGCTATTTGCTCTATAAAGTTTTCCGGCTGGGAGGTACACCTCTAGTCTTCTCTCCTATGACTGAGGGCTGGTGATACTCAATGCCATGTGTGTTAATTCATAGTCCCTGTGCTACCTTTTCCTTAAAAATTTTAAATAAAAGTTAACTGAGTACACTGGGAGATCAGAGTGGTCATGAGAACCAGACAAACTGCCTGCCTCTGTGTTACCTGTTACCCTAATTCCTACCAAAGCTTACAACGTTCTCCAAGTCATTTCACATAATGGGAAAGATGCAAATAAGCGATTCTTACAGAATCATAAAAATGAGACTCAGGTATTTTGAAAAAATACAAGAACATTCCATAAATCGAAGCTGTTAGAATACCATTGCTATATCATAAACTGTATAACGTGGCCATCAGATGCAGGCAGTACTTCCTGACAAGCAAAGCAGCACGTGACTACCCAGTGGCAGAAACCAGGTGAGAAGTTGAGGAAATGAGATAAAGAAGGCTTGCAAAATTAATCTTCGGTGCATTTCACTAGTGCTGACATAAGTATTTCACTTTGTTAACACACCAATTAGACTAAGCAAACATCAGTATTTTGCTTTTAAACACTAACTGTAATCTCTTCGGCTCCAGCTTTGACCTTCCCAAACAACTGTTTATCTGAAATCTGAGCAGCTCTGGGTGGAGCTTAATAAGTCTCTGAAGTTTGATCTGGTGGATTCATAAAGAGGGAACAGTACAAGCCTTTGCTTCAGAGAACTAGGTCTTCGTTAATGCCCTTTCCGTGCACAAGATTTCTACATGGAGAACTTGCTAAGAGTGCTCAACCAGACCTCTTGAGCCAGTCGGCACACTGGAACGTCAAGTGACATCTTTGTGGGGAACAGAAATCTCACCTCCATTACCTAATGTGCTGTGCAAACACTGTTATGGAAGTTTATTTTTAGTTGTGTTTAAATAATTATTTTTATGCATGGTTGGAAAAAGGAATGCATAGGCCTTGGCCTTTTGTATTGTCTGCAGATGTTGGATTTCTGTGGGGGAAGTCTAATGGTCTGCACATGGTATCAGTAAAACACCTAGGGAGTTCTGAATGAGTAAAACATCTGAGCACAGATAGATGCTCAGGGTTCCACTGTCGATTGAGCACGGCGCTGGCCATGAAGGTGTTTCCTTCTGCTGAGGACTGGCAGGGTTTCTACCTATGAAAGTGCCTCCCTGTCTTCCTTGGTGAACTGCCACAGCAGCAGGCACTACTACAAAGGGTGTACCAACGTGGAGTAGGACATCATGCCAGCTAATTCAATGTAGAGACAAGGAAGAAGAGAAAAACTTGAAAACTCACAGAGTCTGGTAAAGTACACTCAGAGAAGCTACCAAAGGATAGAGAATACGGTATTAATTGAAGGCTCCTGAAGGAAGAGGAGAGAGAAAGGAAATGAGCCTCTATGAAGAGAAAAGGTCGTAAAATTAATAAATAAGGAAAAAGGCTCCAAGGTGAGAGCCACAGAATGGAGGATCTTAGACATACAGAATTCAGCTGGGAGCAGGAAAAGCAAGGTTCTTACTGCTTTTCCTGATCATGAAGCTGACACTCCCTTCTGCCCCTGGTGGTATCGTACTGTTTCACTGACTGACTTTTCTGATAGCTGCGTTGTATGTGTGTGAAGCTCAAGGTCTACGAAGAAGGGTATGTTTCCTTGTAGTAGTGGTGAGAACGGACGCCAAACTGCCAGAATGTTTCAACTGGAGATTCTTCCCCCTGGCCCAGGATCCCCTGCTGTTGTGGAAACCACAACTTGGAGCCAAAAAAGCCGCTTAATTAAACTGAAGAGTTTTTTTCCCCTGAAAACCTGTCTACAAGTGGTAACTCCACACCACGAGGGAACCCTTACTGCAGACAAAGTGACTGGTTCCACCCCCCCCCCCCCAGCAAACCTGAGTCTATCTTAAAACCTGGAAAGTGTGTCTTAAGGGTCAGCACACAAAAATTGTTTTCCAGAATTGGCTGAGATTGTATCTCATGCTTGCCGCCAAACTTGGTACTGTAAGAGTCACCTAGCTGGTGCTGGTTTTGAAGGCATGAAGGGGTCATGGAGAGCAGCTGAGGCTTGGCACTGTAAGAGGCCAGGAGAGGCCATTAGTGAAAGTGCAGCCTCAGTAGCAGTTGAAGGCCCAGATTGAAAGGGTCATACAGAGAAGTTGAGGGTTGGTACCATGAAAACAGCCCAGGTGAGCTGTTGGTGAAAGTGCAGCCCAGTCGCAGCAAGGGACCCCAGTGTTCTGAAGATGCCAGTGCCATGGGACGATACCAAGGACAGCAGCAGCAGTGGAGTGGAGCCAGCCATAGCCTGGAGGACAAGCTGTGTGTGCTGCAGAGGGCAGAGCCAGAGAAGTGATCCAAGCCCTTAGGAGGAGCCCAGAAGATCATGAGTAATATTTTCCTCCAAGGACATTGAGAAAGGCTTGACAGACGTTTGGTTTCATCTTGTCCAGTGCATTAGCAACATTCATGATTGTTCCTCTTGTAAATAGTTTTGCTGGTGTAGTGTTAAATTGTCTGTAAAGGTAAAGCATTTTTTTTTTTAGTCTTATACAGAAAAGGGGAAATGTTATGGAAGTTTATTTTTAGTCGTGTTTAAAATAATTGGTTTTGTGCACTGTTGGAAAAAGGGATGCACAGGCCTTGGCATTCTGCATTGTCTGCAGGTGTTGGATTTTGTGGGGATGTTTGATTGCTAATGATCTGCACATGGTATCAGTAGAGCACCTAAGGAGTTCTGAATCAATAAAACACCTGAGATCAGATGCTTGGGGTTCCACTTTTGATTGAGCATGGTGCTGGCCAGGATGGTGGTTCCCTCTGCTGAGGTCTGACAAGGTTTCCACATATGAAAATCCTCCTGTCTCTCTTGCTGAGCTGCCACAGCAGCCTAACAGCAGCATATGACTACAAGGTACAGAGGTGGTAGGTCTCTATGAGTGGGAAGTATGGTCTCTCGCTGCATCTAACTTTCTGTAATGTGTTCCATCTTCTCCTTCCCTTTGGACTGACCCTTACCCTCGTTGTTTGTTGCCTGAGGCTAGTCTCAACAGCTGGAGTAAGAAGGATCTCTGAGCAAAGCACCCACTTTCTTCTGGGAATCTCCTGGACATACTTTCTTTAATCTTTGCACTGTCATCCGAAGTATCTTCAGTTAATCCTCAAACGGGTTGGAACCATCCAGAATATTTTTTTCCTCCTTGCGTTCTTCTGAGAATAGTGTTTTTCTGAAGCAATGTCATCAACATATAGACATTTGCATATGAGTAGTTTACTTCAGTCCTAAAAATGAGGTGCTAGCTGATTACTGTCACACATTCAATAGAAAACAGTCTTTCCATTTATTTATTTCATGTCATTCCTCTCCAGTGAGTACATCTATACATTCACGTGTTAGTGTGCAGATACCGTTGCCTGAGGACAACCTTGAACGTGAGGCCTCATTTTCACCTTGTCTGAGACAGGTTCTCTTCGTTGTCGGTCTCTGTAGGTCAGGCTGACTCCCCAGAGTGTCTAGACTCCCCAGACTTACACTCATCTCTTATTCCTTTACCCCACAGGTACTAAGGTCGGGATTCCTAGTGCCTGTCTACCATGCACAGGAGGGCTGAAAACCTGTGGCTATTTGTTATCTTGCTTTTCAACCTGGCCTTTAACACATGGTTTGCTCCTCCGCCTCTCAGGTGTTGGGACCACAGGTGAGTCAGGTGAATCATAGGTGACCGTAGGTGAATGACCTACCTGGCTTTATGAGCCCTTCTCAGTCTCTCGATTGCTGTGTTCAGAAGTGTGAATGACCACAGCTGACCTCTTATTTTACAGCCGCATTATAATAACCCTCAATGGCCTCTAGACTCAGAGTGTACACTGTTACGTGTCTTGGGTCTTTCTGACTTTGTTGAGGAGGCAGCTGGTGCTTCTGGTTGGGTTTTTGTTACATTTTAATACCTTAATTGTTCTCAAATTGTAGTTTTTATTACTTCAGCCAGTTTTTTTCTCCCTTTTGAGTGATAGTGAGGATCATAAACCCAAAGGAAGCTGCCCTCCCTCTAATAGGACCTCGTGAAATAAGTACTGGGGACAAGGGAGAAACCCCTTAAATACATATCTATCGTGAGATAACGCATGACTGCAATACAGAAACACGAGAAGTATGAGTGTGCAGACAGTATGACTCCTCAGTCAGATGCTGAAACCCTAGAAGACACCATTCTAATTTGGATAAGCAGATGAGAGAAACGCACAAGTCAGCACAGAACCTGAATGAGGAGGTCAGCGATGTGGCTGCGAAATTCAACAGAGAAACTGACACCAGGCGTGAAAACTCGAAAATATTGGAAATGAAAACTCAGTAAAACAAATTTTAAGTGCACACACACATGCGTGCCCACACACGGTTGTTGGTTGTGGTTATGTCGGTCCGTCAACCAGGAACCAAGCTTTCAAATATATGAGCCCATGGGGGCCATACCATTCTCCAAACCAGACAGTTCTATCTGATGTTCTTCTCTAGTCTCTGCACACACAGGTACACATACTACGCTACCTGCAAGTGTAAATAAATACACACCCACCAAAGCGTGCTGGGATTTGTTTTCTGCACGATGCTGGTTCCAGAGGCCCTTGTTTCCCCCAGTGTGAGGAGACACATCTAAAGAGACGTGGATCAGAACAGACACCCTGTATCCAGTCTTCCTTGGACTCTCAGCTCTGATCCTAGGAGGATAGCCCTGGGTTGTGGTGAGATGCCGAGGGCCTCATTTTTCTTGATTAAAACACATGCCATAACATCTTTTAGGAAATAATTTGTTTCTTCTGAACTCTCCATGAGCCCTTTCACTCAACAGTGCCCTGCTATCTGCAGAGTCTACAGGAGCTGGGAACTCACAACACAATGGGGACACTCTGGAGAGGTAGACCAGCCGTGAGTGTGGAGAGGCTGGGAGGATATGAGGAGAAAGCCTGAGGGTTCTGCTTCTGTCTCTTCCCCACATTGCCAGCTTTCCCCCTGGTGGAATGAAGAGCAATAACCCAGCCTCTTAGAAGTCCAGGTAACTCAGGGCTGTAAACAAAGACAAAAAGGCCCCATGGTGTGAGGTGTTGAGGAAAGAACAGCTTCCTCTCCCTCTGTCTCCATCCAGGGTGAGGGGACAGTACAGTGCTTCCTCTCCAGGATGTGAGCAACAGTTAAGGAGGAGCATGTGCTGGAGAGATAGAAGGCAGTTATGATAGAGACTGTGGTTCCCTAGGATGGAGATGAGGGGCTGCTGCTCAGTCTCCCCAGGCAGAGTAGTTCAGACCCCGAGGGTAGAGATCTCAGGCCCAACATCTAGTCACTTGGAGGGTGCCTTTCCATGAGACAAAGAACTTCACACCAAGGCAGATGGGAATGACAGCCGAGGTTGTCCCCTGGCCTCCATATGCGTACATACACACATGCTCCTGCACACAAACACACCCCACACATGCATCTGCACCCCAATACACATGGACCTGTATACACACATGCACCTGCACACAAACACACCCCACGCATATGGACCTGTATACACACATGCTCCTGCACACAAACACACCCCACACATGCATCTGCACCCCACGCACATGGACCTGTATATACACATGCACCTGCACACAAACACACCCACACATGCATCTGCACCCCATGCACATGGACCTGTATACACACATGCACCTGCACCACAAACACACCCCACGCATATGGACCTGTATACTCACATGCTCCTGCACACAAACACACCCACACATGCATCTGCACCCCATGCACATGGACCTGTATACACACATGCACGCATACAAAACAAAAGATGTGTGTCTCTTCCTTTGGTGGCGTCTGTACTCTCTGGGAATCTGGCCTCCTCTCCCTGTGCTCTGGGACCACCTCCATCTTGGGTTCTTGTGGAAGAGTACCAAGAAGAGCTTAGAGAGAGATTGGCTTATTTCTAAAGAACGGTGAGCGCATCTTTAGTTTTGAATTATTTTTACTTGTCTTTTGAGTTAGTCTGTCTATGCAGCCCAGGCTGGCCTGGAAGGCTCAATCCTCCTGCCTCAGCCTCCCTATTGCTGGTATGACAGGCATCAGGTTTGAGTTGGAGTGAGGGCTTCAGCTCTTCACAAGGTGCAAGGGTATCCTTGCACAAGACACATTTTTATCTTCACAACTAGCTTGGGGACAGATGCTGTTGTCCTGCTCTAAGAGGAGGAAAGGAGCTGCTCTCCAGAGAGGTCTGGAATCCTCAAGCCTCCCTCCCCGGTTGTGGTTCTCCTTTGCAGCCACTAGATGGCACTGTCCCAAAGGCTATTCCACCGACTCGCCAATTGTCCAGGACCGCTCCTCAGTTGTACCTGGTCCTCGGGCATAAAAATGTTCCCCAAAGCTCTAGGAGTGAGCTGGGAACCTGCCCAGCCGCTCTTGACACGCACACGCATAGTTTAAACCAAATGCTTCTTACTTTGGCTGAATGGTGTTTCTCTCCCTGCGTCTAGACTTGCCTGGGGCGGTCTACAGTTGTGGAGGAGCATCCGCAGTGATGACCGTGAAGACTGCGCCCTTGGCTTGCTTGGCAGCCTTGGTCAGAAGATTCATCCTGAAGTCCACGATTCCACAGCGTCTAAATCTTGAGAAATTCAGCAGCGAAGTTCACAAGTGCGTGTTGAGAGAACCCAGATCCTGCTTGGGTATCCTTGCTGTTAGGGTTAGTGTTTGGACACCGACTCCGAAGTAGAAGTAGCTAAACAATAAAAACACAGCGTTTGCTTAACTAAGAGCTTGCCTTTTTGAAGACATAGGAACACAGTCCATGCTTAGCCACAGTTTTGCCTTCTGGGTTTCTGTTACCATGGCTAACCTTAAATAGGAAATCCAGAAATGAACAATTCACAAATTTTAAATAACTTTAATTGTAGTGGTAATTATCCTATTTTATAATTAATAGCTATAGCTAATTTCTTACCATGTCTGATTTGGGAATTAAGCTGTCTCATAGGTGTGGGGTAGGGAAAAACCAACATATTTAGGATAAGGTATTGTTGAGGCTCTCAGGTTTCCAGCCACGGTGGATGGAAGGCCTTCCCTCTTAATAATGCCTGCTATTGTTCTATGAGACCAAAAGTAATCTCTTTCTGTTTTTCTTTAATTAATGGCGTGCCCTTATTGGCTGTCAATATATCAATAGGGCTGTGGATGCATTTTATGACACTCTTTCCAGTGGTTAGACAGCACCATGAGGCTCTTTGAGAACCTCATCTAAAGTCATACATAATTCACACACTAAATGGCTGAGCTGGAACTCTGCCTCTTCTCTCCCTTACTGGAATTTAAACTATAATAGCTGATTTAATGGTGGGGTCCTCCTCCTCCTGAAATGCGCCTGACGAAATGCCCTTAAGTGTGAACCAGCACTGAACCTGTGTTCAGGACTCAGAGACTCTTTTCCCGACTAACAGCGAAGAGTTCAGCTCTAACTAGTCTGTTAAGTTCCTATTTTAAGGTCCCCATTGCTAGAACCCGAATGATCAGACTCCTCTGTTCCCAGCGAGCTTTTCTGAGCCCTCCCCTCCTTTCCCTTCTCTCCTCTGTGTCTCCTTCTGCCTCCCCACTCTTCTGACTGAACCCAGGGTCTCACCCGTGCCAGGACTGGTACTGTTGCACACTACCCCAACCTCTTTTGACTATATACACCAGAAAGGTCTCACCTAGCTCAGGCTGGACTTTAACCCACTATATAGGTGAGAATGACCTTGAACGTCTGATGTTCCTGCCTCCGCCTCCTGAATGCAAGGATCGCGGGTGCACACCACCGTTCCAGGTTTCTGTGGTGCTGAGGATGGAACCCAGGACGTCAGACACGTTAGGCAAGAACTCAGTGGCTACCTGCGTGCACTTCCATTCGCTATTTCTATGAAGCAGACTGTATCGTTGCGCTTTTACCAAGCAAGGTATAGTGTCCTTGTTGCTGTTCCTGTGTGATGACTGCACCCATCTTAATAATGTCTACTCCTTTTCTACTCCTTTCAACCCATTGTCTCCCTGTCGTCACTGAGCTGGGTGACTGAGCGATACTCCGTAACCACGTGCCTGCCCCACTCCTGAAACCCACTCCCACTCAACGGCAGTGGCTTAGCATTTGCTGTGTCCTTAGTAGGATTTCTCCAACGGACATTGCGACGTGCTCCAATGTAATAGATGGCTCCTCCCGTTTCCCTCCATTCAGTGCTTGCTCAAGAGGCATGCGTAGTAACCACGGGCACCGCTCATTTGTGGCGTTGAACCTCATGTGTGCGTCATGCGCTTTCTTCTGAAGGTCACAGTTTCTGTGAAGGTGACAAAATTGTTTCTCCCTAGTGCTGGTATTAGGGAAACGCTGGCCTCAGAAAACAAGTTGGCTTCATAAAACATGAATAAATCATCTGTGTTCTGAAAGAGTTTGTGTAAAACTAACATTTGGGTTTGTTGTTGTTGTTGTTAAAAGTTTGATAAGATGTGTTAATGAAACTGTCTGGGTCTTGCATTCACCTGGAAGAAGCACACTGGAACGTGCCTTTAAAATTTGGGTGTTCTTAGTTCTAGGTTTATTTCCTCTTGCATAAGCTTTAATAAGTTGTAGTTTTCAAGAAATTGTTCATTTTACCTGGATTACATAGTTTAGTACCATAAATAAAGTTCTTCTAATGTTCTTTTATCAGTTTACAGCCTTTTATTCCTGATAATGGTAATTTTATTACTTTTTATTAGTGTAGCTAGGTTTTTAAAAAATGTTTTTTTTTAAAAATTTTATGTACATTGGTGTTTTGCCTGCATGTTTGTCTGTGTGAAGGTGTCAGGTCCCTCGGAATAGGAATTACAGACAGGTGTGAGCTGCCATGTGGGTGCTGGGAATTGAACCCAGGTCCTCTGGAAGAGCAGCCAGTGCTCTTAACTGCTGAGCCACCTCTCTAGCTCCCTTCTCTATTTTAAATTGTCTATTAATTTTATCTATTTCATTAACTTACTGTCTTATACTCTATTTTGTAGCTGCTGTAGTGACCCATCAAAGAAGGCATGGAGGCATTTTCATAGTTGTAATCTCTGCCAGACCTCAGCAGAGGGAACCAGCATCCTGGCCAGCGCCAGACTGGACAGTGGAACTATGAGCATCTGAGCACAGGTGTTTTTTTGATTCAGAACTGCTCAGGTGCTCTACTGATAGCACGTGCAGATCCTGAGCAATCAAACGTCCCCCACATAAATCCAACACCTGCAGACAATACAAAACACCAAGACCTGGGCAGCCCTTTCCCCAACAGTGAACAAGGCAATTATTTTATACATAACTAAAAATAAACTTCTACAATACTACTTATTTTGGGTTTACCTTGCTTTTGTTTTTAGCTAATAAACTGAATCTTAGATAGTTGATTTAAGATCCCCTCCCCTCCCCTCTCCTGTTCTCTCCTCTCCTCTTCTGACTGAAGGAGTCGCTGTATCAGGGCCAGGGTAGAGGACTTGCCTAGCACTTGAGAGGCCCCGGGTTCAGTCCCTAGGACCACAATGTCAGTGTATGATTACAATGCAAAGAAGTTGATAGGAACAAGCTGAGAGCTGAGAGGACGGTTCCGTGGTTAAGAGAGTGTGCTCCTCCAGAGGACCTAAGTTCAGTTCCCAGCACCCATACTGGATGGCTCACGACTGCATGTAATGCCAGCGTCAGGGGCTCTAGCGCCCCCTTGTGGCCTCCCAGGTATTTGCACTCACATACACATACCCATATCCATCCACACGTGCATACATACACATAGTTTAAAAATATAATTAGGTAAATCTTAGAAAAGAAACTTAGGTTGATGAGAAAAACCTGTATGAACTTTGAACTCTTTACTTGGTTCGTTATTTAACTAGGCCCCTGGTCAGTAATGGATGCCATGATAAAAGCATCAGTGGAGATCTAACTCAGCTTGTTCACTGATGCTTTCTCTGCTGGCCAGTGATGAAGGCACTGACCAGGAGAAGGTGGGAGATGACAGGGGAAGGCAGAGATGATCAGGAGGAGGTGGAGATGACAGGAGAAGGTGGAGATGACTAGGGGAAGGTGGAGATGACAGGGGAAGGCGGAGGTGACCAGGAGGAGGTGGAGATGACAGGAGAAGGTGGAGATGACCAGGAGGAGGTGGAGGTAACCAGGAGGAGGTGGAGATGACCAGGAGGAGGTGGAGATGACAGGAGAAGGTGGAGATGACTAGGGGAAGGTGGAGGTGACAGGGGAAGGTGGAGGTGACTAGGGGAAGGTGGGAGATGACCAGGGGAAGGTGGAGGTGACAGGGGAAGGTGGAGATGACAGGGGAAGGTGGAGGTGACAGGGGAAGGTGGAGATGACAGGGGAAGGCGGAGATGACCAGGAGGAGGTGGAGATGACAGGGGAAGGTGGGAGATGACCAGGGGAAGATGGAGATGACCAGGAGGAGGTCGAGATGACAGGGGAAGGTGGGAGATGACCAGGGGAAGGTGGAGATGACAGGGGAAGGTGGAGATGACTAGGGGAAAGGTGGAGATGACAGGGGAAGGCAGAGATGATCAGGAGGAAGTGGAGATGACAGGGGAAGGTGGAGGTGACCAGGAGGAGGTGGAGATGACAGGAGAAGGTGGAGATGACCAGGAGGAGGTGGAGGTGACCAGGAGGAGGTGGATGACAGGAGAAGGTGGAGATGACTAGGGGAAGGTGGAGGTGACAGGGGAAGGTGGAGGTGACAGGGGAAGGTGGAGGTGACAGGGGAAGGTGGAGATGACAGGGGAAGGTGGAGGTGACAGGGGAAGGTGGAGGTGACTAGGGGAAGGTGGGAGATGACCAGGGGAAGGTGGAGGTGACAGGGGAAGGTGGAGATGACAGGGGAAGGTGGAGGTGACAGGGGAAGGTGGAGATGACAGGGGAAGGCGGAGATGACCAGGAGGAGGTGGAGATGACAGGGGAATGTGGGAGATGACCAGGGGAAGGTGGAGATGACCAGGAGGAGGTGGAGATGACAGGGGAAGGTGGGAGATGACCAGGGGAAGGTGGAGATGACAGGGGAAGGTGGAGATGACTAGGGGAAGGTGGAGATGACAGGGGAAGGCAGAGATGATCAGGAGGAGGTGGAGATGACAGGGGAAGGTGGAGGTGACCAGGAGGAGGTGGAGATGACAGGAGAAGGTGGAGATGACCAGGAGGAGGTGGAGGTGACCAGGAGGAGGTGGATGACAGGAGAAGGTGGAGATGACTAGGGGAAGGTGGAGGTGACAGGGGAAGGTGGAGGTGACAGGGGAAGGTGGAGGTGACAGGGGAAGGTGGAGATGACAGGGGAAGGTGGAGGTGACAGGGGAAGGTGGAGGTGACAGGGGAAGGTGGAGGTGACAGGGGAAGGTGGAGATGACAGGGGAAGGCGGAGATGACCAGGAGGAGGTGGAGATGACAGGGGAAGGTGGGAGATGACCAGGGGAAGGTGGAGGTGACAGGGGAAGGCGGAGATGACAGGGGAAGGTGGAGATGACAGGGGAAGGCGGAGATGACAGGGGAAGGTGGAGGTGACCAGGAGGAGGTGGAGATGACAGGAGAAGGTGGAGATGACAGGGGAAGGTGGAGGTGACAGGGGAAGGTGGAGGTGACAGGGGAGGGTGGAGATGACAGGGGAAGGCGGAGATGACCAGGAGGAGGTGGAGATGACAGGGGAAGGTGGAGATGACAGGGGAAGGTGGAGATGACAGGGGAAGGTGGAGGTGACCAGGAGGAGGTGGAGATGACAGGAGAAGGTGGAGATGACAGGGGAAGGTGGAGGTGACAGGGGAAGGTGGAGGTGACAGGGGAAGGTGGAGATGACAGGGGAAGGCGGAGATGACCAGGAGGAGGTGGAGATGACAGAGGAAGGTGGAGATGACAGGGGAAGGTGGAGGTGACCAGGAGGAGGTGGAGATGACAGGGGAAGGTGGAGATGACAGGGGAAGGTGGAGGTGACAGGGGAAGGTGGGAGATGACAGGGGAAGGTGGAGGTGACCAGGAGGAGGTGGAGATGACCAGAGGAGGGTTGGAGAAAGTCTTAGATCTATTTGGAAATACCTTAGAGTGAGTAGTTCTGACTACTGTTAATGGATGAGTCATTCAAAGAACAGCTTCAGGGTACCATTGAAATAAATACATCTCTTTGGCTTTGCCTAAGCAGAGGTCACAAGTGGAGGCAGGAACTTGGCTGGCATCTCAGTGGCCAAGGGGCTTGTACAATGCTCTAACTCAGTGACACACACACACACACACGTGTATAGGTGTGTGTGTGTGATGTTGCATGCCTGTGCACAAGTGTGTGGAGATCCGGAATCATGTGTGTTGTGTTGCATGCGTGTGTGCAAGCGTTTGGAAATCTGGGATCATCTTTGACCCCTCTTCCACCTTATATAATGCCCTAACTCAGTCACACATGTGTGTGCGTGTGTACAAGTGTGTTGCATGCATGCGCAGAAGTGTGTGGAGATGCAGAATCATCCTTGATCTTCCATCTTGTTATCATCTTAAGGCAGATGGTCCTGAAATGTATGAGGATGAAACTGAGAGGGCGTAAGCTGCAGAATGCTATTGCATGCCTTCGTCTCTGTTGTGATGTGATCTCATCAGCTGTTTGAAGTTCCTGTCTTGATTTCCCCTCAATGATGGACTAAACCCTGGAATTGCAAGCCTTAGCCAACTCCTTTATCTCTCAGTTGCTTTTTTTCCCCAGGTATATGAAACCAGAACACACACACACACACACACACACACACACACACACACACACACACGTGCACACACGCGCACACGCACGCTCATCAATGGCCACCACTACCACCTATGGTTTAAGGAAATCATACAGGCCATTGAGGAACTAGTCATCGACAAGATGCCTCCTGTGCCAGAGGATAGTGTGAGCAAAGACTTATGTCCCAGAAGGAGACTTCCCAGCCGTGGGAAGTCTCCGTGGGCCCCGAAGGCTTTCCCCATGCTCCTCTCCCAGCCTGAGCTCACTGTCGCTGGCTGTACCCTAATAGCTTCAGCATCCGCAGAGCCAGCGTCAGGGACGGGGAGCTGAAACGTCGGGCTAGCCCAGCTCAGTGCTTCTGCGTGTAGTGGGTTCTGTCTTGTTGGAGTGATGTGAGCTAAGTGATTAAGGGCGACTGCAAATCAGCACTGTCGGTTTCCAAATGGCAAGGGGCAGATGCGGCGGCTCTCAGCACTAAAAAACAGCAAATGTTCCCCTTATGTGCTTTTTTTTTTTTTTAAGAGTGGGAGGAAAAATAGTGACTTGCAAAGATTTTCTGCTCTTGGAAATTGGTCTTTACCTCAAATCACCCAACTTGCTTCTCAGCTCCGTTCTCCTGCAGCTCTTCCTTGATGTCTCCAGGAGGCCTAGACACGCTTGGCTTCTCTATTGCCATAGTAGAAGCCTCCTCTGCTGATGTCAGTGCTGTGTACCACTTGCTCTGTTACAAGGGGAGGTGTCTGGTGCAGGGCATGGCTCCACACTTAAATCTGGTTGTCCATCAAGCTCCTCTCTTCTGAATGAGCTCTTGTAGCAGAGGGTTGGTGGCCTGGTTTGGTAGAAATAAGGCCATGCTTCAGTACTTCCCAGCTGCCAATCATTACATTCCAATGTGCTAGGTTCAGTGTTGGTGTCATCTGTTGATGTAAGGCAAACTGTGTTAAATTACACAAAATCTTGCAGCTTAAAACACCAAGCACTATTTCAGAGGGTCAAAGAGTATGCATTTGTTATATATATTTGTAACGACTGAAGAAAAAACCAACTTAAAGAAGGAAAGGTTTATTTGGTTCATAGTTTAGAAGGGACGCACGGTGTGGGGGAAGTCACGGCGGCAGGACTGTGAAGCAAGCAGTTGACGGGTCTCACTGCATCTGCAGTCAGGAACCGGAGAGCTGACAGGAAGTGGGACTGGGCTGTAAAACTTCAGGGTCTGTCTCCCAGTCACTTCTTCCAGGAGGGTTTACCTCTTAAGGGTCTCACAGCCTTTCAGACAAATTGTCCAAGTCAGATACTTTGATCTGGAATTCAGGGTCACGCATTACTGGCAGTTCCCAACATGTAATTGCGTTTTAGCTCGTACCCTCAAGCCGCAGTGTATTAGCTACTTCTCTGTTACTATGGTAAAGTACCCGGACCAAAGCCAACTTAAGGAAGGAAGAGTTTATTTGGGATTATGGTTCCAGAGGGGTAGTCTACGATAGCAGGGGAGGCGTGGCAGCTTGTGGCCAAAGCAGGAAGCTGACAGATCATATTTCATCACACAGGAAGCTGGGAGGGTGAACTGGAATTGGGCAAGGCTATAAACCCTCAATGTCTGCCATCAGTGACATACTTCCTCCAGCAAGGCTGTACCTCCAAAAGGTTCCATAACCTTCCCAAACAGCACCACCAGCTGGGAAACAAGTGGTCAAGTACATAAACCTGCGGGGCACATTTTCATAGAAACCACCACAATCAGCTGTCTTTGCCTGTCTTGATGTGTGAATACTGTGTGTTGTTTATGTCAGGGGCCAAATAAAGGTGTAGTAACTGAAAATGTCTATTTCTGAAAATATCTGTTTACTGCCCAATATAGATCAGATTAAGGAAGCAAGTGCAAAGGTACTGTGGCAGTGCATATGTGTGCTTGTGTTTGCCTGTGCACATACATGTGAGCACATGTGTGCACATGTGTCTGTGTGCTCATAGGGGGAAAAATAGAAAGAGTTGAGGTCCAAGGGATGCTCCTAAGAAAGCTGCTACTGTGCAGGGAGAGAAGATCTCTTATTCTGGACTTGTCGAGGGTCTGATATTGGTAAGGGCAGTGCATGAACGAGGCCCCGACCACTCAGCACTGCACATCTGAACAGGGCTCCTGCTGCTCCCCTTTGGAATGCTCCCTAGAGCAGGAGAATACCTTTTGTTTCTAGTGCTTTCTTGTCACCATGTGTGTGCTTATGGGTGTGTGCGTGTTGTGGACACTTGTGTTTGTAGAGGTGTGTGCACATGTGTGCACGTGCGTGTTGCGGACACTTGTGTTTGTAGAGGTGTGTGCACATGTGTGCACGTGCGTGTTGCGGACACTTGTGTTTGTAGAGGTGTGTGCACATGTGTACACGTGTGTGTTGCGGACACTTGTGTTTGTAGAGGTGTGTGCACATGTGTACACGTGTGTGTTGCGGACACTTGTGTTTGTAGAGGTGTGTGCACAGGTGTGCACGTGTGTGTTGCGGACACTTGTGTTTGTAGAGGTGTGTGCACAGGTGTGCACGTGTGTGTTGCGGACACTTGTGTTTGTAGAGGTGTGTGCACAGGTGTGCACGTGTGTGTTGCGGACACTTGTGTTTGTAGAGGTGTGTGCACAGGTGTGCACGTGTGTGTTGCGGACACTTGTGTTTGTAGAGGTGTGTGCACAGGTGTGCACGTGTGTGTTGCGGACACTTGTGTTTGTAGAGGTGTGTGCACAGGTGTGCACGTGCGTGTTGCGGACACTTGTGTTTGTAGAGGTGTGTGCACAGGTGTGCACGTGCGTGTTGCGGACACTTGTGTTTGTAGAGGTGTGTGCACAGGTGTGCACGTGCGTGTTGCGGACACTTGTGTTTGTAGAGGTGTGTGCACAGGTGTGCACGTGCGTGCTGCGGACACTTGTGTTTGTAGAGGTGTGTGCACAGGTGTGCACGTGCGTGTTGCGGACACTTGTGTTTGTAGAGATGTGTGCACAGGTGTGCACGTGTGTGTTGCGGACACTTGTATTTATATAGGTGTGTGCACAGGTGTGCACGTGTGTGTTGCGGACACTTGTGTTTATATAGGTGTGTGCACAGGTGTGCACGTGTGTGTTGCGGACACTTGTGTTTGTAGAGGTGTGTGCACAGGTGTGCACGTGTGTGTTGTGGACACTTGTGTTTGTAGAGGTGTGTGCACAGGTGTGCACGTGTGTGTTGTGGACACTTGTGTTTGTAGAGGTGTGTGCACAGGTGTGCACGTGTGTGTTGTGGACACTTGTGTTTGTAGAGGTGTGTGCACATGAGTGCATGTGTGTGTCAAGGCCAGAGATACCATCAAGTATCTTCTCCTATTGCTCCACTTTATTTTATCTATTTTTTAAAAATTTGATTATCTTTAATGTGTATGGGTGTTTTGCCTGCATGTGTGCAGGAGCCCGAGGAGACCAGAAGAGGGCATCAGATCCCCTGGAACTGGAGTTACAGACAGTTGTGAGTGGCCATGTGGGTGCTGGGAACTGAACCTGTGCTCTCTGCAAGAGCTTAGTAAGTTCTCTTAGTCCCTGAGCGTCTCTCCAGGCCTCTTACCTGTTGTTTTAAAGACAGGCTCTCACTGGGTAGCTTTTGTTGGCCTAGAACTTGCTGTACAGACCAGTCTGGCCTCGAATCAGAGATTACCTGCTTCCTAAGCGGGGATTAAATGCTCTATGCCCAGCTCCACCTAATTCCATGAGACAGGGTCTTCTGGTGAACCTGGAGCTCATCACCAAGAGTGCATTGCTGGCTTCTGTCTCCACCTCTCTGGTAATGGGTACAGACATGTGCCGGCCACACTAGCTTTACATGGGTGCTGCAGACATGCTTGTGCAGCAGCAAGCACTTTATCCCAGAGGCATCTCCCTAGCCCTCCCATTAGAAGACGCCACAGGCAGAATGGAGACCACCTCTGCTCCAGAAGTTGCCCAGCACTACAGAGATGTTAGATCTTTAGGAGTTATTGCTCCCATCCCTCCATGGCAGCAGCACAGGAGCCCTGAGCTTCCTCTCTCCTGGTCCTTTCTATGGCTTCTGGCTTCTGCTGTGGTGTCCCTTTGCCTAGATTAGCTCCACTATGAGCCACATTGACTGTGGAGGTGGTTCTGCAAACCAAAATTAAGAACCTGCTTTGACAAGGCTAGAAGCAAAGCTGTGAGCAAGCTATCAGAGCAGCAGTTGCTTCCTCTGCCTAATGTGACAAGCCCTTCCTCCCAGCCACCCAGCAAGCAGCCTTTACTCTCAATTGCTCCCCACAGCATGGGCCAATTAGAGAGGAAGCCAGCAGGACAGGGTCATTGGTGAATCCTTTGAGGGCAGGAGACCCCTGGGCTGCCTCGTCAAAGGAACACCCCCTCCCTCCACAGGCTGTGCAGGAATGCAAACTGTGGGCTGCCCCAGAAATGGAGTGGAGATTCTGTCCAGATGGCAGAGCCACAGAAGAAGTGTTCCAGGGCCTGGAAACTCCCAAAGTAAGCGTTTACAGTTCTGGCCCACCTCTGTTTGGGCAGAAACGCCTGCTTCAGCCACATTGGAAATGGCCTCTTAGTATTGACTTCCACTTGGGGATCAGATTTTCACAGCTAACTACTGCTCTTGTTGCAAGGTGAGAGTTCTCAGCTGTTCCTGTCTGCACTGTGACTGGATTTCTCTTTAACCCTTTATTTCCCAGTTCTTTTCTTTCATGATTTCATCGCCTTCAGTTTCCTTTCCTCTAAATTTCCAGAAATGGAAAACCAAGCCAGGTCTTAGCATTGTTTACTGGACCTTGTCCAACTGAATTGCTCAGAACAAGCAAATAGCTATGTCTGGGCCACAGTCCATGCCATTTAATCTAGAATCTCCGGGGCTGGGCCCTGGCCTAGGAAAAGAAGCTTCCCTGGTGACTCTGGTGTGCAACCAGTGTTAAGAACCATGGTGACATAAGCAACGTTGCGGGAAGAGAGAACTGGGCATCCAAACCGCCAGGTTAGTTCACGCCTGCCTGTGAGTCTCCAGGAGAGGTCAGTCCCACATATGAGCCCTGGGGCATCAGCAGTGGGGTATCAGCCATGGGGCATCAGTGCTCACTGAATAAGGCTCAGAAAATTTAGATCCAGAAAATAGGTAACCACACCGAATAGCAGTTTAATACTTTGGTGTACATTTTGATGTATATTTTCATCTTGTATGTACACTCATAAAGAGTATTTTTCTTTTCAAGTTCTTATTTTATGTGTATGAACGTTTGCACACGGGTGTATACCACCTGTGTTCAGGATCTAGAGGACGCCATAAGAGGGCAGAGAAGCCCCTGGAACTGCAGTTTCAGGCAGATGTAAGCCGTCCTGTGGGTGCTGGGAACTGAGCTCAAGTACTCCAGAGCAGCAGCAGTGCTCTTTTCTGTCGAGCCATCCCTTCAGTGCCTTTTGTTATTTAAACTTTTTTGTTTTGTTTTGTATTGTATTGTTTTTTGAGACAGGGAGGGGGGTTCTCTGTTGTAACTCTTGTCTATCTGGAACTCATTCTATAGATCAGAATGGCCTCCAATTCATAGAGATCCACCTGCCTCTGTCTCCCGAGTGCTGGATTAAAGGTGTGCGCCACCACTGCTCAGCTTTTATTTAAACTTTTAAAATACACTTATTTTGTGTTCATGAATGTTTGTGTGTGTGTATGTGTGTATGTATGAATATATGTGTGAAGGTGTGTGTGTGTGAGTGGGCGTGCGAATGTGTGTGTGAGTGTGAATGTGTGTGGGTGTATGTGAGTGTGTGTATGTGAGTGTGCGTGTGTGTGAGTGTGTGGGTGGGTGGGTATGCGTGTGGTCATGACAAATGTGGTCAGAGGGATAAATTGTGGGAGTCATTTCTCTCCTTCTGCCATGTTGTACCCAGGAATCAAACTCAGGTTCGGTGGACGGTGCCTTTATCTGCTGAGCCATCTCACTGGCCTGAGAGCATCTTGGATTAAAGAAAAAATCAGACTATTTACAACTTAGTAACTCTTCTAATGCCCTGAGTCTCTTTCCATTCAAGTACTCTACTGAATGCAGCCATCTTAACTGATGACGTAGTCTAGTTCAATCTTCCAGTTAATGGGCGTGGGCTACTGCTTTACCAAGGAACTGGCTTGATCTTTGCTCTGGGCTCATTTGCCAAGTCATCTTTGAATATCCTTACATGTTTCAATTGCTTTGTTCAAAGGGAGCCATTAAGCTGGACGTGGTGGTGTATGCCTACAATCCCAGCACTTAGGAGGCAGAGGCAGAAGGATCAGAAATTCAAGATCATTCTTTGCTATATAGTGAGTTTTAGGCCATACTGGGATACATGAGACCCTGTTTCAAAAAACCAAAAGCAACAACAAAATGAGTTATTATGCACACCTGTCTGACTGCTAAAGCCTCATTTTCTACCCACCCTCCTTTTCTTCAAGTTAGAAACCCTAATTTACCTTTATTCCAGGAACAGTCTCTCCTCACCGATCCGTGTACTCTGTTAGTTGGTTCAAACTCCGCCCACTTCTTCCCATCACCTGATCACATCCCCACCTCTCCTTTGAAGCAATTTTCATTCTGACACCTGTTTTTTTTTTTTTTTTTTTTTCACCCTACATTTTGGCCAGTAAAATCTCCCTCAGGCATACATCAGATGAAGGCACTTCCACAGGACCTGTAAACCTGGTCCCTGCTTACCATGCGGACTTTCTACTCCCTGAATTGGTGACACATGTCTAGACCATGAGAAAGTCCTCCAATTTAGGAGTCCTGTATTTTTGTTACAAGGATTCTTTCTTGGGGAGACGTAAACAATGTCTACATGCCTTCCCCAGTGACAAACCAAAGAGCGATTCCTTCGAGTTCTCCCTGGGATCCAGCGAGCTAATTGGACTTACAGAGCAGTGGGCATGGGGTTGCTGATAGGAGCCTGGGGGAATCCAAGGCAGTTGCACTTCACCCAGGGTGGTGATGGCTTCCTCATGGCTGCGCAGATGGAGCCCCTCCTTCCAGTCACCTTCCCCAGCGTTTATACTGCAGCACCTCTGGAGACTCAGAGGCTGTCATGTAGTCAGGAAAGAATTGTCTGCAGATGGCAGGAGACTCAGGTGAGTATCCAAGGATCCTCTCTACCCTCTTCTTTCCTGAGGAAAGGTCAACCGTTCACAGGCTCATTTCTGAAGGCCTCTCACAAACCGGCCCAACTGATCTGATGAAGACGGTGGCTGTTGTGTTCAGAGGGCTACATTCTGTAACAATTCTCTCATGAAATAGTGGCAGGTTAATTGGCTAATTCTGCAGGTAGGGTAAAATCCCAAAGGGAGATCCCGATAAAATGACACATCCTATTAAGTACACTTGCTGCTGGGTGCAGTTTACTATGCTTCAGGAGTATGAACTTGTCCATGTCATCCAGAGAACACGTAGCTCTTACCCCCACTTAACAGTTGCTCATTTAGTGTGTATGATTGCGGGCTCACATGTGTGATGGCTCATGTGGAGGTCAGGTGACAACTTACAGGAGCTGGTTCTCTCTGTGTACCATGTGAGTTCTGGAGGCTGGACTCAGGCTGTTAGGCTTGGCAGCAAGTCTCTTTTCCTGCTGAGCCATCCCGCCAGCTCCGTGGCCTTTAATATTATAAATCGCTTTGTTCTTAGTTACAGTGTTTAATGGATGTCTAATGAGAAGGGGAAGCACTAGGAACACTACTGACTTGTGTAGAAGAAAAGAGGTAATTCCTCAAATTAGCTCTGAGATGCTCTCCCTGGCTCCGAAAGTTACATTTACCTGATTACTGTCTCCACATGGAGTCAATGTATCTCTCTGAGGAACCTACTGGTAGAAAAAAATGTGGTGCAAACCACTCTGAATTAGCTTCCTATGTATTAGAGAAAACTACGCACACCTGTGCTGATTACAGGGCAACGCGACAGACAGCGTCTTGAAAGTTTCTCTATAATCTCATCATCTTTGCAAAAACTCTTGATGGTTGAGTGTCACTCTGGTGTCACTGTGTCACTCTGGTCCCCGACCTGACCCCTGGCTGTTAGGATCTGAAACTGCCTTTTGAGAAATCAGCATCCATTATTCTCAGAGCTTGGGAGCCATTCTTTATCCTTAGCTGATCCTTGGCCGCGTTTGTTTCGTAGCTGTGCCTGTGTCCTTTCCTTACAGCTGTGTCTGTCTGTTGGTTTGGACTCTCTCTCACTCCCTTGACCCGCTGGACTCCTTGTCCATGGTGGGCCTCATCCCCCTCCCACCTGAAGCAACCCCCTCACCGGCTGGATGAAGGAGCCACTTTGAGAGTGGCTGGCAGGAACGCAGGAGGGGTGTGGGTCTGGATGGGACACTGGGGATCCAGTCAGGGCTCTTAGAGCCAGACAGGATAGTTAATGTTACCCTGGGACTTCACTCAGAGGTGGCCAAAAGTTCGTTTATTGCAAGAGTGAATATTTTGGGGATACAGGGGTGGGGGAACAGGTAGTCAATCTGCCAATCACCGCTGGCCTGTTCAGAGTGGGCTGGGTTGCAGAACTGGTCAGTGATGCAATGGTGAGGGGGTCAATCTTCTGTAGAAGAGCAGAAGCTGCTAGTGCCCTCAACGGGCCACGCGAGGTTTTGACCCGTTTCCATGGTCCCACGCAGCTGACCTGGTTTTTCTGCTCTGAAATGCACCAGATCGTCAGTGAGACCTGGCTGAGCACAAGTGGGTGTTTGCTGCCAGGCTGGCGGAAGGAAGCAAACTTGACTCTGCCATTTCCACGAGACAACTCAGGGTCCGCGTGAATGGAGAGAAGACCAAACCGCACATCAGGCTGTGGGAGAGGCCATTAAAGGAGAACTACAAAACGGTAAGAAACTAGCACAGAGCCAAACAAAGAAGCCCCCAAAGAAGTGAAGTCTGTGGTGGGGGTGGGGTGGGCTAGAGAGATGGCTCTGAAGGTAGAAGTGTTTGCCATGCAAGCCTGGTGACTTAAGTTCCAACCTGGAAGCATGTTAAGAAGTCAGACTCAGAGGCATGCAGCTGTAAGCCAGGACACCTATTGCAAGACAGGGTGGGGGTAGGGGTGGGGACAGGGGATGGGGAATGACAGGAGAATCATCTGGAAGCTCTGGGGCCTGGCAGCCTAGAGAGTGCAGCATTGGAGAAACAAGAGAGACCCTGCCTCAGCAAAGTGGGAGATGAGAAGCAACTCCCAGAAGTTGTCCTCTCATCTCCACATGTGTTGTGGCATGTTAGCATACACACACAAGTGCATACACACATAGGTGCATACACACACACAGGTGCATACACGCACAGCTGCATACACACACAGGTGCACACACACACAGGTGCATACACACAGGTGCACACACACAGGTACATACACACACAGGTGCACACACACACACACACAGGTACATACACACACAGGTGCACACACACACACAGGTACATACACACACAGGTGCACACACACACAGGTGCATACACACACAGGTGCACACACACACAGGTGCACACACACACAGGTGCACACACACACAGGTGCATACACACACACACAGGTGCACACACACACAGTGCATACATACACAGGTGCATACACACACAGGTGCACACACACACACAGGTGCATACACACACAGGTGCACACACACACACAGGTGCACACACACACAGGTGCACACACACACAGGTGCACACACACACACAGGTGCACACACACACAGGTGAGTACACACACAGGTGCACACACACACACAGATACATACACACACAGGTGCACACACACACACACAGGTGCATACACACACACACACAGGTGCATACACACACAGGTGCACACACACACACAGGTGCATACACACACAGGTGCACACACACACACACAGGTACATACACACACAGGTGCACACACACACACACAGGTGCATACACACACAGGTGCACACACACACACACAGGTACATACACACACAGGTGCACACACACACACAGGTGCATACACACACAGGTGCACACACACACACACAGGTGCATACACACACAGGTGCACACACACACAGGTGCATACACACACACACACAGGTGCACACACACACAGGTGCACACACACACACAGGTGCATACACACACAGGTGCACACACACACAGGTGAGTACACACACAGGTGCACACACACACAGGTGCACACACACACACAGGTACATACACACACAGGTGCACACACACACAGGTGAGTACACACACACAGGTGCACACACACACACAGGTGCATACACACACAGGTGCACACACACACACAGGTACATACACACACAAGTGCACACACACACACAGGTGCACACACACACAGGTGCATACACACACAGGTGCACACACACACACAGGTGCATACACACACAGGTGCACACACACACAGGTGCACACACACACACAGGTGCACACACACACAGGTGCACACACACACAGGTGCACACACACACACACACAGGTGCACACACACACACAGGTGCACACACACACACACACACACACACAGGTGAGTACACACACTAAAAAAGAAGTCCATGGGTTTTGTTTGTTTGTTGTTCAATTTTAGGTTTGAGGAGACACATTTTGAAATGTTATAGACTTGCAGAAACTTTCATTTGAAACCCCAGTTTGGATGAACACAAGTCACTGGATGTTAGCTGCTGGACTGTGGATGGAGCTTCCCTTCCATCTGTCACACTTCAGACAGATGTGTTTGCAGAGCACAGTGTGATGGGTACACAAGTGACCTGTGAACTGATAAGACCAGCAACCTCATTAACAGTGCATACTGTGGCACTCGGAGTTGCATTTCACAAATGCTCCCAAAGACAGTGCAGAAGTCGTGACCTTCATATATGGGAAGACCAAAATGCCAAGCAAGCATTCATTCCTTTTCTGAATCACAGATCATCACCTCCCGACCCCAGGAAGAGGGGCAGTGAAGCCCCTCCTGTCACAGAGTACTTACCAAAATACAGCCCACTGGGTTTGTGTTATTCTGCTTCCTTCCAAAGGGGACTTAAGATTTTCCTGAGGAGTACAAAGAGAAAGATCAGTCTGTGTGTGGGCTGAAACTTCTACAATGTGGTTGTCTCTATGTAGATGTCTCCAAAACAATCTCCTTGTTGGACTGTGGTATTTCCATTTTACAATGGGAAACCAGTTTCTGAGAGGTTAAATTTCTTGCCTGAAATCACCCAGCAACTAACCAACAGGGGTAGGTTCAAACCTGTCTTTTTAAGAAATATTTTATGTATCTTGGTATTTTGCCTGCAAGTATGTCTGTGTGAGGGTGTCAGATCTCCTGGAACAAGAGTTATAGACAGTTGTGAGCAGCCGTGTGGGTGCTGGGAATCGAACCCAGGTCCTCTGGAAGAGCAGCCTGTGCTCATGATTGCTGAGCCATCTCTACAGCCCACACCCAAGTCTTTTGGACAAAAAGCCATGGTTCTTTTCACTCACAAGTGTGTTCTTCATTGTGCTGAAGTACTGACTGTGGGAAGTCCTGTTTGTTCATCAGAGCTCAGATTCAGATTTTGATTTCCTAAGAGGTGTCACTGCATAGTGGCAGCTTCTGCAAATGGCAGACTGGGCACAGTTGTCTGGAAATCCTTGTCTCAAGTGGATGTCACAGACCTGACACATGTCAGTTGTGTTTCTAAGTGTTAGGAGGAGCTGGTGTGTATTTCTGGAAGCCTCATGTTCTGAGGTGAGGCTGGGCCAAGGAGATCTACCTGCATGACACTTTGTAGGGTTCTCTCTACATATCAGTGGCCCCCAGAGCTCAGCCAGGCACCCTCTTTTGTCTGACATCTGTGTTGTCCCTCGGGCTAATGTTTGAATCTTACAAATTTTATGTCCATCTTTGATTTCTCCTCTGAGAATTTGTCCTCAAGCCTCTACCCACCCATTCAACATCTCTGTTCAGGTCCTACAGGCAAAGTGGTGGATCTGTCTCCTTAACTTCCTCTTGCCTTACTTTTCCGAGCTTGGCAAAGGGCTCCACACCCCACATGCAGAGACGGGATAGTCCACTTGTTAAGAAGCAGAAGAAGTATTTAAAATCTAAGAAGTGGGTTAGATAGTTGGCTCAGCTGTTAAGAGCAGTGGCTTGCGGAATGTGGGGCTATCTCAGAGCTGAGGCGAGGTAGAAGCTCTCATTTCTGAGAGCGAAGGCTTTCCGCTGTTCCTTCACTGCTGCTCTGACAGACCACAAGCTACGCCGTCTGTTCACAGCAAGGCACTACCCCCTCAACGGTATGTGACCTGGCAGAATTGTTTTTCTGGAGCTGTAACATTTCTCCGTATATGACCATATAAGTTCTCTCCCTCTGGTCCCCACAAAATACCTAGGTCCAGGCTGCACTCCCAACATGCAAATGGGGCTGGCAGACCTGCGCTGTCCTAAACCAGCATTTTCCCCGATGTCCCTGGATACCAGAAACCCTTCCTCTTGCTATATATGTAACCCTGCTCCGGCAATAAATTGAGTTACACCCACTGCCACGGGCCTCTGGGGAATGCTTTCAAACCCCACTGGCTCCCAGTTTCTCCTCCGGTCAAGGATTGGATGGAAGCTGGCTGCGTGGGGCTGGGAAGCTGCCAGGAGACAAATACTACAGCCCAAGACCAGGGTTCAGATCCCAGCACTCACATGGCGTCTCACAACCATCTGTAACCCCAGTTCCAGGGTATTTGGTGACCTCTGATGATTTCTGAGGGCACCAGGCACACATGTGGTGCGCAGATGTGCATGCAGGTAAAACATTTATATACATAAAATAAAATTGACAAATCTTAAAAAATTAAAATTTTAGAAAGGAATGCAGATTGGAAACAAAATATAAAATTGTCCTTATTTGTAGGTGATATATTTTTCTATGTAAAAAACAAAACAAGCAAACAGCAACAATAGCAACAAGAACCACAAAAACCAAGATATCTAAACAAAACAAAACAAAAACTTTCTAGAACTAGTGACTTTGGTGAGACAGACGTCCATAAGAGAACTTGAAGTCTACATGCCAATAGCAAACACGTGGAAACTAAAGTGAAAAACACAATTATTTACGATTACATTAAGAAAATACCTAGGTATGACTCTAGATTGTGCACGGGAGCTGTTTGTTGAAAATAGCAAACTACCAGTACAAGAAATCAGAGGCCTAAACCATGGGAAGTCAGGCTGTGCCCCAAGACTTACCACAGCAAGGCTGTCAGTTCTGTACAGACAACCCTGTAGATGCAATGTCCTGTCACCAGATGCTGTGCCCCATCAGGTACACAAATTCACCCATTTATTGCAGGCTAGGGAGGACTCAGTGGTAGCTTCTACTGGTCTCTCAGTTCCTGTAGTCTTCTGGTAGCAGACTTGGCTGTAACAGCAGAAGTGGTGTTGCAGGTCCAGGCCCAGAAGCCACTGTTGTCTTGTGGAACCCACAGCGCCAATGGCCCGTCTCTTCCAGTTAGTCTTGCCACAGAAGGAGCAAGTATACGTGATGTGTCGCTGGTTTCCGGAGAGTTTCCCAAAGTTCTTGGTGTACTTAGCCGCGTATGTCACCATGGCCTAGGCTTGAGCCCAGAGTTCCCTTTCTCGTAAGTAGCCAAGGGTTCGCCACACGTGAGGAACTCTGGAGAACTGGAAGAGGAGACAGCCACGACCCAAGCAGTTCACCACCTAGGAAGGAAGCAGAGCTCCGCTCCCAGGGCCTTGCATTTCTCTCTACAGAAGGCAGCTGGAGTGCTCTGTGAGCACTCCTGTAGCAAGAGGTTAGGATCAGATCCTGCCCCACTCCCATGCCTTGGATTAGTTCCCAGATGTCCTAGCTCCTGCAGCTCTTCCCCATTCCTCTGCTGACAGCAAAGGAATGTCTGGCTACGCCCACAATGAAGGCTGTGCCTCTGACCTAGCCATTTCCTTTTGTGACCTCTCTAACGTCTGGGGACAGCTACCATTCTCTTCGCCACCCTGTTGCCCTCAGCATCTGTTGATAGAATGCCATGGCTATCCTTTATGGCTGCCCTTTGACTATTTTAAAGGTCATTCCTAAAAAGTCCACATCTTGGCTAAATATGTTTTCACTTCTAGAGAGTGTGGCAGGTGGCATCCGCGGAGCTTGAAGAAGTTGGGTGTGCTTTCCTTTCTCCTTTTTCTTCAAAGACACTTTAAACTCTTTGGTTAACATTTTCATCATTTCCCTTCAGGAACCCGGGGTCAAGGGCTATTTTTAGCCATTGTTCTCCCCAGTGGGGTTATCCTCAGAGCGTCCGAACTGACGGGGCTCCCCTTCCATAAGTTTCTTCAAGGTATCCGTATCTCGCAACTCCCTTCCCTGCTTTAAGTAGGTTGCATCATGTGCTTGCTGCTTTTCTAGCTATTTTTCATCAACCAAAAAACAATGATTGGAGAGATAAGAAGGGTAGCTAAGATTGCTTCGAAAGGGTTTGCTGTTACCAGACGCTCTCCTGGAGAGAGCAGGGCTTTGTTAGCCTAGGGAAGTGTTAGGAATTGGATTTAGGTGTGTGTGTGTGTGTGTGTGTGTGTGTGTGTGTGTGTGTGATGTAGAACACCTGAGGAGTTCTGAGTCAACAGAAACACCTGAGCTTGGGGGTCCTCTGTCCAGTATGGTGCTTGCCGTGATGGTGGTTCCCTCTGCTGAGATCTGACAGGGTTTGCACGTACCAGCACGCTTCCCTGTCTTCCTTACTGAACCACCACAGTAGTTGTACTATGACAACAACCCGTTACGTAGTTCCTGGAATCCTTGGTGAAATGAGACTGTGTTAGTCACTGGGTGATGTGATGAAATATCTGACAATTTAAGCAACAAAACATGTTGGTTTTTTTTTCTTTTCTCTCTTTTTTTTATTGTTTGCTCACAGTTTGAGGGGGAACATGAGGTGATTGGTCTCACTGACCTCTAACCTCTGGCTGTCCTTGGGGATTTTTCCATGACCTCCATCCCTGGCTGTGACCTTGTTGTGCAGTCTTGCTTCTCTGCCTATGACTTTGACACACTTTGGTCTGACCTAAAGTGTCCTCAAACTCCCCCAAGGTGCTGATACCCCTGTACTTGGGATTGCCTGGTTCTACACACTGTTTACAATCCGGTGAAGAACCAGCCTGCCTCCATCTTAGGCTTGAAAGCCATCTTATATTAAAGACAAACTGGGTTCATTCTGTTGATGGTTAAATCTCTTTCTCAGGGACAGGACTGTGCCTCACCTACAAATGGTTCTGGACTGCCTGTTCCAGGAATGGCAACCATGCCTTTGTTTCAAAAGGTTATGACAACCTGTTGTTCTGACCACCATATTATGTTCTGCTCCTGTAACCTTCCTATTTTGTCTGCCAAATTTCCCATTTGGAAACCCCGTACCCCTGAGCTATAAAAACCACACCTTCTCCACATCCAATGCTGACTGCTTGAACCCGGCTTTTAGGGTGAGACAGTGGTGTACATGAATTAAAAAGCTTCTTTAATTAATTTGGCTGTGATGATTTGGGTTGGTGGGTGGTCTTTCTCCTCCCATCTTTGGGATTAATAACAGATTCTTCTCACTTCTTTGTTTCCTGTTGTTTCCTGGACGTGTTTTCTGCTAAACACTTGGTTGTGGATACCCACATCAAGGTCTTTAGTTGACCACTCAGCAGACACTCAAATAACTTGATTTATCACGATGAATGGTTCTTTCTGGTCCTGAGACAATCTTTGAGTCCTGGGTTGGGAGATCTGCTGCACGGTTTTCCTCCATTCCTCAGGGTTGGTGGCTTTCATCTCCGTGGTGGTGGGACAGTTCTCTTCACCTTCACATGGACGTGAGGAAAGTGGGAATTGCTGTCTGCACAGATGCATGGCCACATCACACTGGAATGGATGCTAGCAGAGTGAACACGTCTAGTTTATAACCTCGGGCCCTGGCATTGCTAGGGAGATGGAGAAGGGGTGTCTTAGTCCCTTGCAGGTCAGCCGAAGTGTGCCTGTGTGCTCCCTTAGCTCTGGAGAGAGGTTGGCTCAGCACCTACATGCTCTCGTGCCTTTCCTTTCACTGTCCCCATGCAGGCCCAGATGGTGCGCTGTGAGTTCTCCACGGACAGTTGATCTAAGTTGGTCCTGTCCAGAAATGGAAAGAGTTGACTCCAAGTTTGTCATTCACCTCAAAGCATTTAATTTCTGTCTATGCTGAGATGTTGGAACCTGGCTGTAGTGTTCTGAAGTAGAGGGTTTTGTATTTTTTTTTTAAATCCTTGTACAATAAGAAAGTAGTGAGTGGGTGGAAAAGCAGGAAAAGAGAGAGAAAGAAACTCAGAAGGGGAGATTTGAGCAGAAAGATGGCTCAGTGGGTAAAGGCAATTGCTGCCAACATGAAGACCTGAGTGTGATCCCTGGGATCCACATTAGTAGAAGATCCCTGGGATCCACATTAGTAGAAGATCCCTGGGATCCACATTAGTAGAAGAGAATCAACTCTGGCAAGTTGTCCTCTGACCTCAACATGCATGCTATGTACATGCAAACACACACTCTCTCTCTCTCTCTCTCTCTCTCTCTCTCACACACACACACACACACACACACACACACACACATACACACACACACACGGAATAATAAAACATAGTAAAAGTTCAAGGATTTTTAAAGGAAACACAGAGAAAGAGTTCAGGTGAAGCTGCATTTTGTCTTAGCCCAGAAGTCTTGGAGCATGAAGCCTGGTGGGACAGAAGCATGGAAGAAGAGTGCTCTGCATGCTAATTCATCAACTTTGCATGGAAGCTGAATACCTGCATGCTCTTGCATGGAAGCTGAGCACTTGCTTGATCTTTCACCAGCCTTGCATCAGCTACAGAGCCCAGTGGGCCAGCTGCAGGGGAACTCTAGGAGCCAGCGGTTGTTCTTAGCGGATTCCCTTTTTGGAAGGAGTAGCTTATGGTTCTGCAGGGCAGGATCCAGGCTCCTTGGATCTTTGTTTCTGGTCTTTTCCTCTGGATCCATTCTGCTCACTCTGGAGGCAGGAATAAATTGGAATGGATCCGTGAAATCTGGAGTCCTGTATCTACAGGAATGACTGACTTTACCATCTACCCACAGTGATAAATGCCATACACCGAGGCTCTCAACCCAGGCATATCCCATCAAACAAAGCGGATGGTAGATGGAGTTTAAGAGACTCTCCACATGTCTGTTTCTAGGTATGTCTTTTAAATTAGTTATGCTTAAATTAGCAGTGATCTGCTTTTAATATTCTTCTCTCGAAGCAGCTACTGCAGTTTCAATCAGACACCTGATTAATATGCAAAAAATGATTTGTTTTGATTTCGGTCTACTAAGCTTTTTTTCTTTCCTTTCCTTTTTTTTTTTTTCAAGGCAACCTCTTAACCAAGTTCCTTTGCTTTCAAAGGACAAGAAGAAACACATCTTGAATTCAGAAGGTGCTGCTTCCCTGACAGTGCAGATGGGAAGGCTTACTGGTGCTGCATGGCTTAGCCAGTGGCAAGACTCTATAGTTTTCAGTCTACAGAGTGCCAGCCTTGAGCGTAGAGATCGTTTGCTCAGTAAAATGCTTGTTGTGCAAACATACATTCAATCCCAGAATGCATACAATTAAAAAGCTGGGCATGGTGGTGTGGGTTGTGTGGCAGAGACAGAAAAGTCCCTGGGACTTGATATCTAGCCATCTTAGCTGACTTTGGCTTCCACATGTATGTATGTTCATGTACCTCACACCCAGGTCTCAGCCCCACCTTCAGGTGTAAAGAGCCCCTGTCAGTATTACGTCTGGTCTACTGTGAGTCATAATACACATACTTTGTCAGTCTTTTTTGCTGTTGACTGCTGCTATTGAGTAGTTACTTAACATCCCTGAATCTAGCTTACTACCTTTAAAAGGAATCAGTACCACTGGTGACTGTGTGAAACATACAAAGCTGTAACCCTTTGTCTCAAAACCTCAATGTTCCCAGAGTTCAGAATTTGGGGGTTGTAGGAAGGTAATCCAGCATGAATATTATACTCGTAGCACCCCAGCAGAGCCTGGGGAGGCACAATATCATCAACACATATTTCTGTAGCCAAACTCATGAATATTCATGTTGCATAGCATCAAGACTAAAATAACCTCCTATCCATGGAGGGCAAGGTTTGCAACTGAGTTACAAATAAGTCTTTCGGAGCCTTTGGATGCTGCGACTGGAAACCAGAGGCTGTGACCCTGCCAAGAGATGGCTTCTGTGTCCATCATCCCAAACAGGGTGCAGGACAGAGGAGGACACAGCTCCCCTCTTTCACATTTCTCCTGCTTGCTCTGGGCCAGGCTTTTGTTAAGTCTTTTTTCTCTGATGCTTTAAATATTGTTCCCCCAGGGGTCTGATTCTGCATAAACTCTACTCTTTTGACACAAACAGAGAGACACTTGAGAGGAGACTATATTGGCTGCCTGCAGTTCCAGTACTTAGAAGGTTGAAGCTGGAGAACCACAGGGATTTCTAGGCTGGTCTGGGCTATGTAGAGACCCTGTCTTGAAAAATACAAATGCAATCAAGCATACAAAAACCAACCAAATCCAAATATATAAACAGTTGATGCTTTTCTTAAAAGCGATATGTCGAATTATCTAAAAGATGATAGAAAGCACTAATTTTCCAGATGACATTTCTGTACGTTCAGAACTAAAAACAACTATACAAAACGTTCCCAGTGGCTGGGAGTGGTAAATTCCCAGATTTCCATGGTTCCTCTCTGTTCCCTGCTTAGTCAGCAACTCCTGGCTAACTGTGCTCAACCATGTGACAGCGTCTCATTTTTGTTTGTTGTGACACCTCCACATACATGATATGCTGTGTATATGATAATTTATCAACATGATGAATCCTCTACACAATTCCAATTATACCACACATTCTCCTGAATATTTCTTGTGAAAAATTATGTTTGGCCAGGCGGTTGTGGTGCACACCTTTAATCCCAGCCCTCGGGAGGCAGAGGCAGGAGGATCTCTGTGAGTTCGAGGCCAGCCTGGTCTACAGAGTGAGTTCCAGGACAGCCAGAGTTACAACAGAGAAATCCTGATTAAAAAAAAAAAAGGGCCAAAAAGCCAAAAAAAACCCCCAAAACCCAAAAACAAAAACAAAAAAAACCAATCCCCCCCCAAAAAAAATCAACCCTAGCATTTGGGAGGTGGAAGCAGGTGGATCTCCATGAGTTTGAGGTCAGCCTAGTCCATATAGCGAGTTCCATCCCCGCCAAGGCTACATAGTGAATCCCCCTGACTCTATCCCTCCCTTCCTCCCTCCCTCTCTCCTTCTCTCTTTCTGTGTTTAGAAACAGGGTTTCTCTGTGTAACTCTAGCTGTCTTGGAACTTGTTCTGTAGACCAGGCTGGCATTGAACCAGAGATCCACCTGCCTCTGCTTCCCTAGTGCTGGGATTAAAGGTGTGCACCGCCACACTTGGCTGACCTCGTCTCAAATAACAGACACACAGAGATGTAGACACACAGGCACACACTGAAAGAGGCTCTCAGAGAGATTATGTTAGTTGTCCAGTGTCAGACAGCTGGCCCCTGGCAGGGGGTCCTCAAGTCTCATCCACAAGAAGCTCTCTTCTGTGTATTTCACCACCTTTTTGGGACTAAGACACTGACTTCACATAGTCAGTGACATCTGCTGGCATTAAAGGGCACATTACTGTCCATCTTGGGAGAGTCTTGCTATTCTCTTCCTGCAGTCCCTCCTCTGCAGGAAAAGGAACTACATTTCCAGATGAGACTTTCCTATTGGATTTCAGTCAGGCTTGGCCAATGTGAGGCGCTTGAAGGAGAGTGGAAAGTAGGAGAGGCAGAAGCCAGCATGATCCTATTTCTGGGGATGCGATTGGCTGAGGGTGACTTTGCAGATTTCAACAGCGCTGGATTTTTCAGAGAGGCATACAAGGAAACCACCTTTTATGATCCCTGCAAATCTCCTTACACTCCACCCTCTGCACTTGCATAAGCCCTTTGAAAATACAGTTATGTGCTCCCCAATAAGGATAATCAGCAGAATACACATATTGGTCGCCCAGTCACGGAGCAGGAAACAGGTATTTTGTGTCTGCCTTGTGTCATCGCAGCGCGGTTCCCGGTTTCAGCACCACGGCGGCGGACAGCTCCAAGCCAGCCGACGTGTCAGTTCAATGCTCAGAAGCTGATGCTGAAACAGAATGAGAGGAGAAAGGGATTCAGGGAAGGCCATGAAGGAGAAAAGGGAGAAAAGGGAGAAAGCAGGAGTTGGTAGAGGGAGCCTCAGATGGCAACGTGGGCCTAATACTTGTGAAAGAAAAGGGGCAAAGAATCATGCTGGGAAAGCCTCAGACCTCTGAATGGTTGGGTGTGTGTATGTGTGTGTATGTGTGTGTATGTGTGTCTTTGCATATCTTGGCTGGGCTAACAGAGAGGCCCTCAGCAGAGACTGTCCTCCAGACGGGTTTTGCACAAGGTCAGAAGGTCCTGGTTCCAATATTGCTGTTGCGGTCAGTGGTTGGCTGGGAAGAAAATTTGGCCACGGAGTGAGTGTGCTGGGACATGGTGTGTGAGTGTGAGTGTGTGTATGAGTGTGTGTGAGCGTGTCTGCATGTGAGTGTGTATTTGTTTATGTGAGTGCGAGTGTGTGTGAGTATGTCTGCATGTGAATGTGTGTGAATCTGTGCATGTATTTGAATGTGTGTGAATGTGTCTGCATGTGAGTGTGCATGAGCATGTGTGTGAATGTGCATGGAGTGTGTGTGTGCATGGAGTGTGTGCATATGAGTGTGTGTGTGCATGTGCTTTTACTGCTTCAGTGCTGGGGCTATAAACACACGCCATCATCCTTGCCTTTTAATATGGATTTTGGGATTGAACTCAGGTCTTGAAGCTTGCAAGAGAAGGGGCTTACTACTGAGCCATTTCTTCAGACACACATCTGTCTCCTTAAGTACGACTGTACAATCAAAGAAGCAGGGAGGGAAGCTGGAAGGTCCTAGACACTCATCCAGTTGGAACTAGCAGGGCAGTGGTGGATGGGTAAGTGGTACATTTTCCTTGTGGCCAATTTGTCTAAGGATGGTCCCTTTCTGGAAACTGGTGGATCTGTTCTTTCTTTGGGACCAAGCTCAGAGGGTGAGCTGAGTTGGCACATCCTAGGATCATCTGGGAAGAGAGTCTCAGTGGGGGACTCTCTAGGCTGATTGCCTGTGGGGTTGTTTTGATTGTCTGAGGTGGGAAGAAACCAGCTTGCAATGTGGGCAGCACCATTTCATGGGCCCTGAGCTGCTGTACCAGTGAGGAAAGCTAGCTGAGCTTAAGGAGTAAGCAGGCAGACAGACGCTCTCGTTTCTGCTGTGTATGTGGATGTCCTTTGGCCAACAGTCTCAAGTTCCTGCCTCTGTGACCTCCCTGCAGCGATAGACTATAACCAGGAATTGTAAGCCAAAGAAACTCTTCTCCCTCCTGAGTTGCCTACTGGCCAGAGTGTTTTGTGACCCCAACAGAAATGAGCCTAGGACAGAGGCTGTCTTCCGTATCTCTGGGTATCTAAGGCTCCCTGTGTTTCTCTGACAGCATGGGTTGGTGAGGAGAGGAACTTACTGGAGTCTTCCTTACCTGGAATTATGGGGCTTCTTGACCTTTGGCCCTTCCTCTCCTACCAATCTAGTTTGAAATATGTGTGTCCAAACCTAAGGCTCCTATATTCCATCCCTTTTACCCACTGCAAAACAGGAAGCCACTGGAGCTGAGTCACCCTTCTCCTGGGCTGCCCTGGGCCAGGTGTGCTGGAAACTGTGTATCTGTCTGTCAACGCATTGGCTGCCAGATGTGGTGGTGCACACTCTTAATTTCCAGTACTTGGGATGCAGAGGCAGTTGGAGCTCTGTATTAGAGGCTAGCTTCTACATAGTGAGTTACAGGTCAGCCAGAACTACGTAGTGAGACACTGTCTAGAGACAAAACACAGTAAAACACAAACCCAACATAGGGAAGAATGAATCCAGAGGGTTTGGAGGGGCCATGGTTTGTTTTCTTTTTTAAGGCAGGGTGTGCCGGCTAGTTTTATTTGACACAAGCTAAAGTCATCCGAGAGGTGGAAACCTCAATTGAGAAAATGCCCCCATAAGATCCAGCTGTCGGCAAGCCTGTGGGGCAGTGGCATGGCCCCTTTGGGGGTTGAACCCTTTTACAGGGGTCTCCTAAGACCATCTGCACATCAGACATTTTTATTACGATTCATAACACTAGCAAAATTATAGTTATGAAGTATCAATGAAAATAATTTTATGGTTGGGGGTCACAACATGAGGAACTGTTAAAGGGTCGCAGCATTGGGAAGGTTGAGAGCCACTACTATAGGGCATTTTCTTAATTAGTGATTGGTGTGGGAGGGCCCAGTCAATGGTGGGTGGTGCCACCTCTGGGCAGATGGTCCTGGGTGCTATAAGAAAGCAGGCTGAGCAAGCCATGAGGAGCAGGCCAGTAAGCAGCAGTCCTTTATGGCCTCTGCATCAGCTCCTGCCTCCAGGATCCTGCCCTGTTTGAGTTTCTGTCCTGGCTCCTTTGATGATAAACAATGATGTGGAAGTGTATGTAAAACAAGCTCCTTCCTCTCAAAGTTGCTTTTGGTCACAGTGTTTCATCACAGCAATGGAGATCCTAAGACAGGATCTCTCTGTGGAACTCGCTCTGTAGAGCAGGCTGGCCTTGAGCTCACAGAGATGTGCCTGCCTCTGCCTCCTTCCTGTTGACTTAGAACATCATTCTCTTCTAGAAAATATTAACTTACTTGTGTTCATGTGAGCACATGCCTCAACAAGCATGTAGACATCAGAGGACAACTTTCTGGAGTCAGTTCTCCCCTCTGCCACGTGGGCCCCAGGGATGGAACTCGGGCTGTCAGCAAACACCTTTACCTCCTGCACCCTCTCACTAGCCTTGGGGTCAGTTCTCTCCTCTGCCATGTGGGCCCCAGGGATGGAACTCGGACTATCAGCAAGCACCTTTACCTCCTGCACCCTCTCACCAACCCTTCATTAGCTATTTTGATGCTGGAGTTTTCCTACTCTCCTGGAATTTAATCCAAATGGAGGCTATAATGTGCTGAACAAGAGTCTGAGGAGTGTACAGATGAACCATCCTGAACATAAATACGGAGTGGAGAGATGAACCTTCCTCTTCTAATGTCAGGAAACCCCAAGAACTCCTGTCTGCACAGTGTCCACCTGCAGGTCCCTGGCAAACACCTCCAAGGGCAGCCTATGCATCTCTGTTGGATGGGGTGTGTGTTCTCTTCAGAAGCCATGCACCATGGCAAAGCCCAAACTCTTGGAATCTATAAATAACCACTGATTTAAAAAGTTATATTCATTCGCCAGAATAAGAATGAATAAACTGGCTCATTTGTGAGTTTTTAATCCTCGAGGTACACATGCTTTGTGGAGGATCAGATTTCCAAATTGTTTTGTTTGCCTTTGATACACAAGCAGGGGTATCCTGTGATCTGTTCAAATACCCGTGGGCTCTGCGTGGAACCAGAGCGGTGGGGTAAGGGGGGGAGGCAGAGGGATGTTCTAGGAACACCTGTCTTTGAGAAATGCTAATGTAAAGGAACACAGCCAGCCAGAATCTAAAGGTGACCTTCACCGAAAGGAGTGACATTCCAGATGGTAAAGAATATTGCATTAAAAAGTCTCAGCTCTTCCTCTCTCACCTGAATTAAAATCTGAAGATCTCTTGCTCTAAATGGAAATGGGTGTAGCAGGTGAAGCTGGCAGACCTCCGTCCAGTTTTCTGATTTAAATACTCTGCTGCAGGTGTTTGATCTCCCTTTGTTTTCTGCAGACACACAAAGCAGCCTGGTAGAATTAACGACACACAGGCTGACAGTAAACAAAATCAAGGAGTTTTGTATTGGAGGTCAGAAAATGTGGCTCCTATTCAATGTGTTTGCAGGTTTGTGACCCCAATTCTATTTTTCTAAAATATGTGGAGTATAATTAAGACGTCCATGTTAGTGGCTGGGGAAAGGCTCAGTCAAAAAAAAAAAAAAAAAAAGCCTTCTTCACAGATTGGAGGACCTGGCTTCCAGCCTTAGAATCCTTTAGTTCCCAGGAGCTGGGCATGAGGTGGTGCTAGCTTTTAGGCCCAGCTCTGAGAAGACAGAGACAAGAGGATCCCTGGGGCTTGCTAGTATAAATCCCACCAGTCAAGAATAAGACCATCACCACAACTGAGCCAAATTTGAAGCAAACTTTAATTAAATTAATTAAATACTGTCCAGGACGACGGACTCTGACCAGGACCATTTTGAGACTTCCAGAGTGGTCCCGCCTCACACCAGAGCTCCCATGAAACAGTGCTGAGTCACGTGGAACAGATATGTGTTTCCCACCAAGTCTAATCAGCAGCAAGCATCTATCCTGGAGTACTTCCTGTCTGGGTATCTCCCGCCCACAGGTGACTAAGCACATCCGGTGCATTCGGAGCACATCCGGTGCAGTAGGATCAACCAACTGGGATCTGAGCAGCCCCCACCCAGCACTCCAGGAAGTCGTCTGTCCTTGTTTTATAGATCTCTTAGGCACGGTAATTGAAGTTTAAATCATACCTCTTGCTCATACACTAGTCTTGCTCTGTTGGTGAACTCTGGGCTCAGTAATAGACCCTGTCTCAAAAAACAAGGTGGAGACTTCTGAGAAAGAACACCGAAGTATGAGGGAGAAAGGGTGGCTACCGCTGACCACCACTGCTGACCATCCCAAGGTCGCCACCACGGCTCATGTTCCCTCTCCTCCACAGTTAGAGACATCCAACTGTGCCTTAGTATGGATTTGTCCAGGGTGTATCTCTGGTTTTTATCTCTGGTAAGTTAGATTGCAGGGGCAGTACAGGTGCCCTCCAGAGGGAGAGGGGGGGTCAGCCCAAGGTGTCAGAGTGAGCCCCAGGGTGAAGGGAAGAAGCAGCTGATCACATGTCTTGCCTGAGGCCTCACCTGGCTCCCACAACCTCTGTTTTGTGTTATGGGGGCTTTTTATTAAAGAAACTGTTTCCAAAGATGGAAACAAAGATGTTTCCCTCCTTCCTTCCTTTCTTTTTTAAGACCAGGTCTCACTATGTAGCCCTGGCTGGCCTGGAACTCATGGAGATTCACCTGGTTCTGTCTCCTGAGTGCAGGAATTCCTTTTCTACCATTCTAATGAGTTTAAAGACTTTGTCACAGGAGCATCTGTAGCTCAAGAGATACCAAAGCAGGGCCCTGCAGACACTGGGGAACGTCTAACAAGCTGACAAATGCACCAACTGCAACCTACCACTGAACCCATCACCATAATGCACCAACTGCAACCTACCACTGAACCCATCACCATAATGCACCAACTGCAACCCGCCACTAAACCCTCGCCATAAATGCACCAACTGCAACCCGCCACTAAACCCTCGCCATAAATGCACCAACTGCAACCTACCACTGAACCCTCGCCATAAATGCACCAACTGCAGCCTACCACTGAACCCATCACCATAATGCACCAACTGCAACCCGCCACTAAACCTATCTCCAAGAATTATCTTGAATAAGTGGGAATGATTCGTCATTGGAAAGCCACTTGTGCCTTCCTGGTTCCACCACTGCAGTGCACTGGGGGTGCTGACTCCCACAGGCTGCGGCGAGCCGGGTGGGGCTGCAAGCAGGACCTCCTGGCCACTCCTCTACCTTTCATCCCTTAGGGTCTTGACAAATGGCTGAATTCACTGCAGAAGAAATGGCTAAGGAGCAGCTGCAGTTTTCAAGCTGCCTGGACAGAACGCAGACTTCCTCACATGTCTCTGAACCTTTGTACTGACTGCAGTGGAACACAGGGAGAGATGTGTATAGATATTGAAGGCCAGTTCAGACAGATGGTCTTAGTGGCCGTCTCCTGTTTGCTGTTTAGTCCCCAGGTGGTCCTTGCTCACTAGGGCCTCGCTCTCTCCTTCCTGAGGGTATTTTCTGTGTGACTTAGAATAAAGATCGGGCTATGTAGATGTTACCATGGCAACTGGTGTTTTAAATAAAAATAGTGCTACACCCCCGGTAGCCTGTCAGTGTGAAATGTGCCTATCGGCATGAAGGGCTGGGGACATCTATTTCTTCAGCTCCCAGCATCCACCTCCAGTGCTACCTTAGGTGTAGAGGACAGGACTGGCTGCTCTGACAGATGCCTGGCTCTAGGGCCCCTCTAGAAGAAACTGGGTGCCTGGCACTTGCAGGCCCTCCTCAGTCAGCCAGGAGACTCTGCCTCTTTCCGGGGCATCTGCCAGTGCAAGAGGGTACGGCATTCTCTTGTCTTCTGGAGAAAAACTTTGGTGGAAGACTGGTTTTGTCTGTTTCTTGGAGGAGCACAGGCCAGACAAGATGCGTATGTCAGAGGTCTTGGAGTGCGGAAGGAGGCAGGGAAGGAGAAATGGTCAGTAGAGGTCATTTCGTAGGAGCAATTGTGCGGACAAACAGAGGGCAGTCTTGCCCAGACCAGGTTACTCAGGTGCCCCTGGGGCAAGAGAGCAGCGATCACCAGCTGCAGCTCCTCTCTGAGGCATCAGTGCTGTACTTCCAGCTCGACTTTGCCGAAACTCAAAACAAAAACTTCTAAAAACTCACAGAAGTCCCGAGCATAGAGCTAAGGGGTTGAAGCCTATGGCTTTAGAGGTGAAGTGGTTACTCAGAGGGCATAGGCTGGGACCACATCACCTGCTGAGCTGCAACACAGTGTGTCTCCCCCAGATCAGAAGTCTTCTGTGTTGGGATGAGGAGCCTGATGGAGAATCTGGAGGGAGCAGTCAGCCCTGAGTCTCTGAGGGCCATTAGTGTCCTCAGGCTAGTTGTTCTCCATCACAGTGATTGGGGAAGGGTTGTGTTGGGGAGGAAAGCCCAAACAGGTATTTTCTGGGTTTTGTAGATGTTGAAGCTGGGCTTGGTGGTACTCACTTGTAATGCTGGCACTCAGGAAGCTAAGGCAGGCGAATCGTGAGTTCAGTATTATAAAGTGAACAACAACAAACAACAAAACCAATCTGAAAGGGCAGCATAAGGCACAATTCCAGCTATACATCCCTCTGGGAGAGGACACCCAAGGCAGTGAAAGGGGTGGTTGCCGGGGCCGTGTGTGTGCGTGTGTGTGCAGGCTTGTGTCTGTGTGCATGCACGTGCGCGTGCGCATAGGTGGAGGGCTCCGAGGCTGACCACTGCTGACACTGCATGGCATCGAGTGAACCCTGATGTGGACTTTAGGTGATAGCGATGTGCCTGTGAAGGCTCATCAGTTACAATAAACGTGTCGCTCTGGTGGACGTTGATAACGGTGGGGGCGATGGAGGTGTCAGCTGTGCCTTTCACTCAGCTGCTCTAAAAAGCCCAAATCTGTTAAAACAAAAGGCCAGATGGGAGGGCCAATGAGAAGGCTCGGCTGGCGAAGGTGTTTGAGTTCGAACCCTGGGACCCACATGGTAGAAGGAGAGAGAACCAATATTGTCCTCTCCTTCACAAATGTGCCCTGGCCTGTGCTCACCCCCACAACAAAACAAACCAGGAATCGCCACAGCTGTCTGCCCTCTGAGCCGGAATCACAAGTCTGGGGAAAGCAATGAACCTTTCAAGGGGCATCATGGGAAATGGGGTTCCATCTGCAGGAGAATGCTTGAGAGCTGCGTTGAGTGTGGGGGTGACTCTTCTGCCTCTCCTCATGGTGGAAGGCAGCTGGGGCTGTAGGAGGAGGGGGTGAAGGAGGAAAAGCACAAGCCCCCAGTGCTTCCTGGCTGGCGGACCCGCACTGAGCTGGCTCTCGGCTTAGGGGCTTAGGAAGGTTGGGGTGGTACTGAGACACGAGTCTCAGGAACTCAGAGGAGGCTGGATGATGGCAGGGCATCTACTGCACTGCCAGGTGTGTGTCTGAGATGTACGGGAAGAATCTGACTTCAGTTTCAGGGTATGCGGTACCTGTGATTCTGGTTTTGGTAAAAGTAGCAGGCATGGGCACCTGATCTCTCAGGGCTTTCACAGCCCACCAATAGGTTAGCTAAAGCAGCAAGTGTTTCTCAGGTACTTCTCAGTTTGGAGTCTAGAGTCCAGAATCAAGGTGTAGGCAGGTTTGGTTTCCCCCAGGGCCTCTCTCCGTGCTTGCAGACGGACACACTCCTGCTGTGTTTTCACAAGGCCTTTTGACTCTGAATTGGCCTGGGGGTCTCTTTTTATGAGGACACTGTTGTAGTGGGTCAAGGCCCCACCCTTATGATGTATTTAGCACTAATTACTTCTTTAAAGGTCTCAGAGGGCCCAGAGCGGCATCATATACTCTTAGGGGAACAGACTTCATTCCAGAACATGACAGCTGGAAGAGGAGACATCTGTAGGTCCTGTTTCTTCTGTTTACTGGTACTAGAAAGAGTTTGGTGAGAAACCCAAAGGTCACATGGCTTAAGTGGCAACATTATGCTGAACTGGGTCAAAGCTGTGTGCCCAGGGTGGCCTACTCCATGGCACGTGCCTTTAAGGTTGAGAACCTGGGGCCGACCTTTGGTTCTGAGGCCTGGGCTCCAAGGCTACCTTGCCACAGGCCCGTTTGGATGTTTCTTCCCCACCTCAGCTGGGCAATCATGGAGCCAGGCTAGACTGCCAGCAGATGGGCCTGCTTCCCCCGTCACCCATTTCTCAGGCTGGCGAAAACTTTGGGGAAATGGGTACTTGTGTGTGTTCGTAGGCCGGGTACACTGGAGCCCTGCGCAAGGACGGCAACTTGGCTGACACATCAGAAGCTCTCCGATGTGTGCTCCCAAGAGTCTCCTCTTCACCATATTCTCAGAAGGGAGCTACCGGATTCAGGTTTTAGCTGTGAAGAGAAGCCCTGGGTCAACGTCTCCCATTTATCTTTATTAACATTGGCAAAAAAAAACCCATGGCCCTTATTCAGGGGAGTGTGCAGCCACAAAGCACAGTTCTCAAAGAACATTTAATGATCTCTTTTTTCCCCAAACTATGAGAAAAGTCTAATTTCAGAGCACCCTACTGTGTGGTTCCGTCTGTGTTAACTATGAAGAGCCGGATGAGTAAGCTAGGAGAAATTAGTGCTTAGGAGTGAAGGAGCATGGGGATTTTAGATCCCTCCACCCAGGCATGTCAGCTTGGCAGTTAAAAAACATTTATTCTTATACACACACACACACACACACACACACACACACACACACACACACACACACGAATGTTTGCCTGCGTGTATATATTTGCAGCGCCCATGGAAGCCAGAAGAGGGTGCTGTATCTCCTAGAACCAGAGTTAAGATGCTGAGAATCAAACCCAGGTCCTCTGGAAGGACAGCAAGCACACTTAACTGCTGAGCCGCCTCTCCAGCCCTTACATGTTTTTAAGTGACAATATACACTTGCTGCTTTTGTAATAAGCCCCACACAACAGTTACTATGTTGAAAAACAGTTGAGCACTCCGTCAGATGCTGCTGGCTGTCAGCAAGGAGGGTGTACAGAAGCCATCCTCCTCTCCTGCTGCTTCAGCTTTTTACTCTCAAGTGACATCTCCACTTTCCTCAGTGTCCCTAGTTCTAGGGGCCCGGGGTGGAGTTCTGCCGTGGATTTCCAAGTCTACTGGGTTCGGGTGAATGTTCCTGGGATGACAACACAGCTGGATGAAAGGAGATTTACTGGCTTCTCACCTCCCTTGTCTTCCTCCTGGAATGTGGAGGTGCCGACTAGAAGGCTGGCGTCCTTCTTGTGACGACAGAAGGTACCACAGAGGGACAAGGTCTTAGCTTTTGATAATTTCCCTGACTTGTCGCACCAACTCCTTGCTTCCTGGCTTCTTGTTCCAGCTGACAACTCAAATGGAATAGCTGAGTTAGCTGGTACTTAAGCTTTTGGTTGCAAGTGACAGTGTCCAGACCTTTTCTCTAGGTCCTAGGTCACAACATTTTACTTTCACAATGCCCACATGGAGAGACACAGTGTTCTTGTTTAGGCACTTTTCCCAAGCTGGCAGCGACATCCACTTGGCAGTGAGCATTGTCCATGCTTTATGTGCAGAGGATCATGGGCCTCTATATGCTACACCGAGCAGGACACTGAACGAGACGGCAAATCAGAGGTCTTACACACACTGGATGCCAGATACAGTGCCGGGTGATGGGGAGACAGACAAGAGCCCCACATTCTGGGCTCAGAGGTTTAGCTCTTGCAGCATGACGGCCGAGCAACCTGTTTAAGGATGAGGTGCCACGTGACTGTAAGAGAGGAGGTTTACTGGCTTTGGGGCTCATGAAAGGTAGCAAGAGGAGCTGTTTCCTGTTGTTAAAAAGTTCAGCAAGATGAAATCAATTACAGAGCTTGTCTGTGAGAGCCACAGGGTCACTGCTAGAGGCCTCTGCTGAAGGCAGTGATATGGGGGTTCTGCTGAGCTGAGATATGAAGACAGCCTATGAGTCCCCCAGGAAAGCAGTACAGATTGGGCAGGCTGGGCCATTAGGGGAGGGCTTTCAGCTTTCCAGCTCTGACAGTAGAGAAACCCGTGATTGTTCACAGAACACCTACTGTGTACTAAGCCCTATTGTGTGGGCTTTGGGTACACCCATGCAACAAAGCAGACAGTGAATCCTGCCCTGGGGGACTCATGGCCTCGTGGGAGGAAACAGCTCTCAGGTGATGGCTGTGGCCCACATAGCCTCTGCTCCAAAAGGCATGATTGATGGCAGTTTTAATTTTAATTTTTTCAAATTTTCAGCATGCTGTCCCCAAGCCCCGGGTGTCAAGTTGGAGGAGTTAGGAACCTTTGAAATAATCATTTCTCCATGGCCAGGGTGGGTGGCAGGAGCTGATCACGAAGTGTGTACAGAATACCCTTTAGGCATACCTCCTCGGGGCATGATAACCTACTGCCCAGCTATGGGACTCTGAGCAAGTTTCTCATTGTCTGAGGCTGGTCCTCACATAAACACTGGGAAGGGTGCTGCTTCCCTTCCTAGGGTGCTCTGGGCTCTGGGACACCACAAGTGCTTACTTAGCACATGGTAAATACTACCAGGGTGCTGGGCTGCTGTCTTTTTCCTGGACCACGAGAAGCTCCGGTTCTGGTTCTGGAAACAGAGGGCCAGGCTGTGTGGTCCAGAGCAGGTTCCTTAGCCTTCCTGATCTGCCTCCTTGGCTGTAAAATGTCCCTGCTCAACTGGCTGTGTGGAGCTCAGTTGGGCTTCTCCTGTCTCTGCCTCCCAACTGCTGGGATTACAGGCACATGCTGCTTTGATCACCTTTTTTTTTTTTTTTTTTTTTTTTAATGTGGATTCTGGGGACCAAACTCGAGTCTTAACTATTGCACAGCAAGCATTTCACCCCAACCTTCTCATGCTAATGTCTTTAAAAATAGTGTTTCAGACTCACTCCTCTAGAGGTTTAGGGGACAGAGGGAACAGCAGGTCAGATTTTAGAGGGAACAGCAGGTCAGATTTTTTAAATTTTCCTGTTTAAAATCTACTGAAAATCAGAGTTATGCTGAAGACCTCAGACTTCAACTCTGTCCTCCACACCCACCCCTCCATCATTAGCAGTGTGCGCAGATTCCTGAGTTGTGATGGGGAGGGGACAGCTTCCTCCCGGTCTCTGCGGTGCACATGACGGACAAGGTCAGCGCTCTTGGTCTAACTTACCGTGTTTTCCTTGGGGGAAAAGAGGGGAGGCACTTGTCTGGGCCAGTATCTATGAGAGGCTGTAGCTCAGGGCTAGAAAGGTCTTTGCCTCTGGTTTACCAATGGAATGCGTGAGATCATCCACAATAACTGCCACCGAGGCAGCAAGGACAACAGAAACTCATTCTGAAGTCAAAGAGCACAAGGTGTTCAGATTTAACTGCAGTCAGCATCTAGGGTTTGGTCTTCAGGTCGGGGTTTCCTGTTAGGGGCTGATCGTAGTGGTTGTTCTGTGATCCCGTGGACACAGGTGCTCTACGCGGGGCATCCTGGCTTCTGTTTCATTTTTGTTTATGAAAGAGGGGTCAAATCAGAGACAGGGCTAACTGAAGGGCTGGAGACAGTAGAAAGTTCATCCTCTGCAGTGGTAAGCAGCCACTTTGACCCGGGGGGGCAGTTATTAAACCCTTCTGTCTCAAGACCCTCTTCTTAAAAGGAGGCTGCTGTGAGCTTAAATTAGAGACTGTGAACCTTTGCAAAGTGCCCTGTATGAAGAGACACAAAGGCGTCTAATTGGTACCTGTGGCCTCCCTGTGGCAGGGGTCAAAAATGCCCTGGGCATGTTTGTTCTGAACATAGGAGGGGTCAGGACTCCACAGCCCAGGGCACCTGGGGGTTTACTCCTGTGATTTGGAAAAACAGGTTTAAAAACTGTTACTAAATATTCAGTGAAAGCCATAAACATCTCACTCCTCTGCGAACGGTGGACTGGGAGGATTCCCACGGTGCTGAAGTCATTTCCTTTCTAACAGGCTCTCACTGACTTAGCTTAGTGTTTCTGTGTGTGTGTGTGTGTGTGTGTGTGTGCGCGCGCGCGCGCGTGCATGTCCATGTGTGTATATGTGTGTGCGCATGTGCACGCGTGTGTATGTTGCAGGTATGCACTATCACGCTTAGACTTTTTTTCTTCCCACCAGTGTGATTTGGAACTCCTTGAGGTGCTTGCCAGCACTCAGCACAGCCAGGGTAGGGCTGGCCAACTGCACAACCAGTAAGTTCCCAGGGGTGTTGACGAGGTTGCTGGTCCCAGAAACACAATTTGAAAAACACTACTGTATTTGGTATTCAGAATTACAAAGAAACTTCCTTTCAGAATCCAGCTTTTCCTGGAAGTGCTGGCTATGGCCAGCAGATGCTAGCCAGTCTGAAAAGACAAAACATTGGGTGGTGTGCGTGTGTGTGTGTGTGTGTGTGTGTGTGTGTGACAAGCCCACTGTGTCCATAGCTCTTTGTGGTCTTTATTGGACCACTTTGCAGAAGCTGCCATTTGGAATGTGGCCTGCCTCAAACTTAAGGCCTCACAGAAATTATGATGCAGAGAGTCTGATCTTACCACTTCCAATGGCAGGGGCTGCTAAGAGACGGCTACAGAAAACGGGGCTGTGCAGCCTTGCTTCTTCCTGGTAGGTCACCAAGTCCACCTAAGTGGAGGGTCTGGAATGTTCTGGAGCTGGGGTTGATGTTGTCAGGGAGACAGAACACACTTTGGAATAAAGGCCACAATGTGGGCAGATGAGTGTGGCTTCCCAAAGTTGTGCTCCTCCGAACCCCGAGTTCTGAGGGGCGCTCATCCGAATTTGAAGTTTTGGTCTTTGAAGGTCATATATAAACCTCAAAAGAACTTACTGGCATCGCATCAAATTCAAGCCGAGTTTCTTCTAGGTCTTAAACAATTCCCTTATTTTCGCTAGCTATGATCCCATTTCATATTTTACAAGGTTTTAAATCATGTTCCTTTGTGGAGCCCTTCAAACAAGGTTAAAACCTCTTGCAAATAACTTGCAAATGTGCTGCTGCTGGTGGGACACCTGGTTCAAGGCACCAGGGAGGGAGATTCTGAAAATAAAGAGGCCTTTACTGGGTCCCAGGGAGTGGCCAGTCCCTCGGCATCACGGTGCAGTGGCTCAGGGGACAGATGGAGAGGTGTAGGTTTAAACAGCAGGGTCATTGGTGACCAACGGTTTGGATGATATCTCCTTGGCACTTTTTGTTAGGATGGTCTCATGCCCCACCTTATAGGAAAAACCGAGGCACAGACTTAGTGGCAGACGGTCCTCGATACAAGTACCTGCGGATACAACATTTCTGAAAGGAAATAGAAGATACAGGACTCAGCAAAGACCAAGAGAGACTTGGAGGGTGTTCATGGCTTGGGCATACTCACCCATGCATTTGGAAGGGATTACTGCTCTCAGGTCTCAGTGCCAGTGAGCTGGACCCAGGCTGCCACAGCCAGTGAGCAGAAGCCCTGCCCTGCAAAGACACATCCTGCAATGGAGTGCAGAGGGCAATGGGGCTGGGTGGCGGTGATGAATGCTTCCGAGGAGGACAGGAATTGCACCTTGCCATGTCCGTGGTCCGGCAGCCACCTGTCCCTCTCCCCTGGGGAATTAGATCTCTCTGAAATATATATGAAGTCATCAATCGGGCATCAATCATGGGAGGATAGGCTGGGAGTGTTTTAATAAGGGCTTGGGTATTGGGGAGGGCAGAAGGGATTTTGGGGAGAGAGGAGATGGATGGGATGGGAGGGAATTGGGGGAAGAAGTAAGGATCTGTAGCTCTTACCAGTCCTTCTACAGGGAGGGTGAGGCCGAGTCCTTGGAGGCAGCTCTAAGCCCTGTGGAGGGCTTGCATGGCTGAACATATCTTGAGAAGATGACTTTGAACATGCAGAACATATGGAGCTGGAATAGATGCTGGAGAGGATGCAGGGAGGATGCAGATAAGCAGTGAAGGAACCCTGGACAGACTCACTGCAGTTGCCAGAGGCTGATGCAGCAGGGGCACAGGGCCAAAGATTCCATATGTGCCCCATCCTAACGCTGAGCCCAGAGGACCAAACCATGAGTGGTGCTCATTTCAGCCCTTGTGGTGCCAGGACTTGGAAGTAGAGGAGTTCTCAGAGATGTTAGGTTTATGGTTTGTGTGTTCTAAGAAGATGGGAAGAGCTTGCTGAGAACTGGGGCTCCTTTTACCCCAAAGGCAAAACAATACAGCACAGATATCACATCTGCCCGTAGGGGCTTAGGACTGGGGTGAAGGACAGGAGATGTAGGAAGGCTCTTCTCCCAGACTCTACAGTGACAGAGACACAGGTGGCTCTGGTTAGCCCAGGATCTGTCTGGGGACCTTCTTGTTGGGCAGTGTTTGCATAGGGCTTGGTCTTACCTACTTCTGCTTCCTATGGGACCTCAGCAGAAACCCTGTGCAAACAGCTCACAGCACAGGGTTCATAGAGTCATGGCTCTTTCTCTTACACAACGGCAGAGAGGAAGAACCTTATTTTCCTTGTACTTCAGAAAGGATGCTATACTGCTCTGGAGAGTCTGCCTGGGCTCTGAAAAACAGTGTCACAAGTAAGATTTGTTAGGCACAGAAATACTCAAGTTCAGGAGACCTGAGTCCTCAAGTCTACAGCGTCCCTGGCTATGACCTGGGGCTAGGAAGCACCACTTGTCAACAGGTAACAGTATGTATGACCCTACAGGAGCCTCTGACATCTCAGTGCCCGAGTGACACCTAGCGCTTGACCTAGTCTTTGTGTCATGGGGCATGCATGTGCCCAGTGGAGACCTGTGGCGATCTTGCTCTCAAAGGATGGAGTCAGCCTGCTTAGGGAATCTGGACCATTTGGGATGAAAGCACAGGCTGCCTTGTTGGGGAAGCTCTTTGAAGGTTACAGTGGAGTTACCTCCTAAGGCCATTACCCTATAATCAGGTTCTCCCTTCCTCTACTGCCCAAGTAAAAGATACCATTGGCAATATCAGAGCAAAGGGCTGGGAGATGGCTCAGTCAGTCAGCGCTTGCTGCCAGGAGGGCCTGAGTTAGATCCCCAGCACCCACAGAGAAGCCAGGCGACACTCCCCAGGGATGCAGTCGCTGGGTAGGCAGAGTCAGGAGGGTCCTCAGGCCTTGCCAACCAGCCAGTCTCGCTGAATCTGTGAGCTCCAGGTACAGTAAGAGACTGTACGGAGAAGATAAAGCGGAGGGTTAGTGAGCTGGCTCAGCAGATAAGGTACTTGCAGCCAAGCCTAGGACCCACAGAGTAGCACGGGAGAACCAACTCTCGCAAGTCTTTCTCTGGCCTCTAGTAGAATATTACAGCCCAACGTACCCGCATGTGCGCACTCACGCACACGTGCATGCACGCACACACATACACAAAGTAAATTAAAAAATGAGGCTGAGGAGATAGTTCTGGGGACTGGGGCTCAGTTACTCACGTGGCTGCTCATAACCCCCTATAGCTCTAGTGTCAGGAGATCCAATACCGCCTTCGGGACCCCTTGACACCCGTGCACATGCAGTACACACAGGCACATACAAATAAATAAATAATAAATCTTTAAAAATTTAAAAAGAAAGCAATTGAAGAAAACACCTCTGGCAGTTTTTAAAACACACACATGCAGTTTTTAAAAAGGAGTAACAGAAAAATAAAAGAAAAAGAAATCAAAAGGGAAAGGGGTGGACTGGCTCTATGGTCTCTGAGGAGACATTCGGTGCAGGGCGCTCAGCCTGGGAGACCTTGCACGGTCGCCATTGTGGGAAGCTCATGATGCCCAGAGCGGTGTTCTCTTCTGAAGCTGAGCTATTTGTGCTGCAGTAGACTGCAGCTTCAGCTGCCCCATCAGGGCAGGAGCTGGAGAGTTACCACATGGGGTCTTGAGCCAGCAGGAGGAGTCCTGCAATGACTTGGGGGTGGGGAGGTCGCCTCACAGGTGGGTGCCCTTGCTGGTGTCCCAGTGCTCCGCTCTGGTGCTCCAGATGCTCCTCCCCTTGCTGCTGCTCGCTGCCTGTAGTGCAGTGTGACCCTGGTGTTGTGAAGTAGCCGTTCTCTGATTGCAACGGCCTGATTCACAACACCAGCTGTCCCACCACACCGTGCCAGAGGTCTCTGGAGTGGCCGACGGACGAGTAGCTGCTTCTGGTGCTGCTTCTGGGAGGTCCTGGGACAACAGACAGGTGATGATCCAGGGAGTCTCTGCAGTGCCAGGAGGTCCTGGGGACAGGCTGACAGTGAGGAGCACAGTAGGACCAGGATGCTGGCAGATCTTCCTTTCTCTCGTGTCCTGTGTGTGTGTGTGCGTGTATATGTGCTGTGTGTATGTGTGTATGTGTGTGTGTGGTGTGTGTGTATGTGTGTATGTGTGTGTGTATGTGTATATATGTGTGTGTATGTGTGTGTGTGGTGTGTGTGTATGTGTGTGTATGTGTGTGTGTATGTGTATATATGTGTGTGTGTGGTGTATGTGTGTATGTGTGTGTGTGGTGTGTGTGTATGTGTGTGTATGTGTGCTGTGTGTATGTGTGTATGTGTGTGTGTGGTGTGTGTGTATGTGTGTGTGTATGTGTGTGTATGTGTGGTGTGTGTATATGTGTGTGTGTATGTGTGGTGTGTGTATATGTGTGTGTGTATGTGTGTGTGTGTGTGGTGTGTGTGTGTATGTGTGTGTATGTGTGGTGTGTGTATATGTGTGTGTGTGCGCGCGCACGCGTGTGTGTGTGTATGTGTGCGCTGTGGTATGTGTGTATGTGTGCGTGTGTGTGCGTGTATGTGTGTGTGTGTGTGTGTGTGTATGTGTGGTGTGGTGTGTGTATGTGTGCATGCGTGTGTGTGTGCGTGTATGTGTGTGTCTATGTGTGGTATGTGTGGTATATGTGTGTATGGTGTGTGAGTACGTGCGCGTGTGTGCTTGCTTGTGGTGTGTGTGTGTGAGTGTGTATGTGCTTGGGTGTGTGAGTGTGTGTGGTGTGTGTGTGTGCGAATGTATGTGTGTGTGTGTATGCTTGTGTGTGTCATGTGTGTGGTGTCAACCTTTGTACCATTCCTCAGGGGCCATCCATGCATGCCAAGGGTGACTGCTGGGGACTCAGACTGTCAGACACACCAACAGCAACTGAGGCAGTCATCAAATGACCCTCAGGAAAATGAGGGGTTGTGGAGATGTCTGCTGACAAAGTACTTGCTGCAAGGACCTGAGTTAGATTCCTGGAACCCACATGAAAGCCACACATAGTGATACTTGTTTGTATCTCAGCACCAGGGAGGCAGCGACAGATGCATCCTTAAGTCTCGTGAGCCACTCAGCTGAGCCTGCTTGGTGAGTTCCAGGCCAGTCAGAGACCTGTCCTCAAAAAACAAAGGTAATGGTGTCTGAGGACCAACACCCAGGAATGTCTTCTGAACTGCACACATATGTATATACACATGCATGTATAACACACACTGTGTGCACACACACACACACACACGCACACACCGGTGAGCCATCATAGCTCCTGGCCTCTCTATCAGTAGGTAACCTTAGAAGTTTCTCCTTTCAGTATGTGCCTGGATTTTATTACCTTTATGAAATTATTAAGCACCAACTGACATAGAAATAGCATTAGAGGTTTAATTCCTATTTCCAGGCATCAATAAATGCTTTAAATGAACAGCTCTTTGGCTCCAGTGACTCCAACCTGCTTCATGGGTTTTAGTCACCCAGTCGAGAAAAACCACATTTCCCACTGTCTGTCATCTATCTTGGAATCTGCTTTAAGGGCACAGACTTAGCGAGTTCCCAGCCCTAGCACAGAGGCTCTTGACGGCGGACACTTTGAATAAGTCACTTGCATTCCAGTATCATGCCACACGGACCAGCTTAGCCTCAGGGCTCAGAGGTGCCTTGATTTCCTGCTAGGGCACTGTGGGTCATATGGCATAGGCTGCCGTGTTGCAGGACTTCTACCCAATATGGCTGTGCACCCTAGACTCCCAGCAGAGACTCCAAATGGAACAGGGACAGAGGGGTGCTGCCATTGCACCAGGAGTTGTGCTGGGCACTTCGTACCTCGAACTCTGTGGATGTCACGCTCTATGCCCGCTGGGGGGATTAGAAATTGGGAAGGGCAGAGTCATGAAGGGTCTTGTGTGGAGGGTGGAGAGGCTGCAGCTGCAGCTTGGACTCACTGAGACTGCTCATCTATGGGAGGAGGTCCTGGAGCGGGTGGTCTCCAAGCTCTCCACCCTCGTTCTGCCAGTAAGACTACTCTCTGGACACCCGAGATGACTTAGTAAGCGGCTGGCTGTGCAGCTCCCTGGTCCGGCAGCAGGACTCTAGAAGCAATTGTTCTATCCTTTCCTCCCTGAGCTCCTGGGGCAATTTATGACTTTTCTGGATCTGAGTTTCAGTATCTGCCAAACAATGTATTAAGATCAGAAAGCCTTGGGCTGCAAGCACTTGCTACATGGACACATTCTGTGGTGGTTATTGGTGCTGACATTAACTAAGTGTTAGCTAACTCTCTAAGTACTGGGTAAACAGTGACCCGGATGTGCTCTCCTGTGGGCTGTCTTGGGGTCAATACCACTTGCTCTGAGAATAAGCTAGTGGCAGACAGTAGGACCAGCTCCTTGTAGAGCACATTGAGAAGTCTGAAGAGTTCCCTGGGGAATAGTTAGTCATCAGCACAGGTAATACATACCTTTGGTCAAGATTCACACAGGAAGATCATGCGGCTACTGGGTGACACGTAAGCATACTCCAAGAAGTAAAATTCCCAAACCCTTTGTGTTGGCACCATCCCAACCTTGCACCTAGGGACGCAGGGTCACTCAGGAACAAGGGAGACACTGGGGCCACAAGCAGATCTATCTGTAGCCAACTCTACTCCTTAGTTTTGTCTAGAACCTACTAGAGCCCAACAGGTCAAAGAGGAAGACAATAACTATCTCAACATACCAAGTGACTGTCACGTTTTAACCTATAATCTTTGCAAAGATAAGTCCCTGGCTGGTCTTTCTTCTCTCCACCCCCATGACTGTTCTGGCCATATCTCCTTTCTGTCGTAGGTGTGTGTGTGCACATGGAGGACAGAGGTCAGCCTAGGGTTTCCTTCTTCAGAAGCTTTCTGTCCCGTCCCCATTTTTTTTTGAGACAAGGTTAATTGCTGGCCCAAGGACAGGCCAATTAGGCTAAGCTGGCTAGCCAGGGAGTCCCAGGGACTGTCCTGTCTCCACCTCCAGGTTTTTGTGTTTGTGTAGCAAGCACTTCACTGACTGGGCTATCTCCCTAACCCTATGTCCTTTAAAAATCTGTTCCTACCTTAGGGCAAGCCTGACAGCATGAGTTTGGATTCCTAGAACCCATATAAATGGGGGTGGGCATGGTAGCCCAATTGCAATTGCAGCATTCTGAAGGCAGATGCAGGGGATCCTCAGAGCAAGCTTGCTAGCAGGACTAGCCACATTGGTGAGCTCTGGGTTCAATTGAGAGACTCTGCCTCAAGGAAAGAGGTGGAGAGCAATTAAGGAAGATTCCCTATGTCAACCCTGGGCCTCTGTGAGTGCACACACACATGCACACACATGCACACAGACATGCACACACACACATACACACACACATGCACACACATGCACAGGCATACATACACACACACACATGCGCACACACACACAGGCACACACATGCACAGGCATACACACACACACACACATGCACACACATGCACAGGCATACACACACACACACATGCACACACACACACAGGCACACACATGCACAGGTATACACACACACACACACACATGCACACACATGCACAGGTATACACACACACACACATGCGCACACACACACAGGCACACACATGCACAGGCATACACACACACACACACACACACACACACACACACACACACACACACACAGCTGGCAGAGAAAATCCCTCTTCACCATGGCTACCTGCAACAAAACAGAATGAAGATACAAGCCCGCCTCCAAATGCAGGGGAAAGCAGGTGCTTTGTAAATGTCCTGTAAAGGCTCATGGTGCTGGGGTCCTGGGCTTCTGAGTCTCAGACCTCAGAGTCCCAGCTCCGTAGCTCACTTCTGTTCCTGGTCAATTCTTGTTGCACACAAGAACCTGGATGCCTCAGTGGGTGTCACACTTGACCCACACCTCTGACAGTCCATATGGGCTGGGCACTCTTGTACATTCCTGGTCTAGTGGCTTCTTGGGGGAGTATGACTGCACGCTAGGGAATTACCCTCCCCAGCTGTCTGTGGGAAGTGAACTGATTAGAAATGGGTATCGGTTAAACTGTTCCTATGGTAACCTGCAGTAGGGCAGTCCAAGGGGTAACACAGGAATCCTCGGTGCTCACCTCGTTCTGAGCATGAGCTTAGACAGCGGTACCTCCTGAAAGATCGCATCCCAGGAATTCTGCTGCTTACCCTAGTCCCACACAGACACTCAAGGAATCAGAATACGCAAGTCAGGCCAACAGCCCGGCTCAGGGAGGCATTTTAATTTCCAAATTTTGTATTTTTTATGTTTCGTGTTGTGCTGCATGTGTGTCTCTGTACCATGTGCGCGCAGTGCTTGCCGAGGCCGGAGGGCTTTGGATCCCCCAGAGCTGGAGTTAGATGTGGGTGCTGGGAACTGAACCTGGCTCCTCGGGAAGAACAGCCAGTGTTTTGAACAACTGAGCCACCTCTCCGGCCCTAGGTAGGCATTTTCTACATTGTGTTGAACTTGCGTTTCTTCATTGCTTTTTCAAAGATAATAAAAAATCCTGTCAGTGGGACCTCTTGGCACCCGGGTTTTGAGGTGTTAAGTAAAGGCATGTGTTATAGCAGGCGCTGAGTACGGGGTAGTTTCTTGACCACAGTAGAAACATAAAACAAAGGCAGCCAGCTGGCATTCACATCTGTGTAGATGCCACCGAGACGGGGGATATAAGAACCACGTCCTGGTTCAGAGAGGCTACCGGGCCCTCGGAGCCCAGCCTGGAGCTTTTAGCACAGTTAATATTGCCTGCAAATAGATTTCTCCACCCTGGCAACACCAGTCCACGAATGCAGGCCCTGCCTGCTACCTCTTTATCCTCAGCAGGTTAATCCTGCCAAGTGCCTTTTCTGGAGTTGTGTCACGCTGTGCGGGTGTGAAACAAAGCTATCGTGCTAATCCTGCGCTATCAGCTTTGTGGCTCTGTCGGTCAAGGCCAGGCTGGGAGAAGGGAACGAGAGATTTTTATCAAGATCCTTCTCCGGCCCTGGTGCCCACCCTGTCTTGTCTTTCTCTTCTTTCTTTTCTAGAAGAATCTGGTTTTCATCGAATGGACCTAGGGTCAACTACGGTGTCTGGATATCTGCCAAGGCCAACTGTCGTGTGGACGGGAATGTCACATTGAAGACCTCCAGACTTTTTCCAGCAGCCCCACACGGCCATCCGCTAAACATGCTTAAAACGGGTTTGCCTAAGACCATCTGTATATCAGACATTTACATTACGATTTACAACAGTAGCAAGATTACAGTTACGAGGTAGGAGGGGGGTCACCACAACGTGAGGAACTGTTCTAAGGTTTGGAGCATCAGGAAGGTTGAGAACCGCTGAACTAGATGGAGACACTACTGTTTTACCGGTTTCCCAACCAAGGAAATTGAGGAATAGGTGTGGGAATCAGCTTAGCCTCAGCTGGCTACAATCTGCTAGCCAAAGCAGCAGAGCCAAGGCTTGGTCCTGAGCTGCTGGCTCTCCAGGCCACTAAGCAACATACGTGTTGCTTAGGGCGATGTCACGGCTTCTAGGGTGAGTGGGGAGGCCTCCCATATGACCAATTTCACCCAGATTTACTTACTCCAAGTTGCAGCCTTGTCTCCTGCAAAAACCCCAACCTCAGGTTCCTTTTCTTTTTATATTTTTAAGACAGGGTCTCACAGATCCCAGGCTTGCCTCTAACTTCTTATGTAGCTGAGGATGGTCTCGAACTTCTGATCCTTCTTCCTCCGACTCCTAAGTGCTGGGATTGTAAGTGTCCGTCATAATGCTATGTTTCTGCAGTGCTGGGGATTGAATCCAGGGCTTTGTGTATCCTAGACAAGGACTCCACTAACTAAGCTACATTCCCAGTCTTCTATTTTATTTTATTTCATGTTTTCATTCCCCAAGACAGAGCTTCTCTGTTGTAAGTCTGGCTGTCCTGGAACTCACTCTGTAGACCAGGCTGGCCTCGAACTCACAGAGATCCGCCTGCCTCTGCCTCTCGAGTGCTGGGATTAAAGGCGTGCGCCACCACTGCCCCCAGCTTCCTTTTATTGTTTTGATGAACATTTTTTTTTTTTTGCAGGTGTGTGTGTGTAAAATGGGTATATATAAAAAAAAAAGACTCTTTGGGGAGGGGTGTAAAAATTAGACAACCCCAGCACCTGGCACATCACAATGAGTAGAACACACACACACACACACACACACACAACAATCTTGACCCACTTTTCACTTACCAATCTGTTGAGCAGAATCAGTCTGCAACACTATGCTAATTAAAATATGATGTAATCGGGCTATTTGCAAAATGAGCAGATCTGACTGCCTGGCCTCAGTGGCTTAGAGGAAGTTCACTGAAGCCTGCTTCTGCCTTGCCTTGTCATGAGTGTGTGCTGAGAAGACAGTTTCCCCATCACGGTCTGGAGCAAGCCTTGCCGACCTAGCCCACCTAGCAGACTGCAAACATCTCTGAACTTTGTTCACTGGGTAAGAGACGACATTAGCCTCCCATTAGCATCACTGCACATTTCCTCCAGAAAGATCAATCACGATCCAGGCCAGACGCACGGCCCGGCTGATAATTCACCTTGGGAGGTGGGAGGCACAGCTCTTCTGTGATGGATCTAGGGAACCCGGTGCAGCTGCGGGGGGAGCAGAGGGAAATTAGGTTTGGGAGCAGATAGTAAGTAGGGCTTTTGGAGAATGCTGCTCTGTGTCATGAGGCCAATTCACTGTCAACAAATTAGCTTTCTGCATGCATGCGAATTTCCACACCTCAAATTTGGTGTTGTGTGCCTGTGTGTGTGCGCACGTGTGTGTGTGTGTGTGTGTGTGTGTGCACACGTGCGTGCATGCACTCCCGCCATATCAATGTCGGCTGTGCTCCATGTCTTTGGTGTCCTAGGGGCTGAGTGAGGGACAGAGTTCTTAGCATTCTCTACTCAGTTCAAATATGGCAATTTCAAGAGGTCATGACTTTTTTGACTTTACTGTTGAAATTACATTTTTTATCTGAGTTTGGATCTGCCCCTGCCCTTTCCCCCAACACTGTTCGCTGTCTCCATCCTGGGTTTGTTAAGGGGCTGGGTAACAATAGGAAGTTAATAGCCCCACAGGCATTTATCAACTGTGGGATACTGGTTCCCAAGGAACTGTGGGACGAAGAGCTCTCTAAAGGGTTGTGGGCTCCTCGCCTCCCTGGAATCATGCTAGTTGCTATTTTAAGGACCTAGCAACATGCAGGAGAAACTTGCTTTGTAGAAACTCAATACCCGCAAGCATCTATCAATACACATAAGAAGCTACTTCCTCTGGAGCTCAGGTAGGGCTCTGCTGAAAGCTGAGCCACCTTGAACTTCCTGTAAGACGTGCTCTATTTTAGGGACATGCCCCATTGCGGTCTGCTCCTATCTCTGGAAATCCACATTCTTTCACCAGCCCCGGGAGACATACCAGCAAGGGGAGGACTGACACACCCCACAGATACAAACAGTTACAGCTAAGACAATCAACTCCATTTCCTCTCAACCATGCTGACAACAAGGCCCTCAGCTATAGGCTCCCTGCCCTGCCTGTCCCATCAGAACTTCCAGGGACGTCCTAGACTTCTTGGAACGTTCCACGCCCAGAGCAGACGAGCTGTCGTCCCTTCCTGTGGGGCTCTTGGCAATTCCATTTTCACAGCACCAGATGCATTCTTGTCGGATAAAACACACAATTAGGAAGCTGGAAGGGGCAGTTTTTCTCACGGAAGAAAAGTTTTGTCTGGAGGCCTAAGCCGGCACCAAGACCTGAACCGCCTGGCTGGCTGTGTCTGTCTTCAGCAGCAGGTCCTCTATTCCTTCCACAGTCCAGCTACAGAGCCCTGCCATGCTTCTCTCGCAAGGTCCCATGACTTTTGTCATGACGAGTCTGCAATCTGTCCAGGATTTGTCCCAGGAAATTATCCTTTTAAAATGTCAGTGCAGTCACGGAGGAAGATGAATCTTTAATGGAAGGAGCTTTCACAGGTCAGCTAGGGAAATCCTGCTCCAGGACGGAATGAGTTACTGAGAGCTGCAACCAGTGCTCAAGAAAGGCTTCTGAGAATTCACGGGGGAGCCCCCACCTCTCACATCTGCAGCCCTGAGCTGGGAAGACAATGGAGAAACGCAGGCTCTCTCCTGCAACTGGAATCACTTTCAGACCTGCCGGCATGCTGCCCAGCCACTACTTAGGAAAAACAACCAGCAAAAGCAAAGGCCAAGTCACAAGTCCAAATTGTTCCAGGCAGCTTGCCCAACTCCTTGGCATAGGGACCACTGGCTTCTGGGACCACACTGGACTTTACTGGGATCTTGTGATAGCTTGAATGAAAATGGCTCCCATTGGCTCACAGAGAGTGGCACTATTAGGTGTGGCCTTGTTGGAGGAAGTGTGTCACTGGGCACAGGCTTTAAGGTTTCCCATGCTCAAGCCAGGCCTAGTGTCATATACTTTCTTCCTGCTTCCTGCCAATCCAGATGTGGAACTCTCGGCTAACTCTCCAGCACCATGTCTGCCTGCCTGCCACCGTACTTCTCACCGCTGACAATGGACTGAACCTCTGAACTGTCAGCCAGCCTCAATGAAATGTTTTTCTTTATAAGAGTTGCCGTGGTGACGGTGTCTCTTCACAGCAATAACACCCTAACGAAGACAGATATTGTAGCTGTAGCAGCTGAGTATTCACTGCTGCTAGTCTCAAGATGCAGGTCAGCTGGTGCTTCTGAGGTCCTCTGGAGTCCTGGACTATCTACTGCACCCCAACAACATGTTTAAGGGGCTGCAAAAATGGCCCAGTCAGGAAAGTGCTTCATGCAAAGTCACAAAGGACTTGAGTTCAAGCACTCATACTTCAGGTCTCCAGGATGGCACTCACCTGTATTACAAATGTGAAGGGTGGAAGGCAAGAGGATTCCTGAGGTCTTTTCGACAGCAACTCCAGCTCAGTCAGTGAGTTCTAGGTTTAGTGAGAGACCCTGTTTCAAGAAAATAAGATGGATGACTCCTGAGAAATGACACCTGGTATTGATCTCTGGTCTTCAATGCACATGTGCACATGTGTGCATGTACACAGGAATACACATGCACACAAGAGCTTCTGAGTTCTGGGAATGGGAGGCAGCTTACTGCACGTGGAGGTGTTCCAGGAAGGTGAGAAGCACAAGGTGAAATACCACAGTTAAGGGAGCCACACAGCTTCCCTGGTAACCCTACTAAAACAAATCTCTGCATAATTAAATATTGACACCATTAAATAAAGAATGCTTAGACAAAAATCCCCAGGATTTTGCTCAAAGTAAAGCCTTTTTGTCGCAGAGGGCAGCCAGGACATCAAGACACATCTCCATACTCCAGAGACATTATCGTCCCTGGAAATGCTAGGCTGCCTGGTGCTCCACCTGTGCCTCGGTTTCCCCATTGCTAAAATGGGATTAGCAACACCTTTGAGTCTCATAATCAAACACTATGTACTACAGCTATTACCAATTCGGACCCCACCAGCTGGGCCAGAATTAACCCTCTGACCTGTGGGTACAGCGGAGCCTCTCCGTTGTCACCCTGAAACAGCCTCATTCTTCATTCTGTAGGGAGTTTCCAGACATTAGTTACCCACACTGTCATCCTATCAACTCAGCCAAAGCAACTGTGGAACACCAGTGAATGTCATGGCCAATGGAGGGGTCCCTGAATTACTGTTGGCCTGACCTGATGCAGTGGGATGCGAGAGCTCTGCCAGCCAGGGCACCCACATGGAGTGCATGTGGGAAAGTTCTTTGACAAAGGGATAGGACACAGCTAACACTATCACTGTCCCCTCGAGTACCTCTCAGCTCCTGCTCCATGCCACGCTTCCGGTAACATGCTTTCACGGGCCTTTCGAGCACAGGCAGAGAGAGAGCATTTAGAGTTCCTGCTGGAGGGCTGGGACACTCTCCCGTTGTTTGACTATGAGACAGACCTTTCCAGCCCCTGACCCCCCAGCCCCTTCACACATGCTAGAAGGGAAAGAAAAATGGTGCTGTACTCCACAGACAAGGTACCAAATGCCCAGCCAAGCTGGGCCAGATGGCCAGATGCCCAGACAGCTACAGAGCAGAGGGCTCAGAAAGAGAAACTTCCAAGAAAGGCAGGGAGAAAGGAAGAAAACAAAAAACAAAACCTAAACTGTTGCCTTCTCAGATGAAGAGACATTAGATCTAGTGACCCTGGTCACAGTTTTGTCTCCATTTTGCAAACAAAGAGACTGAGGCAGAAGAGCTTGACGCAAGCTTTCCTGGGGGGCAGTCTATCAGTCTCTGTGAAAATCACAGGTTAGACGAGGGTGTGCCTACACTGCAAACGTCTTCACCGTTCCTTTGATTCACGTCTGGCACCGTCTCTCTGCTGCTACCGTGGGCTCACAGCAGCAAAGGAGAGCACAGCAACTCCTCCACAGAGTTTAACTGGACCAAGTCCACAGGGGCTTTGGGTGGACATGCTGTACTCCAGGGGTCCCCGGGGGGCACCCACAGAGACCTGAGTACCTTGGTGGAGGGAAAGGTAGCAAGACAGACTTTGTAATTAACTGAGTCTCCCTCCCTGGCTGCAGAGACATGAGGTAAATATAGCCACTCTCATTTACCATAGTTACCGTGGCTGAGAGCTCGCGCAGGCTCCTTGTCACCGCAGAAATTCGCCCCAACAACACAACGAAGTGTTCCTAAGACAACTCTGCTAGGCAAGCCCCGAGGGGCAGTGCAAACTCCAACAACCAGGAACACCTCTGGGCACAGGATCCACGATGTCCTTGGAAATGTTTTTTTCCAATATCAAAGCTTAGGAAGACAGCTGGGTGTGGCGGCGGACACCTATAATCCCAGCTCTCGAGGAAGACAGCCTCAGGCTTGGGGGGCACAGATTAAGGCTCTCAGAGTAAAAGCAGTAGGCAGTGTTGTACAACCAATGCTGCCAACATGAGTCCATTAGCCACCACGACTACTCATAGCCAGCAGCTGGCAGCTGAGACTTGCCTCTGGCCTCCTGCTCATGTGACCTAACAGCCCTTTTGAAGAGAGCTTTCAACGGCAGATCCCTCACCCAGTGCCCAGACACCGCACACTCTTCTTTGGGGTTGATGCTCTCCGTAGTCACATATTACCCTGCACCTTGGTAAGAGACATCCCCCAGGCCCACTGGGAGACAGGAGGAGGAAGTGGGCATGCAGGGCATTTATAATAATTCCATTGCAACTACATGGATTTCCAGAACATTCCACATACATTGAAAGTTGAGTACCACTTCAGCCACCCAACCACTCCTGTGGCCTGGGGGACAGATACCTTCTCCCCTCAGGGCTGAGGCCTGGGCTGAACCAGGGCTCTCAGATCTGAATCCTTCTGCCTCTCCAGGGACCTCTGGCATTTCTCTGCCAGTGGTAACAGTTCTCAGGAATTGAAATTCTCTGGCAGAGATACTTGCTTCTGTTTTAATGTCTTGCTAGAAGTGTAATCTTGATTTCAAAATGGAAGGATCCCTGACCCTTAGAAGGACTAGAGAGGATAGAGCCTGAAGCAGGGCTCAGGAATTATCCTTACCAGACCCAGGAGCCTGAGATAGCCCACCAGCATGGTCTGGCCAGGAGCCTGAGATAGCCCACCAGCATGCTCTGATTGGGCCCAGGAGCCTGAGATAGTCTACCAGAATGCTCTGATAAGGTCCAGGAGCCTGAGATAGCCCACCAGCATGCTCTGACTAGGTCCAGGAACCTGAGGCTGTTCCCTAGTGCTCTCTAGCCCAATTCAGATGCTTTTCTTAATTAGTGGGTTGGGGCCTTAGAGACAATGTTCACCTCCACAGCACCTTTCTGCTCCAGACTCTAGAACTCTAGAGACTTAGAAGGAAAAAAAAAAAAAGCAGTAACCTAGTTCAGGGCTGCTGAGGAGGGACAGAGACACTTAGCAGGGCTTGGAGGTTCTAGAAAACACCACCAAACCTCACTGCCCTGATCATTCCACATATTTCTGCTCCTAGCCCTGTAGTCTCTGCTAAGAAGGTATGGTCCACCATAGTTTGGGGGTGAGAAAATGGAGATACCTCTACCACCTGCATGCGCTTCCAGATGATGAGCTGGTAACAGAGCAGTACACGCCTGATCACAGGATGGGGGTGGACAGGCTCTGGGTCAGGGTCACCCCTGAGCACAGGAGGAAGGTGGACAGGCTCTGGCTCAGGATTGCCCCTGATCACAGGAGGGGGTGGACAGGCTCTGGGTTGCCCTGATCACAGGACAGGGGTGGATAGGCTCTGAGTCACCCCTGATCACAGTGGAGGGTGGACAGGCCCTGGGTTACCCCTGATCACAGGAGGGGGAGTGGACAGGCTCTAGGTTGCCCCTGATCACAATATGGGGGTGGACAGGCTCTGGGTCGCCCTGATCACAGGACAGGGGTGGACAGGCTCTGGGTTACCCCGATCACAGGAAGGGGGTGGAAAGGCTCTGGGTCGCCCTGATCACAGGAGGGGGTGGACAGGCCCTGGGTTACCCCTGATCACAGGAGGGGGAGTGGACAGGCTCTAGGTTGCCCCTGATCACAATATGGGGGTGGACAGGCTCTGGGTTGCCCTGATCACAGGACAGGGGTGGACAGGCTCTGGGTTGCCCTGATCACAGGAAGGGGGTGGAAAGGCTCTGGGTCAGACAGTGCTGCAGAAGGTGGGTAGACATATTCCTCTCTGGGTTCCTGTCTAGAAGCCCCTCCCCTCCACAATACTGTTCTGAATATACACAGCAGCCCTCTGCTGTGGACTCAGCTCCTAGAAACCATCTTAGCCTTTAAAAATAATTATTGACTAGAGTGTGCAAGACTAAAAATTTAAAAGCTCAGCATTGGTGTGCAAGTAAAGGAGACACTTCTTTTCCAATTGGTAGCTAACTTATTTTTAATTTTAATTTTTTGACAATGAGAATAAATAAGTTCCTAGGTTATAGTTGTAAACTTTCTTTGTGTGCATGTGTGTGCACGTGTGTGTGTGTGTGTGTGTGTGCACGTGTGTGTGCATGCCTGTGTATACATGCCTGAGGAGGACACCTTTGGGTGCCATTCCTCAGGAACTATCCTTGCTCTTTGAGACAGAGTCTCTCATTAGACCTAGGGCTTCCTCACTGAATTAGACTGGCTAGCCAGTGAGCCCTAGGATCTCCTGCCTTTGCCTTCCTGGTGTTGGGATTACAAGCAATGCTACCACTCACAGCTTTATCCTGTGGCTTCTGGGAATTGAATTTAGGACTTTATGAAGTGGGAGAAACATTTCACCAACTGGGCTATCTCCCCAGCTCCTGTTCCCCATTCCCCACCCCCGGACAAAATGTCTTGTTCTATAGAGAAGACTGGTCTCGAACTCATGATCCTCCTGCCTTTGCCACCTCTGTTGCCCCACGTGATGGGGTTGCAGTGTCATGAATGCCTGTCTCATAGTTTTAATCTTTCTGAAAAATGAGCTTTGGAGAGAGCACCGGGACTTTGGGTCAGACTGATGCTTGAGTTTGCTTTTCAGCTCTGTGCATTTCAGTCTCCTCTCGGGTAGAATGGGGACAGTGCGTCCCTTGGAGGGCCGCTGGGCAGATCACTCCAGACGATGTGGGGGAGGAGAACCATCACAGGGTACAGATGAGAACAGGGAGCCTACAGTGTCTTAGTTTTATTCTTCGTACCCTTGGGACGTCTGCTCTGGTCACAGAAAGAGAATTTTCCGCCTGGCCCACGATTTCCTGTGGAGCATTCCTTTCTGATTCAATGTCTAAGAAGTTGAGCTTGATACTGCAGAATTTGGTAAAAAGTTATTCAAAGAACTGACCAACAAACACATGTAGGCACCAAAGTTAAGTCAGGAGTATGGCCACGGCCACTGTGAGCAGGGCACCAAGGCATCCTGTCCTGCCAGGCTTTGCTCGTGACCCAGGCGGTAACTGTCAGCCACACAACCAGAAAATTAGTCAGCAGTTTCCAGTGACAGCTCTTCTTCCAAACAGTAAGAGAGTAAGCTGGAGATCAGGACCTGAGAAATAAGTGCATCCGCCGCCGCCTGTCACCGGGAGGGAGGGATTTAAATCTTCAGGTGACAGAACTCTGTTGCGGCTTCAGCTTGTACTGAATTCCTCAGGGTTATCGGGGTCTGGAGATTCTGAACACACAAGTCACAAAGGCAGTGTGTGGTGTGAGACGTGGAGAAGCCGGAGGCTTCCAAGTTGGGCTCGTGTCTGGATGGAACAGGAATGGGTTGGAGTCAAAAGTGTAACTATTGAGGGATAGCTGCCAAGGCCCTGACACACCAGGGGCTGCTTCCCCTTCCACTGAGAGGCTCTGAAGGCACACGTACCCCCTGCGGGGACCGGACCCACGGGAAATCGTATTTATGCTTCGGGCCTGATTACCCTGGAAGGGTCACCCCTCTTGCGTCCTAATTTTTGTTTCTGGTCCACTTTCGATCTGGGTTATTAGGGATCCTGGAGCAGTCTTCCCTGCCCCTCTCTGCACTGCACGCCCCTCCCCCAGCCCTCAGTCCTGGCTGCCAGGGCTGAAGAGTGTGAGTGTCATTAACTGGCATTCATCAAAACACTCTTCATTGTTCCCAGACACTAGCAGCCGAGAGGTGGAAATCACCAGGCATTCCATGTTAATCTGTATTGAGGACTTGCCTGACAAAACACATTACTGTAAGAATTGCCAGCCTGAGGATGAAGCTATGTTTATGGCTCGCCCCTGTTTCTCTTTCCTAAAGGAAATGACACTTCCCCTCTCTCCCCTCCCAGCCTTCCCTGGCTCTTCCTCCCCTATCATCCACACAGCCTTAACGGTTAATTTTTCCTTCATGAGTAAAGCTTTTGTTGGCGGTGCCTGCAAAATCATAATAAACATCCTGAGCTTCTGCACTGGTGTCTGAGATTAAAAGACAGGAAACAATGCGCCTCGACATACTGCTTTTAATGCGGCGTGATGAGTGGCATTTCCCAGGGGCCACTTTGTGGCCATGTAACTGCAGCCACGTGGGCTGTGTGTGGGGAGGGGCTGCTGGATGCATCCCAGAGGATCCCAGCTATGCTGAATGGGGCGAGTCAGGGCACCACGGGCTCTTCTTCAGGGCCCACGGCTTGCACTTTTGTGTGTCTTTCACGTGGTCCTCTCTCACAGGGAAGATCTTTCATTGATTTTGGTTTTTGTTCCTTTGGCGTGTCCCTCTCTGGATGAGGACATAGCTCTTGGGGGCAAGGCGCTCCGTGAAGAGGCCAGAGAAGCGGTGGGAGATGGCAGAGGAGGATTACAGAAGGACAGGAAATAGGGACACCCAGGCCTTACAGTTTCCTTCAGTCTTCGGCTTAGGAAGTTTAGGAGATCACAGACCAACACAGGCTGGAGTCCACTGTGGAATCCCTGGGGTGAAATCCACATGCCATTCAGGGACCCAGCTCCTCGGAGCTTTCTATTTCCAAACTTCGAAGCTTCACAAGGCCTCGAAGGTGGGAAGTTTGACTTTCTAGTCTTGTTGACCTCAGTGAGGGTCTGTGGGCTGCAGTCTCTCCAGGGAGAGCTACCGTCCTCAGGTCCACCTTGGCTGCGAACAGGAATAGTTCAGTACAGCTCTGGTAAGCAGCCTTGCTAATTCCAGGATTTTGAATCAGGAGGAAAAGGTAGGTGAGGGAGCTTCTGGGAGACATGAGCATCAATGTCTCCAGCTAGTGCTCTTTGGAGTGGGTGGGCCAATTATGTCATGGGATCCCCTAGTTCTTGTGACAGGAGTGACTGGCGGGGTCTACTTCAGACTGTGGAGAAGCCCAGCCCTGGTGAGCCTGGAAAGCTATGCCCTGGGAAGCTGGCTGGATGCGACGGTTCTGTCCAGAGCCTCGGGGGCCTGCATTGCTCTCCTGCCAGGTGAGAGCTTTAGATCAGGTTGTGATAAAAGCATCTATGCTTTGGAGACACTGGCTATAAAATGGCTCACAGCTAAATCCATAGTTCAGCCATTCCCGGTTGATGCTAAAAGAATCAGTTTCAATGATGTAGAAGATTATTTCTAATTAAACCCTGATGTATACAGCTGTCCCCTCCTTTGGTACCCAAATCCATGCTGCTACCTGGGTGATTTTAAAGGATACAATTAGTTATTTTCTTCCTTACTGTGACAAAATGTCTGAGAAAACCAATTTAAGGAAGGGAAGGTTTATTCTGGCTTGTGGTGTGAGGGTCCATTGAGTCCGCCATGCTGGGAAGGCATGGTAGTAGGCCCTTATGTATCTGGTTACAGCTCAGTGAGCGTTCTCCTTTTCCCGGCCTGTGGGACAGCACCACTCACACCCAGGGTGGTCCTTCCCACCTCATTTACATCTCTCTGGAAACATCCCAACAGACAGACACGCCCAGAAGTGTGTATCCCAGGTGATTCTATATCCAGTCAAATCGATAATAAAGACTAACCCTCAAGAGGTGAAAAATGGCTGGGTGGTAGTGGTGCAGGCCTTTAATCTCAGCACTTTGGGGGCAGGAGCAGGCGGATCTCTGTGAGTTCGAGGCCAGCCTGGTCTACAGAGTGAGTTCCAGGATGGCCAGAGTTACAACAGAGAAACCCTGTCTCGACACCCCCCTCCCCCCACACCAAATGTGAAAAGTAACAGCTTTGCTGTTTGAAGCAATAACTCTCAGTAGAGAGTCTTGCATTTGGGGCAGATGTGATCACAGATGTAAAGACTAATACTAACCAGTCACACAATGTCTAGTAAGCAGGAACAAGGTGACATCTATTCTAAATTTCTTGTACCACTGTCTTAGTCAGGGTCTCTATTGCTGTGACCGAATACCAGGACCAAAAGCAACTCTGGGAAGAAAGGATTTATCTCAGGTCTTACTCTGTCACTGAGGGAAATCAAGGCAGGAACTGAAGCAGAAGCCACAGAGGAACTCTGTTTACTGTCTTGCTCCCAAGGGCTTATTCAGTTTGCTTTCTTATATACACCAGGACCACCCACCTAGGAGTGGCACACCCCCCCCCCCCCCGGAGCTGGACTAGTCCACATCAGTATTAATCAAGACAATACCCCACACACTTGCCTACAGGCAAGCCTTACTGAAGGCATTTTCTCAATTACGATGTCCTCTTCCCAGGTGAATCTAGGTTTATATCAAGCTGACCATAGTTCTGATAAGAACTGGGTTAAATAATATGCTTTATTTATTTATTTATTTATTTATTTAACTTCTTGAACAGATTATTAAATGGATACATCCAGACTTCTGACCCAGGTTCCATCCAAGATGATCACCCTGTCTTGCCTCTGAGAGCTAGCTATCAAGCAGCTTGGTGCCTCCACAGATTGTCTGCGAAGAGCTCCTGGATCCTGTTGGCTGCTCTCTGCAAACTGCCCTTTCATCCAGCCCAAGGGCATAGACGGGAGGCCTGAACGGAGGTGTGCCAGGGAGACTAGACACAGAGCCTACAGAAGGTCGCACTGCTGCCGTGGGTTTTCATGCTAGCACATTTGATTCTTATCGTAGTATGTATACCCATCTCTTGTATGTCTGCACTGGGCACATCAAATGCCTCTCCACAGGAACAGACGATCCTCAAGGATGGGAACGTCTCTGACTTGCTCAGCTCTGGGGCTCTAATGTCAAGTACAGCGCCTAGGACATAGCAGATGCTGGACCAGCTTGCTGGGTGGATGAGGGAATGAATGAACTGGAAAGGCACCTGGCTGCTCCTCGGGGCTGCCCTCTCTACTCTTGGTATTTGAGCAAAGGGGAGCAAAGAGCTGCTCATGGAATGTGCGCGTGTGGAGTAGGCGAGAATCTGCTCTAGAATTCTGTAAAAGGTGAGAAACTAATTATTTATTTTTGTAAACCTCTGTTGCACTATGAACTGGACATCACAGCCTGTTGACTGTGCTGTTTCTGTCTGCACGTTTAGGGCCGGAAGGAACCATAGGAAAGAATGCAGTTGGATGCTAAGCAAAGCAGTCAAACCGAGAGGTCAGAAGATCTACTTAACACCGTCTGGAACTAACCACGCACATGTGTGTGCCTGTGTCTGTGGGTGAGGGTGACCCACGGCCGCTGAAAACTCACGGTTCAGGAGACTCAGATGTGAGAGCCTCCAGCTCTAAGGACACTTTCAAATCCAACTATGTGTAAACATAAATTCTTGTGTGTGCACACACACACAGCACCCACAAAACCCTCTCCTAATCTAAACTACCACTGAAAATCCAGGTGCCTGGCGGAACCTCGAGTTAAGTCTGGCAGATTATATATATACTCTTGTTAGCTTGTATGTAAGTCTTTGTCTCCTCCTCCAAGTGCTTCACCCATTCTAGGTAAGCTCTCTACCACGGAGCCGGACCCGTGGACTTCTCTTTCAGCTGTTAGTTACTAATTTTCTGGCCTTGCCAGTGACCTTTACTCCTAATTCTTAGCCCTTCAATTTATCAGCCCATCTTTCCGTAGATGGTTATAAACACTAAGCTTATAGACAGAAGAACATTGAAATTCATTTGCAAGTGGAAGTGACCACTTCTTTTCTGAGCTCCACATCTCCACAAGGAGCAAGAAAAGCTGGCTTCAGGCTCAGCCAACTGACTGCTTTTCTATGTTGGAGCAAGTCCCTGCATGCTTGTTAGGAAGTGTCTACTGCAGGCTGAATGGTAACACAGGAGAGAGCTGAGACCGGAACCTCAGAACAGGGTCCGAGGCTAGCCGAGTGGCTGGGCAAGACCAAGAGCCATGCCTAGTCTAGCTATTCTTTAGAGTGACAGGACTCATCTTTGCTATCCATCTTGAACTTGATGATCCACCTACAGGTCTTAGACTACACCAAGGAACACCGCGAAACATGATTTACAGTGTGCCTGCTGGGACTAGAGAGATGGTGAAGAACCAGCCTGCCTCCATCTTAGGTGTGAAAGCCATCTTATAATAAAGACAAACTGGGCTCATTGCTATTTATGATTAAGTCTGTGTTTCCCAAGGATTGGGCTATGCCCCACCTGTAACCTTAGCTACTAGGTTATTGCCTATACTACAAGGTATCTATATTGCCTATTAAAGGAATGGCAATTGTGTATTTGTTTCAAAAGTTGTTATGATCACCTTGCAACTACGTCTTTGTTTCAGGAGGGTGTCATGACCAACTTGTTCTGCTTGTGTTCTGCTTCTGTAATCCTACTTACTTGCCTGCCAAATCCCCCGTTTGGAAACCCCCTACTCGTAAACGAGGAAAACCCTTGTTTTCCCCATGTCCAGTGCTGGTCTCTGAAACCCCACCTTTAGGGAGAGACAACCCACATATATGAATTAACAAGCTTGCTTTAATGAATTTGACCATGATGATTTGAGTTGGTGGTCCTCTAATCTAACAAGCGCTTAGAGTTTAAGAGCTCTTCCAGAGGGTACAGGTTCAGTTCCCACCACCACATGGTGGCTCACTGCTGGTAGCTCCAGTTCCAGGGGATCTGAGATTCTCTTCAGGCCTCCTTGGGCACTTGGCACACACATGGTACACATGTGTATATGAAGGTGTGTGTGTGCGCACACACACACACACACACACACACTAAAAATAAATAAATCTTTAAAAAATGTAATAAAAGAAAAATATGCCTTCTATTTAACCACAAGAAAATAGCAGAAGAATTCAAATAGAGGCACACTGTCAGTTCTTACAACAAAAATGTCAGTGTAGGGGTGGGGGCTTACTCAGGGCTTGGGCTCAGCAATGGAGCCAGGGCCATCAAGCTGGAGACCTGGGGTCCCCTCCTCAGTACCTGAACAATAGTATACAGGAGGAAAAGGCTCCAGGTTACACCAAGTCAGAGACCTGAAGAGCAAGTGCAGGCTGTGCTACTGCCTGAAGGAGGAAGATTTCAGTAACAGGCATCATTGGGGCAAGGAGGAGCATCAGAAGGTAGACTCTGACACTGTGCAGAGAAGGAGGGAGATCAGAAGGTAGACCCTGACACTGTGGGGAAGGAGGAGGTAGACTCTGACACTGTGTGGGGAAGGAGGAGGTAGACTCTGACACTGTGTGGGGAAGGAGGAGGTAGACCCTGACACTGTGGGGAAGGAGGAGGTAGACCCTGACACTGTGGGGAAGGAGGAGGTAGACTCTGACACTGTGGGGAAGGAGGAGGTAGACTCTGACACTGTGGGGAAGGAGGAGGTAGACCCTGACGCTGTGGGGAAGGAGGAGGTAGACCCTGACGCTGTGGGGAAGGAGGAGGTAGACCCTGACGCTGTGGGGAAGGAGGAGGTAGACCCTGACGCTGTGGGGAAGGAGGAGGTAGACCCTGACGCTGTGGGGAAGGAGGAGGTAGACCCTGACGCTGTGGGGAAGGAGGAGGTAGACCCTGACGCTGTGGGGAAGGAGGAGGTAGACCCTGACGCTGTGGGGAAGGAGGAGGTAGACCCTGATGCTGTGGGGAAGGAGGAGGTAGACCCTGACACTGTGGGGAAGGAGGAGGTAGACCCTGACGCTGTGGGGAAGGAGGAGGTAGACCCTGACGCTGTGGGGAAGGAGGAGGTAGACCCTGACGCTGTGGGGAAGGAGGAGGTAGACTCTGACACTGTGGGGAAGGAGGAGGTAGACCCTGACACTGTGGGGAAGGAGGAGGTAGACCCTGACGCTGTGGGGAAGGAGGAGGTAGACTCTGACACTGTGGGGAAGGAGGAGGTAGACTCTGACACCATGCCAGCTCAGCCAACACAACAGAAGCTGCTGAGCCAAGACGCCACCTCATTGCCCCACTTTCTCAACTGTACATACTTTTTTGTGTTCTCGGTAAATATGTGCTGAAATTCTAAAAGATTTATGAACTCCCTAAGGGTTTAAAAAGGGTTTTTGAGATGTATTTATTTTTATTTTATGTATATTGGTGTTTAGTCTGCATGTATGTCTGTGTGAGGGCATTGGAGCCCTGGAACTGGAGTTATACAGCGGTGAGACACCATGTGGGTGCTGAGAACTGAACCCAGGTT